>JAGDYQ010000032.1:4859321-5017653 GCA_021962125.1 Bulinus truncatus | reverse complement strand
TTGCTGAACCATTCTTCTAATTCATGCCCTGGCGCAGCGAGCTTAACTCGCGCCCGGGGCACAATACCTTTTTAGCTCCCCCCCCCCCATTCGAAAACCATATAATATTACATGTAAAATATACCATTTGGCGCCCCTTGGTGAGTAGCGCTCGGGGTATGATGCCATCCCTCGCCCCCTCACCAGGCCCGTAGCCAGGTCAAAGTAAGCAGGGGAGGCACCAATACCTATCAAGGGGGCACCTTTACTTTTTCTTTATTTTTTCTTCTTTTTTAAGCGGGGGGGGGGCACGCCCCCCCAGTGCCCTCCCCCCTTAGCTACGAGGCTGCCCCTCACTACGCCACTGAATTGATGTATCTCTGTGTGTTTACTTGCCATGTCACTGAACAAAAAAAAAACAAACATAACGAATTCAAACACAGCTCAGAAGGCCCTTCCGCAGAATATTTCAAGAGGGGCATCTTAAAAGACCAATGGACCCAGGCGACCTTGAACGAGGCCACTGTACACATGCCGGACTAGGGTAACCTGTTAGCGATAAGGTCTGCTGGAAAGATATGTATGACGCAGGCTACAGGTTCGATTCCCAATGGTGCCAGCCACACCCGCAGTCAGTGAAGGATGGGCGTCTGCGCCCCCCCCTTCCCCCCCCTCAAAAAAAAAAACAAAAAAACAACCACCCGATCCTTGTATTATGATTATTTCCTCTAATCTCTGTGGGCCGTTTAAATTCTCATATTCGCCCGGTGCCTCAGCCGACATTAGAGAATAGCCCAACTAATGTTTACTGGTTCAACACTGGACCACTACAAGGCGGAACAATGTCTCCCCGAGAATGACACGAGATGTGGGCCCCACCACGCCCCTGCTAGATCAGTGATTCTCAAAATGTAGGTTCCGACCTGGTGGGGAACAGCAACAGTAAATAGAACGCATACAGTGTGCTATAGTATGCTGTCATGTTGTTGTGCTCATGGGCGTATTCGTGGGGAGGGGGGGCAAGGGGGCATTTGCCCCCCCTACATTTTGAAAAAATGTCATATAAGAGAGGGGCATTTGCTCCACCCCCCTTACATTTAAAAAAAAATGTCATAAAGTTGTTATTTGCCCCCCTCCCTAGAAAATTTTTGCCCCCCCCCCCACCCTGGAAAAATTCCTAGCGACGCCCATGGTTGTGCTTACCTATATTAGAGGAGTCGGAAGCTGTCCGGAGCTTGTCCAGCACCAGGCGAGAAAGATCCTCCAATCTGTTGATCTTCTTCTGTTGAGCTGAAATGTTTGTATAGTAGAAATTATTTCATCCACACTGCATGGTGTGTGTGTGTGTGCCTCTGGTTACCTAGGACACGCCTAAAATGCCGTTTCTCAAAGTAAGGATCTCCCACTCCCCCGGGCCAGACTTAAGGCTCTTTGAGATTCGCGGCAGGCTTCGAAAAAAAAAGTTGAACCCAACTATCAATTTAAACCCAATTAACAATTTAAACCCAACTATCATTTTAAACCCAATTAACAATTTAAACCCAACTATCAATTTAAACCCAATTAACAATTTAAACCCAATTATCAACTTAAACCCAATATTATCCATTTAAACCCAATTATCAATTTAAACCCAATTAACCATTTAAACCCAATTAATAATTTAAACCCAATTAAAAATTTAAACCCAATTAATAATTTAAACCCAATTAAAAATTTAAACCCAATTAATAATTTAAACCCAATTAACCATTTAAACCAAATTTTATCAATTTAAACCCAATTATCAATTTAAACCCAATTTTATCAATTTAAACCCAATTTTATCAATTTAAACCCAATTAACAAAAGTATTGTATCGTGTGCCTCAGGCGCAAGAGTTTTCTTGAAAAAATATAATTCAGCTTTTAGACCAGACATTGGCCAACCACGCCTCGTGGACCAAATACGGGCTGTTGGGCTGTATGATCTGGCCCGCAGTACAACAAACCCTCTCCTACGCATGTTAACATAAATAACGCGAACATTTCATTTATGTTTTTTTTTCTTTTCAAATCAACATTTTTGGTCCAGTCCTTCTGTTAAAGTGACCCCCCCCCCCCCAATATTTTGGCCCGCTAGGAAAAAAGTTTGCCCAGTCCTAAACTAGAGTCTAGACAATTTCAGTGAACTGCATAAAATCACATTTCTGCTCTGTCTTCACTATTTTCACACTTGATCTAACAACAGTAGAAAAACACATTGAGTTAATTTAATTTGTACAACGGAGAAGACAGGAAAATACCTGGCGGAAGGAATAAAAGAAAAATTGGTTAGAGAGATCTGTGGTCAACTGCAGAGGACAATGATGCGAACATGGCTGACCTATACAATGAGGCGAATATGGCTGACCTATACGATGAGGCGAATATGGCTGACCTATACGACGAGGCGAATATGGCTGACTATACGACGAGGCGAATATGGCTGACCTATACGACGAGGCGAATATGGCTGACCTATACGACGAGGCGAATATGGCTGACCTATACGACGAGGCGAATATGGCTGACCTATACGACGAGGCGAATATGGCTGACCTATACAATGAGGCGAATATGGCTGCCCTATACAAGGAAGCGAATATGGCTGACCTATACGACGAGGCGAATATGGCTGACCTATACGACGAGGCGAATATGGCTGACCTATACAATGAGGCGAATATGGCTGACCTATACGACGAGGCGAATATGGCTGACCTATACGACGAGGCGAATATGGCTGACCTATACGACGAGGCGAATGTAAATGAACGTTATTGGTATGAACTGGTTAATATAAGAACTCAATTCATGTCCATGGTTCATATGATTTATTGACGACACAATAATATAAATAAACAGAATAAAATCCAATGAATAATACTTGTAAACAATGAACTTAACTGATCAACTAAAACTTCTGATATGTATTCGAATACTTTCAATACTCTACTGAACTCAAATAACTTCACTGACTTGATTGACTCAACTCTCTTCTCAATCCCCCTTCTCAACTGAACATCGTCTTTATATAATTTCCTTCCATCCATCTCGAACATTCCACATCGCTCTGTCTCTCACTCATTTAGTCAGTACAATTTACAAACAAACAACATATTTATTTTCCATTAATATCTAGAATAATAAACAACATATTTATTTTCTATCAACATCTCGAATGTTGACCCCTTGACCACATGTTGACCTAGTTGGCCAAACTCCAAAGATACACACACACCTGTGTGCGTAGTATTCATAATTATACCATGACAGCGAATATGGCTGACCTATACGACGAGGCGAATGTGGCTGACCTATACGACGAGGCGAATATGGCTGCCCTATACGATGAGGCGAATATGGCTGACCTATGCGACGAGGCGAATATGGCTGACCTATACGACGAGGCGAATATGGCTGGCCTATACGATGTGCCGAATATGGCTGACCTATACGATGAGGCGAATATGGCTGTCCTATACGATGAGCCGAATATGGCTGACCTATACGATGAGGCGAATATGGCTGACCTATACGATGAGCCGAATGAGCCTGCTGGTCTATTCAATGGTTTACAACCACACATGACAGCTGCAAATCATTGTGCAAAATACATAGCCTACCCTGGGCTTCACACACATTGACAGTGTCTCTTTCAAATGGGGTGGGGGGAATATTCCCCATCGCTGGAAATTTCAAATATATAGTCTACTAGAGATGGACATCAAGAGCAGTGAATGCGCTATGCATTGAAGTGACTGAACTTCATGGTCTACTTCAAAATTTGTCTCAGTCGACGAAAAGTAATTTTGTTGATCAGCCGATTTGATACTAGTGTTGTTTTCGTCGACGAAAACTAAAACTAAAACCTTCGTTAACGAAAATGTTGACTTTTCGTCAACGATAACTAAAACTAAAACTAAAATTATCAGCAAGACTAAAACTAGACGAAAACTAAATCTCGTAGACAAAAGACTGAATAAAAACTGAAACTAAAACTCCCCAACGAAATAAAAACTAAAATCCCCATATATCGTATTTTCCGGTATAATGTTGACACATGAAAGAAAGAACAACAAAAGATAAAAAAAAAAAAAGAAAAATGACAGCCGACGATATAAATTTTGCTTTGAAAGTTTGAAATTGCCATGCGGTTAGATCAAAGAGTGTCGTTTTACAAGATACAGTCGATTCTGATTAATTGGGACACATCGGGACCGAGGCTTTTTGTCCCAATTAAGCGGCTGTCCCAGTTAAACATACAAATTTACTATTGGCTTCTTGGTTTGGTTTCTTTGAGATATGTCCCACATAAATGGTGTCCCAATAAAGCGGAATCCACTGTATTTTTTAAAAATTTGTTGATGTTCATGTATTTCTATTCAATTAATTGTTTTTAACCACCCAAATTGTATTGTTTGTTGAACTCGGCATATTATTTAATAATATAATATGTGTTAATTATATGATATTGTTTTATTACAAAGTTTTAAATTTTAATTAAAACATACAGTTTTAGAATTTAATACCATTCAATTAATTATTTTTAATGAAATGTAGTAAATACTAAAAAAATGAATTAATAAATAAAAACAATTTATAAATATAAATAAGCACAAATGAATTAACAACTCAATTAACAAACATACACACAAGAATACAGTAAGATATATAATTTATCACTATATAACCTATAAACACTTACAGTATATACATATATATATATATATATATATATATATATAAATATATATATATATATATAAATATACATATATATATGTGTGTGTGTGGGTGTGTTGTGTGTGTGTATAACTGACAGATGGATAAAAAATTAAGTTTTCTTTTCTGTCGTTCATTAAAACATTGAACAAATAGTTGACAGAAAGAAAGTAAATGAATGAAAGAATCTAAGAATAACATTTATAGACCTCGGCGCGCAAAGAGTCTTCAAAAGAAGATTAAAGCTAAATTTTTCCTTTAACTCGCCGACCGTGGTGTATTGATGGGGAGGTGGCTGTCGTTAATATTGGTAGAGTTGATGGCTGCTAGTAGGGATTGAATTTATGTAGATGACAATGTATTAAAATCGCTATTGTTTTTTTGCAAATAGTGGCACTAGTAAAGTATCGGTATAGAGTATCGAAATTTTTTTGTTTAAATTGTATCGGCGATACACAAATCAACACTTGATACAAAAAGGATCGGCAATACAGCAACCAATAATAAAAAAAAGTGTCGCCGATACTGTATGTGCCGATACCGATACTTCGATACTAACAACCCTGAATATAAGTCATCAAAATAATAGAATTACTTCACTCTTCAAGTAAACTGTTGTTACTTAGTTTAGTTATTTCAGAGTTCTAGGTCTTAGAATAAACACGTTTGTTTTAATTTTGACTTACGTTTTCGGTTTCTTATTGTTATTACGTTTTTAGTTGTTTTTTTGTACATGCACTGCAAGTCTGCTAGTCTACAACATAGTCAAAAATTTAGTCATGGTATTGGCACATAACACAATGTGATAGTGTGACTTATAATGTAACAATGAAGTGAAATGACTCAGTTTCAGTACACTGAGCAGTCATCTCTGTGACTACTATTATTATGCTTCAATCTGTTTCAACAATTGGTCATGAACAATGATGTTATTTGTAAATGATGTTTACAAGACTAAAACTAAAAGTGAAACTAAAATGAATAAGACGAAAACTAAAATTGGGCCTAAAACTAAAACTAGACTAAAACTAAAATTATTACAGAAAAAACGAAATAAAAACTGAAACTAAAATAGGACCTGGGACTAAAACAACACTATTTGGTACACTAGTTTAATTTCTTATTTATGTTTATGCCAGGATCTCGGTCAAGATTGTTGTCAATGCTTGACTTAGTTGCCAACTTACTCTAGAGTAAGAGAGAATCTAATGCAGTGCCACAGCTATGATGATTGTAGATTTATAAGTAACAATCCGGATTACGTAAAATGCTGGTATGTAATCATGGCAATGCTAAAAGAACTATTCTTAGAGATGAGAAAAAGAAATTATTAAATTTTCGACGTATCTTTTAGTGCCAACTAGTTCGTGGCACTGAGACGCAAAGTAAATAGAGATGACTCTACCTTCCAGTATATTCTCCCAATCAATTATTCTCTCTGAATGTTTCAATATTTCATAGAAGTTCCGGATCTCTTTAGGACTTCCGGTTTCCAGTTGAGGTGAAATCCCTTGAGGTGGTGAAACGGACAATCTGTCTAGGGCTGAAACAAAAAAAAAACCCACATTCCTATCTATCTATCTATCTATCTATCTATCTATCTATCTATCTATCTATCTATCTATCTATCTATCTATCTATCTATCTATCTATCTATCTATCTATCTATCTATCCATCCATCCATCCATCCATCCATCCATCCATCCATCCATCCATCCATCCATCCATCCATCCATCCATCCATCCATCTATCTATCTATCTATCTATCATCCATCCATCCATCCATCCATCCATCCATCCATCCATCCATCCATCCATCCATCTATCTATCTATCTATCTATCTATCTATCTGTCTGTCTGTCTATCTATCTGTCGTCTGTCTGTCTGTCTGTCTGTCTGTCTGTCTTTCTGTCTGTACATATCACCAAATTTTCTGTACAAAGCAGCCAAAATGAAAACACTTACCAAAGTCAACATTTCCTGGATATTTCCTCTCACCCTGGAAGAGGTTCTCAAGAAAGACAATTCTTTTGTCAAACTGTTTCAATCGGAGCTTCAAAAGACTGACGTAAGGTATGATCTCAAACTTCATCTTTCTTTTTAGTTCTGCAATCTGTGCTTCTTGTTCTTCCGCTGAGTGAGGGCCTGAAACTTTAAAAAAAAAATATTTTTTCCCCATAGAGCATAAACAGGACATGAAATAAATTTGTATCCTCATTTGTATACATACTAGATCAAAGGCCCGGTACCCGGACCGGCGAATGACTCCTTATAATTGAGTTGTATCCCTTTGACCATCTGTTCAATTTTACATAAATCGTCAGGGGTTTTTCAACTGATTTAGACTAATTTTGGTGTTCTGAGTCCGAATATCACATTGAATTTGCTCGGTCAGGTCGACTTCTTGAGATACAGCCATACGTAGCTATACGTATTCTAATATCAGGGGTTTTGAGTTCAATTATTTCTCTAAATTAGCTGCATAAAAATTAGCAGCAAAATAACCACAATTATAAAAACAGAGTTAATTATATTTTATTTATAAATCATCAATCTGGATTTTCACTTGATTATTTAATGCATCAGCACTTGATTGGGCACAGCCTCCAGTACCCCGACCTTCCATCTGCCCGTCGTCCAGCTGCTCACTGCGAAGAAATTCCTGTACCAGCATTCAGAAATCTTCCTGACAGCGACGATGAGGCCACCACTTTAAACGAGGGAGGAGATGCAGAAGAGGAGTAAGAATCACAAGATGATCCGCAGCCGTTCTCACAATGTGAGCTTAATGATCTGGTTCGGGATCTCAGCTTATCGAAGACTTCCTCCGAGCTGTTGGCCTCCAGACTCAAAGAGAAAAATCGACTTGGCAAGGACGCGCGTATCACTTTCTCCCGTAGAAGGCATGAGAACTACATGGGCTACTTCTGCCAGGAGGAAGACCTTGTGTACTGCCGAGATGTCGTCGGTCTTCTTGATAAACTCGGAGGTCCTCAATACGATCCGAGAGATTGTCGACTCTTCATTGACAGCTACAAACGCTCTTTGAAGTGTGTGCTCCTCCATAACGGGAACCAGTTCGCCTCAATCCCTCTTGCGAACTCCACAACTCTTGAAGAGAAATATGAAGCAGTGAAGATGTGCTCAACAAAATCCAATAAGAGTAGCACCAATGAATCATCTGCGTCGACTTGAAGATGGTGAACTTTCTACTTGGTCAGCAGTCCAGGTTCACGAAGTACCCATGCTTTATATGTATGTGGGACAGTCGCGACAGAGCCCTGCACTATGTAAAGAAAGAGTGGCCGGCTCGAGAGCATCTACAACCTGGCGCGAGAAACATCATGAACGAACCTCTTGTTGACCGGTAAAAGATATTGATCCCACCGCTATACATGAAATGAAACAGCTCTGGACAATGATGGGAGATGCTTCAACTACATGTGCCGAGCATTTCCTCAATTGACCATTGAAAAGCTAAAGGCCGGGATTTTCGACGGCCCACAGATACGGCAGCTCATAAAGGACACAGAGTTCCAAAACTTCATGAACACACTTGAGTGCGCCGCCTGGAAATCGTTTTTGCAGGGGGTGAACAGCTTCCTGGGGAGCACAAAGGCAGCAAACCACGCCAGACTCATCAGCAGCATGATAGAAGACTTCCGAAAACTTGGGTGTTTGATGAGTATAAAGATACACTTCCTGTTCTCACACATGGAGAAGTTTCCTGAAAACCTTGGGGCGATGAGCAGGGAGAAAGGTTCCATCAGGACATCCGCCAAATGGAGGAAAGGCACCAGGGGAGGTGGGACGCAGTCATGCTGGCGGACTACTGCTGGTCGCTGAAAAGAGACAACCCAGCAGCTGCTCACACACGGAAATCGAAGAAACGCCGATTTATGCCTTGAACTCTGAACTTTTGTTTCACGTAACGCTCATTCTTATACTAATATTATGATAATTATGATTATCAAATTTGGTGGAGTAAATAAAAACGGAATGAATTTGAACACGTTGACTTTTAATTCTTGAGTAAAACGGAAAAAATCGGTCAGCTGATGATGATCCGCAAAAAATGTGTTTTTTTACAAAAAAAAAAAACATTTTTAAAAAATTTCTGTAGCAAAAAATCCTGACCTGATTGAGCAAAACTAAGGTCATTTTCGGATTTAGAGCACCAAAATGAGTCTAATTTAACTGGGAAACCCTGGACGATTTTTTTAAAAAATATTTTTTTTGTTGCCCAATGTAATTCGCGCACTACTTGGAATTCCCAAGACTATTTTTAGCCAAGCAAGAGTTCACTCCCCTTGAGTGAGACGAAAATTTTGGAATTTTAGCCGCGGATAGCCTGAAAGGCTAAAAGGCCATCAGGGCAGATAAAGTGTAAAATTCATCATCATCGGTATCTGTTACCACGGCTTATGAAGGGTTTGTGAAGTTAGCACAGCCGCCTTCAATTTCCTAACTACTGTCAGGTGCCCATTTAAAGCCAGCCCCGTAGCGTGAAAATTCTACAGGAGAGGCTAGGCATTTTACAGCAGGGGCCAGGCAATAGCAGGGGGCAGGTAATACATTTTACTAAGTAGAACAAATAAGCAGGGAGCCCAGACAAAACGCACGGGGCCCGGCCCCCTGGCACCCCCCGCACGCTACGGGCCCATTTAAAGCTGGGTGGACTTTGGGGAACTTGACGCCTAATTTCTACTGTAAAAAAATTCCATCGGTTCTCACAGACGATCGAACCCGGGACTTATCAGGTCGACTCATCGAGGGAGGCGGGGGACTAAACTTAACCCTTAACCCTGATAATTACTTCTTTTATCAAATGAAACTCCCCCCTCCCCCACGGTCCAGTCCAAAGCGCACGGGGGAAAGGGGGGGTGCAAAGTACCTTTCAGACAGTTGTGAATGTTGCGCCACTGTTTCAGCGTTACCTTTTGCACTGCCAGACGCGGGGAAGGCACTCATCATGTCCTCGCGTATCCTCATCTCCGAGTCGTAGATCATCTCGTCCTGAAGCGTCAAGCGTCGAAGCATCTCTGTGGGAGGGAGGGTCGAGTGCGGAGGTTACTGAAACTCTAAACATTTTATGAAGGGCTGAATATTTTATTTTTTGGTCCCTTATGACCGACTGCACTGGACCCTCCTTTAATACTTGGACACAGGGCTAAAGTGCCATGTGGTAGGCCACTCCTCGTCATGAGGCGGGGCCACACACGCGCGCACGTGTGTGTGGGGGGGAATGTGCTTGTTCAATTAAAAAAAAATTGATCGAAATTAACGCATGATTAAATTTTTTATCGCAAATTAACGCACATTTTAATCGACACAATATAATACAACAGATTTATTAAGTATTATCATTAGGGCTGTACCGGATTGTAATTTTTAGATCCTGCAGGATCGGAACCGGAATCGGATTTAATATTTGAATCCTGCCGGAATCGGAACAGGAACCGGATTTTACCGAATTAAATAGTAACTCTTCCGAACGAAGCAATAATTTCTCGCCTAACATAAAAAAGATATAAGAATGAAAAATAGAATAAAAATTTAGTTTTTAAGTTCTAGATAGCAAAAAAAGGTATTAACCAATTAGATCTTGAAGACTGTGACTAAAACCCCTTCCCCAATCTTGAGTTAAGAAAGATAAGTCTGTCAAAATAACAGGTTCTTCGTTTAAAAAAATATTTTAATAAAGCTGTACCTAATTTAACTTGATTTTTATTACAATTAAACAAAGAAATGGATAACATATCTTAGAAAGTGTAATAAACATGTTTATTAATAAATGAATTCCAATATATATATATATATATATATATATATACTGTGGCACCACCCGATAGCTTTTTTCTTTAGTTTTCCATAGTGACGTCACCGAACCGTGTTATTTCATTCATACTTTCATTTAAACCATTATCTGACTATTTTCCATAAAAACGCAAATTAAAATGCATTTCAAATCTAAATCAATATCACTTTAATGTTCAATTAAAAATGTATCTTCAAGTTATTTATCTAAATTTGCGAGGAATATTATCCAAATCGTGACAAAATCCACTAAATTAAAAAATGTGCAGAAGAATAATTTATTAAACTTTTTTAAAACTGTAAACACCCGAAAATAGATCGTTGTCTACTCTTTAAAAAAAGTTAAACGTTGATAGCTAAATATAGTTTATAGAAAACACGGAATCAAAAGTAGCGGAAGATAAGGTGTCGTATTACTAGACCAGGGTCGGCAACCTTTTGAGACAGAAGAGCCTAAAGTTATAATTTACAATTTTCTCGATTTTTAAAGAGTCACTAAATTTGTTGTTTCAATATTACGTTATTTGATCAGGCCGCAATTTTATATCGAAAGAGTCACAACTTGATATCAAAAGAGCCGCATGCGGCTCGCGAGCCGCAGGTTGCCGACCCCTGTACTAGACTAAATACGATTCAAATCTTCCTTTTTAATATAATTGTACTTACATATAGAACTAAAAGCGATCGACGTTATTGTAGTTTTAAAATCAAAGGAAGTTATTGTTTTGATTTAAATGTATAGCGCTAAATATTTCACAATTATGTTGCGCTAAAAAAATTTCTTACAAATTTCAAACAACAAAGAAATCCGGCTTAAATCCGGCATATTTTAACCGGAACCGGAATCGGAACCGGATTTGTTAAAACTGCCGGAATCCGGCTTAACAGGAACCAGAATCGGATTCCGGTACAGCCCTAATTATCATATATGTCTATTGAATTAGTTTTTGAGACCAGTTTATTGACAAGTATCAATCACGTCAAGTGATGCGAATTGTTTTCTTTTCATCCAACAATGCTAAGCATGTGTTTTTCTCGTACCTTAGTTTCCGAACTAATGACGTATTTCAACTCCTCTTTCCTCCCTCCCTGTCATATTTTGCTTCACTTCGCCCACTCGTAAGTCTTGTTTACCCTACCCTCCACGTTCCATCCAAAAAAAAAATACACACGTCATTTATATCTCAAATGTAACTTTTCTTTCATAAAATAATAGTATAGCCAGAAAGTAGTCGCTTACTTATTATTAACGCTGATTACAGGTGTCATCAAACTTAGTGCAGCTGTTGCAGACGTGACCAGCAAGACGCTGTATTTTCAAATACTATAAGAAAATTGGGCGCAAAAAATGATAATACAAAATTTCTAGCATCTCGTTATTTTGACCTAATTATAACCGAGTTCACCAAACACTTGTTGTTCTTTTACCTCCACCAGTACACTACAGTATCTCCACCAATGAACTACAATATCTAATGTAAACTAGTGAATGAATCTTTTCTCTTTTTACAATTGGGGCTCTTGTCGACGTACCTAGGGGTGAGGATGTGTGCAGATTGTGACAGGTTGCGGTTGGTAGATCTACTTAATAAGTCAACGGACCTTAACTTTAAATTGTTGAGTGAAATTCTGTTATTTATCGATTGGGTGAACTTTCACCGTTTTGGTCATATTAACGCATTTAGGTGTTGCATTAAACAATTTAATCGCAATTTTTTTTTGACGCGTTAATCGCAAATTAACGCAGTTTAATCAGCAGCCCTATTTTAAACTAAAAAATTAGTGAAGTGAATCCACATACTGGACTGACACAGATAAATAAACGACGAATGGACATTGAGATAGTACGAGTCAGCAGGTTGGCCTCAAGGATGAAGTGACATGAACCCTTGTCAGGGGTTGCAGGGCATTGAGGAGCGGGCATCGCAGTTATAGTGGACTATACAATGTCTATGCAGATCGAGGGGATGGGTGATAGGACCATTTCAACACATGCGCACACTTGACCTGGACCAAAGAGTGTCATGGCCCCATCATTATATATCACAGACATTACAATAATTGAGTGACTGTCAAAAGAATTCCAGCTAATTGATTGGCTTCGGGGTCACATAATGTTGTCAAAACGGCTCTGGTATGATTATGTTTGGTCAGAGTGTGTGTGTGTGTGGGGCGGTGTTTTCAGTTGTTAGAATATACCAAGGGCCCTGCAGTGATCAATAATCGGAATGGCCCTGACGAGGAGTTTTTTTAGTCTTTAGTATGATTGTCAATTTCTGTTTATAGCGGTACTTTAGTCTTTAGCATGATTGTCAATTTCTGTTTATAGTGGTACTTTAGTCTTTAGTATGATCGTCAATTTCTGTTTATAGCGGTACTTTAATCTTTAGTATGAATGTCAATTTCTGTTTATAGCGGTACTTTTAGTCTTTAGTATGATTGTCAATTTCTGTTTATAGCGGTACTTTAGTCTTTAGTATGATTGTCAATTTCTAATTATAGCTTTGTTTTAGTTTTAGTTTGATCGTTAGCTTTTGTTTATAGTAGCACTTAAGTTCTATTGCCAACATTTCTTTCAGCTGTTTTTACCTTGTCTGATTTCTTGTTTATTTTTAACCACCGACATGTTGGTGTAGTAAAACGTCAACATCATGAGTGTGGACAAAAAGAAAGAAACAGAGGCGATGATGATGGCTGAAAATGAGAAGGAAACATAAATTTTCGAAAAACTGTTTAGAAAAACAATAAATAAAAAAACAACATGTCAAAACATGAACTCTTTGTTAGTATTTACATTTTATAGTGCCACTGGCACCACTGACCAACTCTCTACAAATCGCGAGATCGTTTAACTTGTCAAAAAGTGACCTCCCATTGAGCGGGCCACCCCTCCATCGCAAGCTAGGTTACGACACTGCGCTCGTGTCCAATCATCTACCACGAGTATACTTTGTCTCTGTAGTGCCTAGTGCTCCCCACAAATATCTGAAGTACCTGGCTGCCCCCCCCCTCCCCCCCCCCCCCAAATAGCTTAGAAATCCACTGCCCACACTGCTTCGATAGTTATATTATTGTTTTCAATACATGTTAACTGATGGACACTTTCTGTGTATAATTTATATTATGTGAACAGAACCGTTGTTATGTTTATGGGGGCTCTAGGCAAAGGTACATTTTGGGGGGGGGGGGGCTTAAGCAAACAAGCAATTAAGCCTGTTCCATTCTGGACACAGGACGTGTTAGCGCATTTTCATGTTATGTATCAGTACGTTTGTTAGCTTTCAGTAAATATTTGTAAATTTTGGAAATGTTTATAAATTCAATTGTGTAATGCATATATCTGTAAAAAAAATATTATAAAGACGTTTCTTTAAATTTTTGAAAAAAAATTATTTTCTCTTAAATCTAACTATAAGTGGTTTGTGGTTACTGAAATAGGACTCATAATTGAAAGCATTCGAAATTGTAGTCATTTAATCGTCCGAAAACTCCGTCAATTGTTGCATAGCTCTGATACTTTCAATTAAACTCAGAACACAAGCTTACTATTTCATTTGATGAGTTTCTTAATAAATCTTGGTGAAACTACGTGCTGCAGTATTTCGCACCAAATGAATGGGTTATTGAACGTACAAGGTGTATATATAATATATAAGCCCCTTAGGTGCCCTGAAGCCCGGCCCTCATAGGTTCTATCGCGAAATGAACTTTTGATGTACACATGGCAGGCCAAGACCTACAAAATGATATATACATCATGGGTCTAAGAATTATGGTTGCTGAGATATAGGGCGCTCCATTATTAATATAGCTTATATAGTAAAAAACGGTACTTTATAAGGCCCCTTTTACGGCCCTAAGAGGTCAGATCGCGAAATGTAAAAAGTCATTTCTTGGCAGGCCAAGACCTACAAAATGATATATACACCATGGGTCTAGGACTTATGGTTGTTGAGATCTAGGGTGATGACAGACAGACAGACAGACAAAACGGGGACAATAGAGCATTTTTTTTTCGAAAATGCTCTAAAAAAAAAAACACCAATAAAATAAGGCAACAGATGACAAATCCTGGGTTCTCTATCATTCTTTAGCTACAGCTCGCCTTCCCTCTAGCCACCAAATGTCATATTAGTCATTTCAGAATAGGCAAACTACAAGTCAATCACACCCGGGTGGCCTTTTTAACAAAAGGGGCTCAGGGCAGCCGCCTCATTTGACTTTCTGTAAAAACTGCTCTGATCATCGCTATGAAATATGGAAGAGTTGATAGGTGTGTTGGAGTATGGTGTGGGTGTTGGAAGATAGTGAGGATGTTGAGGGTTTTGATGAGGTTTAGGGATGTTGATGGTGGAGCTGATGGGTAATGCTGGGGGTGTTTAGGAGGTGTTAGAGGATGGTGAGGGGTGCTGAGAGGTATTGTTGGGCAATGCTGGTGTGTTTAGGTCTTAGACGATGGTGAGTGGTGTTGAGAGGTGTTGTTGGGTAATGCGGGGGTGTTTAGGAGGTGTAGAGGATGGTGAGGGGTGTTGAGAGGTGCTGGGCTGTTTGGAAAGTGTTAGCGAATATTGGCGATGTTTAGAGATGTTGTAGGATGTTGTGAGGTGTTGTGAGGTTTTGAAGGGTGTTGTGAGGTTTTCACCTTTCGTCATTATTGAGGTGGGGGGGGGGGAGGGACTAACAACGTTCTATGTCGCTAGCTTTAACCCCCCCCCCCTCCCCCACCAGACTCCAGCAATAGACCCTGGCTCTTTTTCCATCTCAGCTCCACATATTACATGCCTTTTTTATAAAATGTACGTACACGTTTGAAAAAAAATCCCAAAACACGTCCTTTTTTTTTTTATTAAGATTTGACCTCCAGAGCTTCTCACCCCTTACTTCTATTTAACAAGTTTTTTTAAAATTTTAATGGTCTATCGCAGTGGTTCTCAAAAGTGTAGGTCAAGGAAGTGGGTCATTAAAAAGTTCATTAATTAAAATCTTATTTTATAGTGCCATTCTACTTATGTCTATTTATTGCGTTGCAGATAACAAAAGTTTGAGAATTATTTGGTTTATTTAGAATATATTTCAATCCATCAATAATAAGAAAAGGCATATTATAAAACAACAACATTCAATAGCAGTTCTTGATGTGTAGTTCGTGTATAGGCCGTCCTATAAACTATAAGGGTACAGCAGTTTACCAGATGTTTTACCCAGCTAGATTAACTCAGGAAATGAAATACAAAACAATGCAATTTAAACGTTACATACCTATCATTTGTAATGAATCGTTCCATTCCGACATTGTTTTTTTTTTCTTTTTTTCTCACCAGCGGTCTTGTTTTTAAGTTACTTATTCTTTTTTTTCTTTGTATATTAATAAGTTAATTATTTTTGATGACGCCATCAAGCGTTAATCACTGGGTCCTATGTTTCAAAACAGAAGTAGGGGTCGATTTACCGCCGGGCATATCCCGGCAATGAGACCTGTCATCCCCGGCCCTACTTTAGCTAATATATCCCTGCCAGGGATGAAACCATAGACATTTATCCCCGGCTCTGCAGAATTTTTTTTCATCCCCGGCACTGGATTTTTCTTAAATCGAGCACTGGTTAGAAGTCAGGTCACAATAAATGTAGACGGGAGCAGGTTGACCTGATGGATCACCACATCTTTATGCACAGATATTCTGACGTTTTTTTTTGGGGTCCCTGGGCACAGGTACATTTGCCCAAGGTGAAGTTAAATTTGAGGGCTAAGCAAGTTGCTTTTGAAGGGCCCTAGACGAAGTTACTTTTGGAAGCCCTAGGCACAGGTATTTTTGGTAGCCCCAGGGAAAATTAAATTTGGGGGCCCTTGTAAAGTTGCTTTCGGTGCCCTAGGCAAAATTACATTTGCGGCCTAAGGTGAAGTTACATTTGGGGGCACTGGTCAAAAGGTTCATTGGGGTATCCTAGAAGAAGTTACAATTAGCGGCCCCAAGTGAAATTACAGCAGGGGGCCCCAGGCGAAGTTAAATTTGGAGGCTAAAGAAAAAACCCACTATCTAGGCAAACAGCTTGGAAATCTTGAGCCTCACTACATTTGTACATGTACTCCCTTGACTCAACCGTTTAGTAATATTTTGGATAATGAACCCCCCCCCCCCCCAAAATAAAAAATCAAGGGTCCCACATAAGAAGTGGCAGCATCAGGCTAGTTTACCTATTCATAAGAATGTTCTAGGCAATGTTTACATGATCAATAAGATAAATTGAAACTCATCTGCCAAGGTAAAAAAAAGAGAAGAGGGGCTGGACAAAATCCATTGGGCTGGTGATGAGTAGAGAGACCAAGACAAAGATCAGTTGTAAAACAGGCTATCAGAGGTGTATGTCTTTCAAACAAATGAAGACAGCCTCAAACTCCGTCTGCTGGTAAGATTTAGCTGAGGCATCTGGCTCCCATAAAAGGTAGAAGGTTAAAGACAAGAATGATACCCATGTAGTTTTTGATGAACAGGTTTCTTCAAAAACCTGACTATGAATTGGTGAGTTTCAGATTAAATGTATGAATTAAAGTTTTTCTTTTAATCCCCCTTAGTTCAACAAATTAGTTTTATAAAGTGTCCTCTATAGCATGTATTGCACACTATGTCTGTCAAAAAAGTTGCAACTTCAGTATTATCTAGAGGCCATATAATATGGTATCCTTGCCTTGATCACACAAACCATATTCATTGAGTACAATAAAGATGCAGTTTTCCTTATTTTTAAGTGATCTCCATGTAAGGATTAAATAAAGAAATATTTCAATTTTCATTAATCTAGGTAGTAGGAATGATGAGAATTATATTTACATGTAAATACATGTATTTGTTTATTGACTGCAACTCAAAATTGTGGTTAAAAAAAAAAAAGTCACTATCTTGAAATATGTACATATTTTATTACAGAAACTGATAACTTAATAAACTTCTGGTTCCTTCGGTAGTGGTACGTGCAGCTTCCCTTCTAAATGAGGGAATTTTTTAACAAGAGCTTTGTTCTCATTCACCTGCCTATGATAATGGTACCAGCGGAATTTAGCAATCTTCTGACGCCACAGGGGCAAGTATTTCAGATGGAGTCTCTTGAAGCCGCGAGGGTACAGCAGCCGAAAGGCTTTGTTCATGTGTGGAGGAACTGCATACTCCTGGAACTTGCGCCAAACCACCCTACCCAGGAAATCTCTGACGTAGGCGCCTCCCGGGTCAGCTGACTTTCCAGTCTCGAGGAGGGAGACAGCATTGTTTCTCTCTTTGACAACTTCCAATATATTCTCCATAGATTCTTCCACCTGGCAGGAATAAAAATACAAGAAAAGTCATGTATGGTACTCAGAGATTTGTTCTGTACAACTACTCTTAAAACTACTCTATACATATTCTAAAAAAAAAAACTTACTTAAGAAAATCAAAAAAAAAAAAAAAAAATTAAGGCAGAACATAAACTGTTGCAATTGTTGCAAAGATAGCTTTTGAGTTTAATCAATGTCAGAAGTTGTGAATGTAAACTCATTACAATTTTTAATAGAAATTTTCTCAACAATGAATAATACTAAGTTCAATTGAGTTGTTTTAATTGATGTTTAACTCTGTGATTAAATAAAATGACTTAGGTAATATTTAATACATCCATAAGGGAAGTAAAAAAAAAAATTTCCTGTCTTATTAGGGGAAAGGGGCAGCAGCACTTTTAGACTTTTGTATTATTGAAAAAAATTGTGATGGATTTGTGGCTGATCAGCTCTCATCATTTCATAATCATTGGAGAAATAGGCACATGGGGTAAGTCATTAAATCAAACACATCTGCTGTAATACATGTAGATTGAGAATAAGTGATAAATACACAGTACTATTATTTGGCTGTAAATTTAAAGAAAATATTCACTTTTCTTAATGATAAAAATAAATCTTTTGCATTCATTCAAATTTTCAAATACAGTTTTGTCACCTGTAAATTTTTTTTTTTGTAAAGTCTAAAATTATTTAAAAAATCTTTTTTTTTGAAACATGTTTTTTGTTGGCCCAGTTGAAAGATTTCATATTTTAACAAAAGACATTACAATACATGATTAATTGTTTATATTCATTCAGTTTTAATACATCCAAAATTTTTTTTATTGATACTTGGAAGCAAGCTACTTTTATCTTTAAATTCTGGAATAAGTTAAAATACTGGTAAAGACCACAGCAAGTACATAAGTCTATAGTGAACCAAATAAAAGTTTGAGTGCACATTTATGCCACATTCGTTTATCCCCATTGGTGCAGACCCTCAGATGTAAAGCAGTCACCCCGAATCAGGCCCCGCCCCACCTCTTTCAACCTTATCGAAGAAAAAAACTGTTCATTGTATGGATACTTACTTTGGTAATGCGCTCAGGATTGGGAAACAGTTCATTATTTCTATTGTATTCTGTTTCCATGGTGAGTAACATATTCCTTTCCTTTAACAGAACATACCTTGAGAAACAAAAAAAAGTTATCACTGGTTGAGACTGACAGGAATAAAAGAAATTTGGTGCTGTGAACACAAGATGAAATGAAATCCTAGAATGAAAGAGTATTTTAGCTATGATCAGTTAAGGCTGAGAGAAATGAACCCAGATATGGGGTGAGTTAAGCAAAGAAGCTGTAGATATGTGCATGCTATAAAAAGACAAAAGATGAATTGAATTTTAAATCAGTAAAAAATTAGCTATATTTTGAATCTGGGTTAGAATTCTTATCACAAGCGAAATTTTTTCTACTTTTAAAGTCTAATTTGATTTATCGTGACATTTTTACTGCTTCTTCTTTTTTTTAGTACATGATGCTGAGAATTAGGGTGCATAGAAGTTATTCTGGAAAAGAATTTTTTTGAACTTCATGAATAATTTTTTTTAGTAATTATTTCTTTGGACCTAAAAAATGTGCGCATTAAGCAATCCAATAAATATGCCTGTCAACTAATTCATCCCCTACTTTCTTGGTTTTTAAAAACAAGGTGCGCATTATAAATGTGAGCGTCTGAAAACATTGAGAAATACTGCCAATAGTTCAAAGTAATAAATTACCAAAGTTTGTGCAAGTCCTGGTTACTTTTGACTCTTAACTCATCTAATCTGTATGGCCTTCCTGTAAAAGAAAAAAAATTGATAATGTAAAACATTTTGCTTCTTTGATACTGCTTGTCACACCTCGTCTTATTTTACACTTTTTGGGTGGCTTGTCTATTAACAAGGGATAGATTCCTAACTTTTTTTTTTTATAAATAAATACACTAAGTGTTAGAATTATATATTTTTAACTTTTATTAAAGTTTGTCCATCAGTTAAAGAGTATTTTCATCAAATGCAACTCACTAATTTTGTAGAAATGTGCCTTGGCCTAAAGGACCCCCCCCCTAAATTTTTATACTATGTCTAAGACACTTTTGAGCCAAAGGGCAACACAACTATACAAAATATTACAAACTGAATAAAAGAGAAAATTTAATTTCTAATTATAATAATCACAATCCCGTGTAGGAAGTTGGACAATGTTTATAAAACAACTGAAATTTCTTCCTAAAATTTGGGGTCCCCATTATACATTATAAAAAGTTTCTGAATACATCCCATAATAGACAGGGAATCCCATTTTTATTTGGAAAGCAATAATTTTTTTAAATGTATACAAACCTAACTCCAAATCTAAAACAAATAAATCTTGCAATTGAATTTATACAGCAAGAATGAGTTTGAGGCCACATATATGCTTTATTGTTGTCAGAATGCCTCTTGTGTTTAATATTCAGGTTTTACTCCTGTTTTGGCTTATCTTATAAATATAATAAAATGAAATGGCGCTTTGAAAATTATTTCTTATTAAATAAGCTTTCGTGATTAATTTTTTGTTAGAGGCCATTAACAAGGGGAAGGCGTTGCTCATCAATCAGTAACTTACTCAAAATATTTGCCTTCCTGTATTAAATGATTATGAATTTGAAAGAGGCTGTTTATGCGAATGAAATTTCACAATAGGAGGTACAACTTAATCTAAATATAAATTTTAATCTTTACCCGAAGGAACACTAGATTCACCCCAGACTTCTTTCCTATCAAAAAACTCCATCAAGTCATTGTTAGGCACGCTTGAGTGGAAGTGATTATTACAAGTTACAGTGTTGGTTGAACATAATGCTGGTTTCAAGAGAACTGATCGAGTCTGACGTGACACTGTTGAGAAACTGGATACATTTCTGAAAAAATAAAAATAAATTAAAAAAAGTAATCAAAAGGTGATTACTTGATTATTCCATACCTGTATTCTAAAAATAAAACTTGTAAAGTGAAACAAAAGTTTAAACAATAACAATTTCATATTTTTGGTGATTTATTTAAAATTTTTTTTTTTACAGTTACAATTTAAGTTATCATAAATACAAAAAGTATTAATAATTCTATATCAACTACAGAATTCTATCCAAATAGTATCTCAATATAATCATCATTCAAATGACACCATTTAATTTATTTTCAGTAAAAGGTTTACTAAAAAATTTAACAATTAGACAGCTCTTGAGAACACTTGTTAGAATTGAAAAAAAATATATCTACACAAGTTATAACCAATGTACAGAACATTTTTGGTGAAGATTTCTATTATATTAAAATGTTGTAACTAAACTTAAATTGGGAATGAGAATATTCCGGTTAAAAACTATTTCTTTTTATTGCTTTTGATAAAAGCATTAATATGAGATGAGTCAGATGTTACTCCGGCTATGGAATAAATGTTTGAGAATAAGACAGTTAAGTTCTGAGATAAGTCATTTAGTTTTACATTTTAACCTAGGGTGGAGAGGTCCAAAATTCGAAAGTCCCCCCAAGTCCCAGCTTGGCCTTGAGAGGGAAGGGGGGGTCCCAATAATTTTTTTACATTAAATATTACGTACAATATCTCATATCGAAATGCTGGGGCCCCCAAAGAGGCAAAGTCCCCGGGCCCCCGAATGCCTAGGTTCGGTACTGGATGCAGTAGTGAACAAAGTTTTTTCCTTTAATCAACACTAAACTAAAGTAAAGAGTAATTTTTATTTTGATTAGTAATTAGTTTTACTTAGACTTAGTGGCTAATAAAACTGATAAGGAACTGATAAAGAAGATAGTGAGTTTCATAAAATTGGTCTTTAAACAGTGTAAATTATGTAACCATTATATTTTCAAACAATTATAATTGCAATATTTCAATCGCACTGGCTCCTCGTACGTCAAAGACGTACTTCGTATTTTTTTTTTTACCTCGTACGTCAATTTTTCCTAATTATACATTAAAATAAGGGGTTAGTTTGTGTGGCGCGCTAGTGATGTTGGTTGTTTGCTTGGCCGTGACCCAGTTTGGCAAGCTATGTGCGGGTTCGATTCCTATGAGAGATATAAATTTTTTTGTTCAGATTTTATTTTTCAGGATCAGGGATAGGGGGTTAGGGATAGGGTTAGGGTGTGGAGCAATATCTATTGATGGTCATTTTTAAATAAATCATAAATTATTTTTTTCAGATTTTTTTTTCAGGATTAGGGATATGGTTAGGGATAGGGGTTAGGGATAGGAATAGGGTTAGGGATAGGATTAGGGATAGGGTTAGGGTGTGGAGCAATATCTACTGCATTTATAACTTTACATCATAAGAGTTCTTCAAAGTTTTGCTTGACGTACGAGGTAAAAAAAAAATACATCGTACGTCTTTGACGTACGAAGAGCCAGTGCGTATTTCAATTTATATATTAATTGTACCTATAAAATGTGGGATATATTGAAAATTCAGTCATTTAAGTTCTCGACTGTGAGAACAGACACAAATATATTAAGCGGAGAGTAATGAAATATTCAAAAAAATATTTTAAACAGTACCCATTAATGATATTTCGTCCTGCAGAGCAGATAAAAGGTGCAGACAAAGGTTTATTTAAAATGACATTCAATACTCTTTTAAAATGTTGTGTGAGCGCAGCCATTTTTACTTGTTAGGGAAGAAACATAACTCTAAATGACCAGTGCTGCCAACCACACCGATTTTCGGGGATATAATACCAACTGCCTAAATTCATTGGTCTGAAATGGACATAGGTGGATTTATTTATGTTACCTTTGACCAGTTACCAAAAGTGGTTACTCCATCCCTACCCTAAATTTTAAGCCGGCTATTATAACCCCCTTCCCCCAGATATATAAAAATGCAGAAAATTTTAACAACGCTTTTATTTATGTAGTTCAGCAAAGTGTGCCACCGCACAACAAGAACTACCACCCTCCAACCAGCGCAACCGCCCGCCCCTCCATTATTTCATGATAATTTTAGGATGGGCTTTCCAAGGAAAATAATTATTTTATTTATAACAACAATAATAAAGAATACTGTAATAAGATCTTCATAGGACTTTAAAAATATTTGAGACTTTGTATATTGAGGACCTATTGATGTCACTATTTGTAATGCTTAGAATGCCGATGAGCAGACTTGCCATACGTCCCGGTTTCACCGGGGCAGTCCCGGATATACTGAGTTGTCCCGGTGTCCCGCCCGGTTGTTGAAATTCTCCCAGTTTAGATTCAGGGCCCAGTTTCTTGGAAATAATTGAGCAAAATATTAGATCAGAGAATGATTAATCTGCTATTGTGTGATCAATAACATTTTGGTAAGTAACACAGTAATACTAATTTACAGAAGTGAAAAATACGAGTAGTACAACAAGTAGAAAACGGTTTTGTTTTGTAAAAATATGATGTTTGTGTACCATTATGAATAAAATAACAAAGATTATCTAGTCTATATATTAAGTGTTTTTTTACATTACTGTTTTCATACCCCCCCCCCGGAACCGACATCCCTAAACCTAAAGTAAAAAAGACAGAACTGTCCCGGTTGGTCCGTGAAAAGAATATGGCAACCCTACCAATGAGCAGATAATAATTTTAATGTGGTCTTATATTTTTAAAATGCTATGCTGCGGGACAATATAACATAGGATTCCATGTTGTTTTTTTAAAAATTTCTATCACCCTTACACCGGTCGCCACGGAGATGATCTTAGCTACTAAAAATAAAAGGGTGCGTCTATGGTTCATTGATTCTCAACTTTTTTCGCGAGTGTACCCCAAAGAGTGCGAAAATATGTCCGTGGGTACCCCCCCCCCCATTGTTCAGGAAACTGGCGACATTCTTCAAATTCTTGTTTGTTTTAAGCGAAAACTATATATCGTTGCGTACCCCTGGATAACCTTTACCGTACCCCTTGGGGTAAACCGGTTGAGAACTGCGGCTATATTTCACTATGAAATGAATGGCAGGCCGTGGGCCAGATCTAACAGTCCAAAGGGCCGGAATTGTCCCACGGGCCACAGTTTGCCCACGGCTTCCCGGGCCCTATTCATAACAGTCACTACAACAATTTAACAAAATTAGATGTCATTTGGGTTTGAGGTTAGGATTTTTTTTTCAATTAATTTCCACGGTTATCTCTCTTTGACCCATTTTCTTAAAGCGCGTATCAATTCATTCAATGCTGTTCAATTGAGTCCGTGCTTCCCTGCAACTAATGAAACAATTTAAAGTTTTTTTCTTCAAATTTTGTCAGTTGCAAATAATTTTGTGTCAAGTCTGAAACGGAGAAAGCATGTTAAATTTCTTTCTCAAGTACTTACCACATAAATCAATATGAAGCATAGCATGAAAGGATGAAATTGGTGCGTTGATAGACTATGAGCTAAATTGTTTAAACAGAAGTGTTTTGTTGGTGGTGCCAACTTTGAAGATGCCATGAGTGTCTTGTAATAAAGTGTTTATTACTGTATTACACTTCTATCATTTTATATACATAACAATTTTTGTCTTCAACATCATAACTTTATTCTTCATAGCATATCAACTGAGAACTGAACATATCAACTGGAAACTGAACATATCATCTGGGAACTGAACATATCATCTGGGAACTGAACATATCATCTGGGAACTGAACATATCAACTGGGAACTGAACATATCATCTGGGAACTGAACATATCATCTGGGAACTGAACATATCATCTTGGAACTGAACATATCAACTGGGAACTGAACATATCAACTGGGAACTGAACATATCAACTTGGAAACGAACATATCAAATAGTAACTAGTTCCTTGTATGGTCTCTTCATTCCTCTTTTTGTATGTTCTCCCATAAAGTAAAAAATCAAATTTCCCTCGTAAATGAGACACATTTTTTTTGAGCTTTTGTATTGCCCTTCTTTCACTCCCATTACATTTAGGAGAGTAATGACCATGGTGGCTCCACGGGAAACATGGAGAAAACTTTCACCATGACCCAATCTGTATGCTGTAGCCCAATTTGTATGCTGTAGCCCAATCTGTATGCTGTAGTTAAATCTGTATACAGTAGCTAAATCTGTATGCAGTAGCCCAATCTGTTCACTGTAGCCCAATCTGTATGCTGTAGCCCAATCTGTATGCAGTAGCCCAATCTGAATGCAGTAGCCCAATCTGTATGCAGTAGCCCAATCTGTATGCTATAGCCCAATCTGTATGCTGTAGCTAAATCTGTATGCAGTAGCCCAATCTGTTCACTGTAGCCAGATCTGTATGCAGTAGCCCAATCTGTATGCAGTAGCCCAATCTGTATGCTGTAGCCCAATCTGTATGCTGTAGCCCAATCTGTATGCAGTAGCCCAATCTGTTCGCTGTAGCCCAATCTGTATGCTGTAGCCAGATCTGTTCACTATAGCCCAATCTGTATGCTGTAGCCAGATCTGTTCACTGATACCCGATATGTATGCTGTCGCCAGATCTGTTCACTGTAGCCCAATCTGTATGCTGTAGCCAGATCTGTTCACTGATGCCTGATATATATGCTGTAGCCAGATCTGTTCACTGTAGCCCAATCTGTATGCAGTAGCCCAATCTGTATGCAGTAGCCCAATCTGTATGCAGTAGCCCAATCTGTATGCTGTAGCCAGATCTGTTCACTGATGCCTAATATGTATGCTGTAGCCAGATCTGTTCACTGTAGCCCAATCTGTATGCAGTAGCCAGAACTGTTCACTGTAGCCCAATCTGTATGCATTAGCCAAATCTGTATGCAGTAGCCCAATCTGTATGCTGTAGCTAGATCTGTTCACTGTAGCCCAATCTGTTTGCTGTAGCCAGATTTATTCACTGATGCCCGATATGTATGTTCTGGTATGTTGAACCAGAAATTAAGATCCATCAAGTTGTTTGTTGGATCAGGAGATTAACATTTCATTCTTTTGTTGACTTTAATAGCATTGAGATTTAAATTTTAGTTTTAATTTTAATTCAAATAGTAACATATTCTAACATTAACACATTTAGACAACAACACATTTAAATAATATCACATTTAAGCAATAACACATTTAAACAGTGAAACATTCAAACAATTACACATTTAAACAGAAACACATTTAAACAATCACACTTTAAACAATAAAACATTTAAACAATAATACATATCTACTAATTATATCGGCCTTATTCGCCATTCATATCTGTATCTGTAAAATCTGCCAATGGCTGTCCATATGCGACAATGACTTCTTCTATCTCATGTTATTTCCACTGTATGTATAATTTGTGTGTCTTATTTAGTAAATGTATTTCTCAAGTACAAGCTCAGATGCTGACATTGATCTGACGTGTCTAAATTATTCATGCGGAAACGTAAGATGCATTTCCGTCTGGTGAGTTATCAAATTCCTCTCTTTATATGTTTTACACCCCCCATCCCCCCGCCTCCCTTTGAATTCCAGAGCTGACTCAGGTTGCTACAGACAATGAAGGGGAAATAAATCACTCATTGTGATTTACCCAGCTCTTAGCATGACAGTCAACTACGAGTAACTGGCCTTCTCGTTTCCGTTCGGCTCGGCTAATCTCTCTCAATTGATGAAGTTGTGACGTCAGTTCACAGAGACAGCCAATGGAGTCTCCAATTTATGGCTCTACGTCTGCTATGGATATTCATTCATTCACTATTCAGAAGGTAGGTGTGCAATCATTCTTAAACAGTATTTTACTGCCAATAATTTTTTTCTTTTTTTTTTATTTTGAAATAAATAATTAACAAACCATAACTGTTTCTATTAGTGATAAATAAACTAGAACACTGCATAGAACAATGGATGTATTAATTAATACAACAATGTGAATGTGAACATTTTTATTTTACAATAATCAATTCTTCTCTGGACTATCGATTCTGTTATATAGAACTAAAATAATGTACAGGATGCTCGTACTTTCGTTTGATCAAAGTCTAATAAATCCAATGCGAGAAAAAGGCTATTGGATAAATGATTCCTACCCCCCCTCGCATTTCACAGTTCCGATGATTCTCTTTCGAGTTACTCGTTCAATAACAAATAATAATACATGATAATCAAGTGGATTGTTTTTATTTATAAATATGATTTGAAAATAAACAACCTAACTTAAGGTAAACGACAAATATTACCAAATGTGTCGTTGATGCATTGTCTTTATTGTCTCTATGTCTTACATGGCGCATCTGATGCATTGTCTTTATTGTCTCTGTCTTACATGGCGCATCTGATGCATTGTCTTTATTGTCTCTATGTCTTACATGGCGCATCTGATGCATTGTCTGTGATTGGCTTAATGTCTTACATGGCGCATCTGATGCATTGTCTTTATTGTCTCTATGTCTTACATGGTGCATCTGATGCGTTGTATGTGATGTTTTACATGGCGCATCTGATGCATTGTCTGTGATTGTCTCTATGTCTTACATGGCGCATCTGATGCATTGTCTGTGATTGGCTAAATGTCTTACATGGCGCATCTGAGGCATTGTCTGTGATTTTTTACATGGCGCATCTGAGGCATTGTCTGTGAGTGGCTCAATGTCCTATATGGCGCATCCATCAAATGCGTTTCAGCTGTGACCATTGGCTGAATGTAGGATCAAGAATTTTGCAGTGATAGTGGTAGGACAAGCAAACAAAGTAGAAGTACACAGCGCACTAAGACACTGACCTATATAGACCCAGTGTCAATAATCAGGATTGCATAACATAACAGTGCGTTGCAGGGACGTAGAAAAAAAGTAAAAAAAAAGGAAGCGAGAAGCGTGTTGTATGTGTGAGAAGCGTGTTGTATGTGTGAGAAGCGTGTTGTATGTGTGAGAAGCGTGTTGTATGTGTGAGAAATGTGTTTATGTGTGAGAAGCGTGTTGTATGTGTGAAAAGCGTGTTGTATGTGTGAGAAGCGTGTTGTATGTGTGAGAAGCGTGTTGTATGTGTGAGAAGCGTGTTGTATGTGTGAGAAGCGTGTTGTATGTGTGAGAAGCGTGTTGTATGTGTGAGAAGCGTGTTGTATGTGTGAGAAATGTGTTGTATGTGTGAGAAATGTGTTGTATGTGTGAGAAATATGTTGTATGTGTATGTGTGAGAAATGTGTTGTATGTGTGAGAAGCGTGTTGTATGTGTGAGAAGCGTGTTGTATGTGTGAGAAAGGTGTTGTATGTGTGAGAAGCGTGTTGTATGTGTGAGAAATGTGTTGTATGTGTTTACTTTAAATTATTAGAAAAAATCACTTTTTATTTTTCGAATAATCCAAAGATTATTAAATAATATATTTGTTTATATTTTTTGAAATACTTACATTGTTTCTCTTTCAGTTTCTCCTTCTTTCTCTATCTGTGTATTTCTTTCTTTTTTTTTCCTAGTGTCTTCTCTCTCTCTCTCTCTCTCTCTCTCTCTCTCTCTCTCTCTCTCTCTCTCTCTGTCTGTCTCCACCTCTATCTCTTTTCTGAATGTCACCCTCTCTTTCGTTCTCTCCATGCCCTCAACGTTCTATCTGTCCTTATAATTCGTTCTCTATGTGTCTTAAAGTATCTCTCTCTCTCAAGGTATTTCTTTTTTCTCTGTCTCTCTCTCTCAAGGTATTTCTTTTTTCTCTATTTATCCTTTTCTTTGTGTATTTATTTTGTACTCTTTCACACTGGATATCTATTTCTTTTTTTTTTCTGCCTAGTTATGGTAACATGATATATTGGTCAATATATATATATATTGTTTTCTGTGGTCTTATACATCTTCGCCAATTTGATGTATTCAGCATTTTCTAGTTGACACGGCATTTAAAGATTTAAATCATTTCAATAATTAGTACTACAGTCTATGTATATTCACATATTATCACTTTATCATACACATGGAAGTGTATACTTCAGTAGGCATATACACATTACACAATTATTCAAATACTAGAAACCACTGCCACCATTCGGTGTGGGGGGGGGTGTGAGTGAGTACAATTTGGGGGCCCTCGGGGAAAATGCTGTCAGGGCCGCCGCTTGAATAGACCTAAACCCGCAGCAACCCTCACAGCTTGGGACCTGACCCCCCCCCTCCCACCTCCGCAACTGATTTTTTTCTGGTGGTCCCGAACAAGGGCCGGGCAGTCCTTCATTGTGACGAGCCTGAACGTTAGAGATGTAGGCATTTCTTTTTAAAACAGAGTAGAGAGAGAGAGAGAGAGAGAGAGAGAGAGAGAGAGAGAGAGAGAGAGAGAGAGAGAGAGAGAGAGAGAGAGAGATGGTAAAAAAAAAAGTACTTAAAAAATAATAGACTGTATTTAACATTTTTAACGGACTTTGGTTTTTTTGTATCAATAATAAACCTGTATTAGTTGTATTTATAAAATAGATATGAAGTTGAGGAACAAGCGAATTATGATTCTCCTCCATAACACTTGCTGTGTTAAACTATTAAAATTCTGTTCTTTAGAAAGAAACGTTTTTTTTTTTCATTCTTTAAAAAAAAAAATGAAAATTAATTTAGAATAGGGGGGGTCTTACATACAGTGGCGACCATATTACATTTCCCTCCCCCTTCCCCCCCCCCCCCAAACCGCCCCGTAATAATGGGTTAACTTGCTACTAGAGACAGCGGACAATGTATAACTGTGCAAAAAAAGTATTACACACTATTTATCAGATTGCGTAAAAACAACTGCCAAAATAAAATAATTAAAAAAAAACTTTCGTCTAATCTCCACTTGTTTGGTATTAATTCTTTACTTTCAATTTAACACAGAACCCAGACCGCTATTAATATACTTTTCAATTAAACAAAAATGAAACCTGTAATTTCCCTTGATGTTTGTTATTAACGTTATTCTCTTTATATATTGAGAAGATATTTGATAAAAAAAAACTTCTCTTGGGTCTTCATATATCAAAGAGGAGAAAATGAAAGAGGACACATTTCATGTTAGAACAAAATTACAATGATGCTGCAGTAAGGCAAATGTGTGCATTTTAATCGATTCATTTAACTTACAGTTAGGTTATATTTTGTTTCATTTGAATTTTGTATCAAATAAAAGATAAATAAAGTTTGCGTTTTAAAACAAAAACCAACGACCCCCCCCTCCTTAAAATATTACACAATATGTCAAAGGTCCCTTATTATCAACAATTTTTCTGTCATCGTGTTACATAGACACCATACAATATCTTTTGACTATATGATTTGGGAACGCATTTTGGTTACTGGGGGGGGGGGGAAGGCGCTAAAAATACAAATGTATAAATCTAATTCGTCGTATAAATATAAACAAATCAGGTCTTATCTTTTAAAATAAAATGATATTATTTCTATTTAACGAAAACGTTGTATTGTGTTTAGTTTTATCTAAATGATAATTGCTCTTATAATGAATTCATTTTAGTTGAGGTCTTAATCCACCCACGCCGGCCATGTTCAATGTTCCCCAGTCTCGGTGATGTCATTGTATTAAAATAAATCACCCATTTTAATAGAAATACTTCTTTATGATTACATATTTTGTTCCTGTCACTGTGTCAACAGACAGACCCACGAAATATATTCTTAATATATTTCTTTTTGCTCTCGCTAGTTTGAAACAAATAAATATCAAATCGGCATTACTAGCCCCTGATCTCGAGGTTATATTTATACCAATACCAACTCACAGGCTGCATAAAACACTTTCAATAGACATTTCTAGCCTCTGATCTCGAGGTTATATTTATACCAATACCAACTCACAGGCTGCATAAAACACTTTCAATTGACATTTCTAGCCTCTGATCTCGATGTTATATTTATTCCAACACCTACTCACAGGCTGCATAAAACACTTTTAATAGACTTTAACATAATATCAGGTAATGATGTTTTAATTTATTGTTATTGTATTGTTTCGTTCATTTTTTTTAAATGTTTGGCTGCTATATGTGTGTGTTTGTTTGTGTGCGTGGCAATGTGTGTGTGCATGTGTGTGTGGCTGTGTGTGTGTGTGTGGGTATGAGGGTATGTGACTGTGGTGAATTGTGTTTAGTCACAAGTATTTTTACCTCTGAGTGACTGCGTAAACAATGTCGACCGTTGCACCTGAAATTCCTCTAACAAAAAAAAAAAGTTTTTAGAAACACTCTCCGTCCAACAACAGCTGAACTTTTCTTATCAGCTACAGCGCCATCTGTCATTTCCCTTGAGCACTGGGACGAGTCTGCAGGAAGTTGCAAGGACTATTTATTTGGCAGGCTAGTTCCCTGCGATGATGTTACAGTGACCACATGACAGGCTAGACTCATTCAATGTTTTTTTTTTTTAAATTTTACTTTGAAAATCACTGAATGTTAACAAAATGTCAATTGAAATATGCTTTCATAAAAAAATATAGCATACATATAAAGGAAGGTGAATATTTAGCAAAGTATCTTATTTATTTCGCTATTAATGTGTGTATATATATATATATATATATATATATATATATATATATATATATATATATCATTGGGTCCTATAAGACTATGGTAAATGTGGGACTAAAAGGGTACCTGACTTAATTTGGGGGAGTAGAGGCGGCTGGGCGTCGTGCTAACCACACAATTTCTTTATATGTCGAGGTTATAGAAACAGATGAATACTACACTTTATCTGCCCCTAAGGCCCGTTAGGGCTAAGGGAACTTTTTATTTAAAATATGGGCCTAGAGTAGAAGACTGGGGGGGTGGATGTTAACTAATATAAACAAATGATAAACGTCATAACATATAAGGCTAGTGCTGTGATTATCACTAAGGCGAGAGGTGGGCCGTATTTTGCCCGTGGGCCTAAGTTTGCCCGTGGCTGCTCTATAATCACCTCCCTTTCACTCACAGACACTTATAGGTCCTATTTCTCCCTTCACTAATAAGGTTTGGTATATGTTTATATTCATAACAAAAAGTACAATGAAATGCGCTGAATGCTGTTAAATAATAATCTTTATAATCAATGTTGCAGGTCAGAAATTTGAAAACATATACAACAAAATAATAATCAAACATTTACTTCAACACATAGACGAAAAAAACAAACAAACGAACAAGAAAATAAAACCATAAACAAGAGAGATAAGTAAAGTTTGAATGTTCAGTTATCTATCTTGATTATAAAAGAATAAAAAAAACAACATCAAGACTAATTCATCAAGAATTCTGTTGTACAGTACTGTTCACAGGTGTCAGTGTATGTGTGTGTCTGTCTTTTAAAAGGAATCCCCGTTACAAGACAAATGTCAACTGTTACATTATCTGTGACTCAACTGATTACTGACTGACTGAACTGGGATTGACGTTAATTTTTTTGTTCTAATCTTCTATACATTGGAATATTGGAATCGTAGTTACAATGAAACATTACTTTCCGTTTGATTTCGACTGAATTTAGGAATTTATTTGAGAGTATTTGTATTTCCCGGCTTTATTCATTGTTTAATAAGCTGTCAGGATTTGTGCTGTTATATTTATGACATATTTTAGGTAAGATTGCCATTATTTCTATGACCTATCACGAAATGATTACAAGTCGATTCAATTTAGATTTAATTAATAACAAACATTTTTTTTTTACTTCTGTATTATCTGTTTCGAAAAAGCAGGAGAAAAGTTTAGAAGTTATTTTTGTTGAACACCTTTGTAGCACAACCATATTAGCACAAACATAGTCGTACCACCATAGTAGTACAACCATAGAAACCCAACCATAGTACCAGGGCCGCCGAGAGGGGGGCAGGTGGGGGTCATTGCCAGGGGGCCCGCATCTGTAAAGGGCATAAAGGGGGCCCGGCAGCCCCGATCATGTCAATTTTTTCACGACTCATTGTTTATTAAGGGGCCCGCAATGATGTCCTGCCCTGGGGCCCGCGTTAGCTCGCAGTGCCACTGCATAGTACCCCAACCATAGTAGCGCAGCGATAGTAGCAAAATGATAAAAACACAAAAATCGGAGCACTAATAAAGTAGCACAATCATAGTAGCACAACCATAGTAGCACAAACTTAGTACCACAACGATAGAAATGCAACCATAGTAGCACAATGATAGAAATACAACCACAGCATTAAAACAATAGGAAACAAAATTATTGTAGCCCAACCACAGTACCCCCAACCATAGAAGCACAACGATAGTAGCAAATGATAGAAACACAACAATAGGAGCACAAACATAGTTGCATAACGCTAGAAATACAGCCATAGTAGCACAACCATAGTAGCACAAACATAGGCCATTCATCATAAGCTACGTATTTCTATTTTTTTGTTTTTCAAATTTTCTTTTCTTTTTGAAATTTCACCTCAATATAAATTTTGACATATTTACCCAATAATTTTTTTTGGGAGTTGATAGAAGATTTAGCGCCGAAATTGTGTAAGCTGTGGTCTACATTGAAACAAATACAATATGCTAATTTGGCAAATAAAAGTATAGACCCCAGTCTAAAAAAAGCCTGTACGTCCTACCTATGTGCAACAAAAATTATTATTAAATACAATTTGATGCAGCCCGGAGCTGAGTTTCTAAGAAAAAACCAAAATATTATCTCGGATATTGCGAAAGATCCATCTCATTAAATCCGACCTTCACCTAAAAGTAGGTCAAGGTCTTCATAGCACCTGGGTATCGAAACGAAAGTTTCACTCGTAGAGGGTCTTATCAAAATTAAAATATTGTCATTAAGTCTGTGTGTGCGTGTGTGTGTGCCTGTGTGTGTGTGCATTTGTGTGTGTGTGCGTGTGACATTCGAATTATTCTAGTTCCACCAGTACTTGCAGGCTTATCTAAAGAGAACAAAAAAGGAGAAATTTTTGACCTAGATTTTTTCTTAGAGTCAAACAAGTTAATTTCTCCCATGATAAGGAACGTTGAGAGTGAACGATTGAATGTATTACGGGAGTAAAGTTGGCAAGATTTTAGTCAGTCTTGTGGACATTTTCCTGGCCAATGTGTTTCTCCAAAATAGTGATTAAAAAAAAAACAAGGTGTATATATAATATATAAGCCCCTTAGGAGCCCTGAAGCCCGGCCCTCAGAGGTCCTATCGCGAAATGAACTTTAGATGTACACATGGCCGGCCAAGACCTACAAAATGATATATACATCATGGGTCTAGGACTTATGGTTGCTGAGATATAGGGCGCTTCATTATTAATATAGCTTATATAGTAAAAAACGGTACTTTATAAGGCCCCTTTTACGGCCCTGAGAGGTCAGATCGCAAAATGGAAAAAGTCATTTCTTGGCAGGCCAAGACCTACAAAATGATATATACATCATGGGTCTAGGACTTATGGTTGTTGAGATCTAGGGTGATGACAGACAGACGGACGGGTGATGACGGACAGACGGACGGACAGACAGACAGACAGACAAAACGGGGACAATAGAAAATGCTCTAAAAACGTCCAGAGATGGTGTTTACGTTATTCTCTGAACATATACAACATATTGTTCGATTTTTTTTTTTTTACAAAATTAGAACAACATTTTTGTGTAAATTTATCATTGGTGGCATTATTATGTTTATATAGCGGCGTATATAATAATGTTTGTGTGTGCGAGTCTGAGACTAAGAGAGAGAGAGAGAGAGAGAGAGAGAGAGAGAGAGAGAGACAGAGAGAGAGAGACAGAGAGAGAGATAGAGACAGACATAGAGAGACAGAGAGAGACAGACAGAGAGAGAGACAGAGAGAGACAGACAGACAGAGAGAGACAGACAGAGAGAGAGAGAGAGAGAGAGACAGACAGAGAGAGAGATAGAGACAGACAGAGAGAGAGAGAGAGACAGACAGAGAGAGAGAGAAAGAGAGAGACAGACAGAGAGAGAGAGACAGAGAGAGAGAGAGAGAGAGAGAGAGAGAAAGACTTGAAAAGATACATCAAATTTATCTAAAATAAATGGGTGAGATTTTTGACTGGATGCATGTTTAAGACACAAAAAAATATTATATATATACAGTGCCACACTTAGTATATCTGCCGCCCGGGTGCAAATATGACTATGCAGCCACCCCTTCCCACCCGACCAAAAAACAAAACAACAAAATAAAAGCAAGTGATCCCTGACTTCCTATTATTTGAATAATACAAAATTTAATTACTTGTTCGACATGTAAAGTAACCATGCCATATTTTCTAAGACTACATTTTAGATTGTTATTATGAGATTTCAAGAAGGCTTTTAGACATCGTTGAGACATCCCTTTTTCTATTTTAATAAAAAAAATCTAATAAAATAATAGCGAATTGGGTTCTGCGTTAAATCGAATGTAAAGAATTAATACAACGGTATTCCAGTTTAAAATATATACATAAAAAAATCGGATTTGCCCGAAACCAAAAATAACCTAGCCTACCGATCAAGCCTAAGGGGATATAACTCTATGCAAAAGTTTAGCAGGGTACAGCTAGTAAATAAAATAAAATACTTGACCATGAAAACAGTTCTGTTTAGTCGACCTACCTGACAAACTACTCAATTTCCACAACCCACCTGTAAATAATTTAAAAAAAAAACTACGAAAAAAAAGTAAAATAAACAGAGGAATTAATTCAATACAGACCTAAAATTTTCCAAATTCAACTTGGCAGATTAACATGCTTTTATTTTTAATGTAGTTGTGGAACCTTCATTAATTAAATTAAAATTTGAACTTTGTCACCACTCAACTGACAGTTACCGGTTTATCGCGTCTCAGTTCAAAACGCGTAGTCATTCATGAATGCGACCGATATGTGGTAAAGATAAATTCTGCAAAAGGTATATTCCGTGATACCAGAATATTTGTAATTGATTTTAGTTCATGTACTAAGTTAACTACAAAAAATACGCATTATATCGTTCAGTGATGTTCATTGGTTTTTCTTCATATTATTTTCTCAACTTTTTAAAACTGTGCGAAATAGCTGGACTGCATTGCGTTTTTGTATGTGGTCAGTTATGCTACGTATTGATATAAAAGTAGTGTCAATAGCTGAGATATACAAAAGTATTATAAGAGATTTAGGAATTTTTTTTTATTATTGTGCTTATGATCGAATTAGTATAGTACTTGGTAAGATCTTCGTCATCATTGGTAAGGTCATCATGATCGATGGTAAGGTCATGATAATTGTTGGCAAGGTCATCATCATCGTTGGTAAGGTCATCATAATTGTTGGTAAGGTCATCATAGTTGTTGGTAAGGTCATCATGATTATTGGTAAGGTCATGTTGGTGATGTCATCATGATTGTTGGTAAGGTCATCATAATTGTTGGTAAGGTCATCATGATTGTTGGTAAGGTCATCATAATTGTTGGTAAGGTCACCATGATTGTTGGTAAGGTCATCATAGTTGTTGGTAAGGTCATCTTGATTGTAGGTAAGGTCATCTTGATTGTAGGTAAGGTCATCTTGATTGTAGGTAAGGTCATCATGATTGTTTTCTAATTATTTAAAAAAATAATAAAAATAACTAAAAAGCTTTCTTTTAATAGTCTACCAGGCGAGTACAATTCTACAATTCTACATATATACTGCGTCTATTTTACTAATATTTGTTTCTTTTGTCTATATCTTAACAGATTACAGTACAGATATTAATCTTGGAAGTTAAAAATTATTCATTGAAATTCAGATACTTCGTAAAGGACTAAATCATTTTCCATGTCACCAAGACAATGAATTTAAATACATCTCAAAGCTTGATTTCCTTTGGGTCAATCAGCCATTCACTACATCAAAAAATAGTCCATATTCTCCACGAGGCACTGAGCGACTTATAGATTTCCTCAGTGTCTCTCAGTGGTTCTAAAGCTTTTCTTACCGCCTGGACTGTTGTAGAAACAATGTCCGAAGTGTTCTGGCTGCCTGTCTGTCTGTTGGTTGTATGTTCTGCAGTGCCCCTGGAAAAACACGAAATAGACCTGAACGGCAGGAAAACACGAGAGTCGCAGACACTACACAGGAGGAACACACATGTAGAGTTTTATACCAACAACATTTTCGGAGACGGCCCTGGGACAAATAGAAAGGCTAGCACCCTCGCCTCCATTGGACTTGAACAGGTGAACAATTCTACCTACGTTATGGAATTTGTACAAAACGCTTCGGAAATCAGCGACTCTGTCCGGCGTTTGAACTCGTGGATCTACCTCACGTATCAGATGTATAAATATCAAGATATCGGCTTTCATTCGACCATGTTTGTGTCCGACATGAAGAGACACATCGCAAGGGCAACTGCGTTGACCAGTGACGATCCCATTGGTGGAGAAGGCAAACGGTTCGTTTACCGGAAAAGACTTTCGACCAAAGAGAAGACATCCCCGCTTCACGTGTATAAACACAAGAAAGACGAAGGTGATTTGTTCTCAACACCTCGAAAAATGTCAAAATATGACAAAAAGGGTTTCCGTAACGACATCTCTTCCACACCGGCCCAGGACTCGGACAGCGACGACCGCAAGCAGACCCAGTTTTCGTCTTGTGATCACGTGACTGGCTACTACACGCACCGATGGCTGCAGATGGTGGTCCGCTGCCCGAGCAACTGGACGCAGGAGAGCGTTAAGCTGCAGTGCGAGACATGGAACGTCCTGGTCTTGCCGGCCTTCAACTTTCTGCCTTTCCTCCCTGTCCAGGACGAGCAAGGTAAAGTCTACGCCAACGTGTTCTGCGCCAAGTGCCACGGCGAGGACAACATACTGCCGTGGACCACCAAGGTGGTGTGCGAGAACTACGAGCAGCACAGCGCCCTCTCGCTGGTGAACCTGGTCAGCACGACCTACCTGAGCCAGTACCTGAGGACCCCGCACTGCAAGCGGGAGGTGATCCCGTCCCTGCCGGACAGCATCGTGTCCTGCAAGCTGTATTCGCCGGTAGCTAACGTGCGCAAGTGCACGACCCCGACGTGTGACGTCGTCGACTCGGATTACCCGGTGTCCTTCAACGTGTTGATGAACTTTGACTTCACCGGCGAGTCTCATTTGTTGTTCAGTGCAAGCCCCAAGCTATCGGAGGAATACATTCCAAGGTAATACTTTGTATGAAAAATCAACAACTAAACTTCAAGTGAAACATATAGTCCACTTATTCCCACTTTATTTATTTCAAAGCTACCATTGGTCATACCTAAAACATAGAAAGTACATCTGTATTGAAGATTAGTAAAATAAACTTTGCGATTCACACTGAACTTTGCGACCTGTTTGGTTTTCGCGACCTACCAGTAAGGAAGAGAAAAAAAAAGTACAACAAGGTAAAATTATTTGTATTTATTGTCAATTCAATAATCACTTACGTTTATTTGCGATATACTTTAAATCATCTCGCGACCCACAAGTTGGTGGCTACGCGCAGTTTGAGAACCACTGCTTTCGAACAATGTTTCCCAAAGTTTTGACACATATGTACCAGAGGTGTGCGGATCTTGAAATTTAGCGTCCGCGTCCGTCTGCGGATTTCTATGAATGATCCGCGTCCGCAGAATCTTACAACATTGGTCCGCAGTCAGTCCGCGCGTCCGCATAGCTGAAATTTAGCTGTTTAAATGACTTGAAATTTTTTATGGTAACGCTAAAGTAGATCCGCGTCAGTCCGCGAGTCCGCAACTTAACCATACAAAGCGTCTGCTGTCAGTCCGCGGATTCGGAAAAGTCTGCGGATCTGCGTCCGCAAGCGGACGCGTCCGCTGTCCGCTAATCTCTGATATGTACCCCTTCTATATTTTCTCAACAATGGGGAAAAAAATGGAACATTGCATACCGTTTTTTTTACAGTTCTGGTTTCTCTTCATTTCTTTGTTTTCGCTTTATTCATGGTACTCTACCTGATATTCTCAGTCCGGTGCTTTGTAACCCCCACAAAAGTCTTCGCGTAACCACTGGAGTACACGTACCACACTTTGCGAAACACTGCTCTAGGACAGGGGGTCGGCAACCTACGGCTCGAGAGCTGCAGGCGGCTCTTTCGATGTCAAGCTGCGGCTCTTTCGATGTCAAATTGCGGCCCAATCAAATACCATAGTATCGAAACAACAATTTTAGTGGCTCTTTAAAAAGTGAGAAAATTGTAAATTATAACTTTGACTCTTCCGTCTCAAAAGGTTGCCGACCCCTGCTCTAAGACAATAATTGTTACGTCATAAATTGTTCAAAAAGGATCTCTTGCGTGTTTTTGCAATGTCGAATTTCAACTTGGAAAATAAGTTTCACGCAGCTACTTTTTTTTAGTTTTAATTTGTTTTTTCCAGTTTTCGGTCATCAATTAATGAAACTCTGCTACATTTAGACATTACCCGAGAGAAGGAAAACAATTTTTTAGCACCTAATCTACCCCAATGAGTTTAAAAAGGCCGTGGAGACACCTAATAGAACGGTACGGATGGTCGTGTGGTAAAGTGCTTGACTATCGACCTGAGGGCTGCTGATTTACGATGATGATGACTAATGGATCATTCAGGTCACGCTTAAAGTACCCTCTGTGTCTCCAGTGTTGCCTCCAAGGCCTTTGCACTATCGAACTAGGTGGGAATGAAAGAAGGGCATCATAAAAACACACAGGAACGTCACACACAAACACATCCAAGGCCGCAGCCCCCCCCCCCAAATTAATTCTAAAAATCAAATTTTATTATAAAATATACTTCTTTATCATTGTGTTCCAATTTTTTTCTTATATAAAACTCTCCGCACAGACCCCCCCCCCCAAAAAAAAAAATCAAAATCCTGGCTACGGCCTTGAACACACCACAGAGAAAAATCAGAAGCTGGTGTTACTGGTGTTAAAATATTTTATGTTTACTTGGCAAGGGAACTTTTGATTTTGTTAATTATATTGTTACAACAGTGAATTAAATAGAGACTCGAACGAGAGAACCATTCATTTTGTTTTATATCTTCGCGTCTCATACATAAATCCACCGATCCAACTAATTTCCTGTATAAAGACAATACAATGTTTATTTTTTATAAACATAAATACGAATCACTTAGTATAAAAACAAAGATAGTTATTTTCTAAAAAGAAATTGAAGAGCTTTCAATTTTAATTCTGAGATATAATACGAAGAGTTACATTCCCTGATTAAGCAGAAGACAGAAACGAATTTAGGAAAACGAGGCAATAATTTATACTCAAGAGCAAATAACAAACAGCTTCAGATCTTTGACTGCCAGGTTCATTCTTTGACTGCCAGCTTCAGATCTTTATCTGCTTGTTAATTATTAATTGACGGCACGGATGACGAGCCAATAATGTTTTCCCCCTTTAGAATATAATGTTTACATTTTAAAATGCTGGCGTGCAAGTAAAATTAAAAACATTCATTTATTATTTTTTTGGAAGTAACGCACAGTTAACAGATCGAATTCATTAATTTGTTCAGCCTGGATACATTTGATGATACTTAATTACTCACCCAACATTTATATGAACGAGCGAAACAACATTTTCAAGTGTTAGAAATGATCAAGCTGTTCTCGTGTATTACTCTCTATTTCACTTGTCTTGGGGTAAATGACGTTTTTGACCTTCTCCCCCAAATTTTTTGAGTGCCGTCTTTGCCCCTACCATTCCTTCAGTACACTTGTACAGATGTCACTTGATACATATTCCCCCCATCCCAGAACGGAGGATTTGTATAGTACCCAATCAGACGGTTTCACCGCCATGTAGATTAAATTTGTAGAATACTGTAAACATTCGCATACTGCGTAGCACCATATTTCGAAAGTAGCGGACTCTAATGAGATTCGATGACACGGATTGAAGATGGAAAATTGGATGAAAGTACAAAATAAAAATAAATATTTGCAATGTTTCAAATAAAACTACAGTTTATTGTTATAATTCCGATGTGTTTGGCTCATCTAGGTTTTTTTTTATGGTCTTTGACAGATGCAGAGAGTGGGAGACGTTTGACACCTACAGTCAGACATGTCGACCAATCACATGCAGTAAATTCTACACACTGGTGGGGGATAGATGTGTGCCAACAGCACATGACTCCATGCCAACAGATGTGAGTAGTGCAACACTCAAGGTCTAAATTCAACTTCTTTAATCATATTGCTAGTCCGGGTGTCTATATTCCGCTTATTTATTATCTGTCTAATCAGGGTGTCTCTATATTCGACTTCTTTATCCAACTTTGTTAATGTTTGTGTGTGTGTGTGTGTGTGTGTCTATATTCCAGACTATCACAGACCTCCAGCAACTTAGAAGTGTGGATCAAACTGCACTCGTCTCACTGGTACTCAATGTCACTTACGCCGACTACCTGAGCTTCATACTCAATAATGCAAGTGATGTTAACATTGTACACCAGCTTGCAGGTAAGACGTCTAAAGTAAAAGTTACAAAAGAAAAAAAATACGGATTGAAGAAACAAAAGAAATATACGAAACAATATTAAGTAAGACATATTATTAGGGAGAAGATAAGATCAAACCAGAAACAATATTAAGTAAGACATATTATTAGGGAGAAGATAAGATCAAACCAGAAACAATATTAAGTAAGACATATTATTATAGAAGATAAAATCAAACCAGAAACAATAATAAGTATGACAGATTATTATAGAAGATAAAATCAAACCAGAAACAATGTTAAGTAAGATTATTATAGAAGATAAAATCAAACCAGAACCAATGTTAAGTAAGACATATTATTATGGAAGATAAAATCAAACCAGAAACAATATTAAGTAAGACAGATTATTATGGAAGATCAAATCAAACCAGAAACAATAATAGGTATGACAGATTATTATGGAAGATAAAATCAAACCAGAAACAATATTAAGTAAGACTGATTATAATGGAAGATAAAATCAAACCAGAAACAATGTTAAGTAAGACAGATAATTATGGAAGATCAAATCAAACCAGAACCAATGTTAAGTAAGATTATTATAGAAGATAAAATCAAACCAGAAACAATGTTAAGTAAGACATATTATTATAGAAGATAAAATCAAACCAGAAACAATGTTAAGTAAGACAGATTATTATGGAAGATAAAATCAAACCAGAAACAATATTAAGTAAGACATATTATTATGGAAGATAAAATCAAACCAGAAACAATATTAAGTAAGACATATAATTATGGAAGATCAAATCAAACCAGAACCAATGTTAAGTAAGACATATTATTATAGAAGATAAAATCAAACCAGAAACAATATTAAGTATGACAGATTATTATGGATGATAAAATCAAACCAGAACAAATGTTAAGTAAGACATATTATTATAGAAGATAAAATCAAACCAGAAACAATATTAAGTAAGACATATTATTATAGAAGATAAAATCAAACCAGAACCAATGTTAAGTAAGATTATTATAGAAGATAAAATCAAACCAGAACCAATGTTAAGTAAGACATATTATTATGGAAGATCAAATCAAACCAGAACCAATATTAAGTAAGACAGATTATTATGGAAGATCAAATCAAACCAGAACCAATGTTAATTAAGATTATTATAGTAGATAAGATCAAAGCTGAAACAATATTGAAAAAGACAGATTATTATGGAAGATAAAATCAAACCAGAAACAAAAACATGACGAAAAGACTAAAGTTATGTTTAAATTTGAAAAAAAAAAGCAAACAAACATATTTTAAGTTACTGAATTAAAATTTCAAATCATTTTGAGCGTTGATATATGTGTACACACAAACAATGACAACTTTTAAAATAATGCATTTAACAATTTTCTTTTGCAGCAGCAAACAGATCGTACTGAGTGATCGTTTGTTATTGATTTAATCTTCATTTATAGATCTTTCTTTTTGACAAGCGGTTTATATATCATTAAAAATATTATTCGAATGTTTTCTTTTCATAAGAAATTGTATGACATCATAAGTAATAAAAAGATGATCGAAGTTCAATAATTATTAAAAACTGTCTGACATAATATATAATAAAAAGATAATCAAAGTTCAATTATCATTATTGTAGATACGCTCAACATCAGCGCCGAAAGAATCAAAGACGTTAACGTCACGTTTGAGTTCGGCTCAACTAATGGAACAGCCCTGAAGGTCACGACCCTCACTGAAGAAGAATACAGCCAGATTTTTCCGCCTCTGACGGCCCAACCAGAATCAACAACAGAAATTCCGAACCAAAAAGATATCGATTCGGCCATTAAACACAAAAATATCAGCCGATTTTTGGCCCAAGAATTAAGCAGACTTAATATTACACATCATAAAACTCCTAGCACGTCTTTAGATTATAAAATGTTCAAAGATAAATCTTTCTGGGGCCAAAAACAAATTCGCATGATTTCGGGGCAAGAGTTCGCTGATAATTCACCAAAACGTGACACGGACAAAATCTTTGAGGACACTGGTATGTCAAAAACAAGTGACCAAAGTAACTCGAGTTCTACAGAGATGGACATACAGCTTGACATGTTGAGAGATTCTTTCAACAAGCGAAAATCTTTCAAGAAATATATTGAAGAGCTAACTCTTTCTGATCTATGGAAGACTGACTCCGATAATAACAAAGGTCCGAGAAAGCTCAAGGAGAAGGAAGAGCAGTGGAGGTTGATATCCGACAAAGGTCTTGACCTGATACTGGCCGCTAAAAACGCTTCGACCTACTTGTATATCACCGAACCATTCAACAACAGGAGCGACAGGCTGGTGCTGTTGGCCGAGGACATCGCAGCGGCGGCCTTCATGACCGGATTCGAGATCCTGGAGGCGCTGCTGAAACAGAACATCAACATGAGGGTGAGCTTCGTGCTGGTGCCGCCACACGACCCCCATTCCAACGAGGACGGCACCAACACTCTGCTCCAGAAGATCAACACCATGATCGTGGAGAAACGGTTCTCGCTCAAGCTGAACGGCAACACGCTGGACGTCATAGACGCCGACGACAAGAGCGAGGTGATTGCCACCACCGAGGACTTCTGCCCGTGGGGGGTGGAGAACATTGTGTACGACGACGAGTTCACGATGATCAACATCGACAACCAGACCGTCATGTACATCAACACCACCGGCTCGTACATTCCCGTGGGTCAGTTCGACCTGTGGGTCGTGTTTGCCGGAAGTCTGGGCGCCAATATAACCAGCGTCACGGGCATGTCCAAATACGCCTTTGTTTGTTTCATGCCCAGAATACTGCAGAATGACTGCAACCGCATTGACTTGGAGAGCCAAGAATACTACGTGGCAGGGAATAACCGATCCATTATTTTCGAGGAAAGGGAATACGACTTTTTTTCTTACAAAGTCGTTAACGAAACCACTGGTCGAGTTCAGATATGCGTTCCCAAATCGTTTCACAGCAACATGCAGACAATGCTGCCACACATTAGATTCTACGGAGGATGCAGCCATGATTTCGACACCGCCCTAAAAGTTGAAGGTTATATGACTCTTGTGCTTGGGAGAATTTCCATAGCTGCTCTCGCATTTGTGCTGATCACCTACGGCCTCTTTCGAAGGCTAAGGAATCTCCCAGGAATCAATACCATGAACTTGACTTTTGCCCTTCTCGTGGCTGAAATCATTTTCTCTGAAGGGATTGACGTGAGTACACACTGGCTGTGCTCGGCGGTCGCAATGAGCATACATTTCACATTCTTGGCCTCTCACTTCTGGATGAACGTCATCAGCTACGATGTGTACCGAACTTTCGCCAACTCGGCTTCCGTCGCACCACAACTTCGCGACAAAAGACGCTATTTCCCGAGATACGTCGCTTACGCCTGGGGCGTCCCGATTCTCATCGTGGCGTTTTGCGCCTTCATCGACTTCTCCGACGTGTTCGACAACGTCTCCATAGGTTACGGCAAAGAAGACTACCAGGAGGCCAACATCAGCGATTACGACATCGTCGTAACTCAGGACGGCGACGTCTCTATTCAAGACTTGCGCAACGCCACGGGCAATCTCGACCTGAACGTTACCAGCAGCTCCTTCTGCTGGATAACCAAACCTCTCGCCGCTCTCATCACCTTCGGCGCTCCTATATTGCTCATTTTCCTTGTGAACTGCATCTTCTTCGCGAGAACTATCATGAGCATCACCAGGACGGTCAAACTGACCAAGAAGAGCATCACGAGCAAACATTCCAGCTCGTCCTTCCAGAAAATGACCGGCCGCTCTGACGTCATGCTGTACGTCAAGATGTCCACGGTGATGGGATTCACCTGGATATTCGGGCTCAGCTCCTCCATCCTCAGCTCTTTCGCCAAACCCATCACGTACTCGGCCTGCATCGTCAGTCACGTCCTGGCCATCTGCTTCACGCTGTTCAACGCGTCTCAGGGAGTGTTCATCTTCATCGCCTTCGTCTGCAACCGAAGGGTCCTGGCGCTCTACTGCGGGCTGTATCGCAGGATCAAGAGAGTAGTTCTCAGGAAGGCCCCAGACCCGAGGTTGTCGTCCGTTTCCACAATCGAGTCCAACCGAAACACCCCAGCCAGTTACTCAAATCGCATTTAATGGGCCAATCAAATTTATTTGACTCATTTTAATCCCACGCTTTTTCGTTATATAAACATTGCATTTAATCTTGTGTTATATATATATATATATATATATATATATATATATATATATATATGTATATATACATAAACGCCGTATGCCAATAATTCTTTTTGATTGCAACTGTATAATTTATTTTCCTGTGTTGGTAGGAACTATTTTACAGGCATTTTGTTTTTCGTACAATTGTTATATATGTAAAAGCTGTATTATACTTATGTCATGTTTTATACACAAATTCTGCTTACGATTGCAAAAGATGATCAGCGAATCAAATCCAGCAGATGAAAGGTGATATGTAGTAAAGATTTATCTATCTTCTTTCTTGATTATTAACAGGTGTCTCTATTTTGTGTAGGGTGAGTACAAGGCAGAACTACCAGAAAAATATGGCTACAAAAAGTCTGAGAATTAATTTTTTTTTGTTACAATTATATTCATATATATATACACACACACATTGCTTTTTTTTTTTTTTGTAAAAAAAAAATAATTGTGCCGGTACTCAATGATGGATTGACTAAATTTTAACTGCCAGTTCGCAGAGTCGCATTTTATATTTTAATTCTTATTGCGCACAATTTTTAAATAGTTTAATTTTAACAAATTAGTAATAAAATAAATTAATAATAATAAACGTTTAAATAAAAGAAAAGTAATAATTTTTCCCCACATTGAAAAAGGTGCCGGTATGCCGTACCGGTGCGTACAAATAATATAATAAATACAGAATTGTTACATATACTGATAATATTGTTCATTCTAAAAAAAGTAATATCTATCAAATATGTTCAGATTCCTCTATAGACAAGAATATATGTACAGTGGTACATCGAGATACGAGTTTAATTCATACCGTAGCGTTGCTCAACGTCAATTTGCTCGTATTTCAAAGCATTTTTCCCATTTTCAATTAATTGAAATGACATTAATCCACTCCAACCCCCTAATAGCTGCCTCAAATGTTTTTGTTATGTGTTTTTGACAAAAAAAAATATTTATAAATGACCAATATTATTAAAACATAATAAAAGGGAATGTAAATAAATAAAACTGGTTTTATTAAGTTTATAACTCTGGTTAACCCCCCCCCCTTCGGGGGTCGCACCATTGCCCCCGAGATGAATGATGAAATCACGACTTATGTACAACGCCTACACATTGTTATTCCGGACGTTCACCCCTGTATTGACACGAGTGATCAAATAGTGTCATTCTCCCCCTTCACTTGCCCACCCACGCAATGACCTCCACCTTCAGTTGTGGTGGGAATCAGCTGACTCTATTAGCGTGTGTGGTCTGCCCATAAAAGTATCCATGCTGTGATTCAATTGGTCAGTGACAGTTAAGACAGACCCTGAAAGTGAGATTAGACAAATACCAGATAAATCAGAGCAGAGAAAATCAAATCAGAGAAAATCAGACTAGAGTTATGAATTCAGAAATGAGCATAGCAAAGACGAGCCGAACTAATTAGTATTCTCAAATTGGTGCTACATTGAATTTGGCAACTTCAACTATAAGGACTGTTCTTAAGAATAAATAAATAAAATACTGTCATTGGTAACTGCAACTGCGACAAGCTCATCAATTAGAATTACCATTTCTAGAAATGATAAAATTTACAAAGTATATTTGTTTATTATGTTTCTACTAGTGGAAAAGCCTGCTGAAGCTGGCTGAACGAAATCCGACAGAAGGGATAACAAAGAAATATACGAAATACTGCAATAGAAAAGAACATTTATCTTTTATTGCAGAATGCAGTTCACCATTAAGCATAGAGTGTACGGATCATTAACCTGAAGGGGACACACGGTTACAACGCATGTACGAATTACTGCAATAGAAAATAACATTTAACCCGACCATTAGCATGATTGTGTCTATGACAGTCAACGATTACATTGTTGCTGCTCTCAGAGCCATCCACTATTGATGCACTGAACTGATCATCTACAAGAAGCAATTCACACAATGAAGACATGCCTTTTTTCAGGGTCTTTATCATTTCTTTATCCTCTGTGAATGCTGCCTCGTCTTCTAAGATTGCGCTCTTGAAATGAAGTGTAGTTACGATGTTGCGGCACTATTGCAGTATCGGCAGAACGTCTCCATTTTTATTGATGCTGTCGGTAGTATGCAGTAGTTACAATGCGTGTGCTATACTGTGCTGATAAGAGTCAACCTTTAAAAGCATTGAAGTCATTATAATATTTGCAGCATCATCGTGGAAGCTAGTTAGGAACAGTAATTTCTATTCAATAGAAAAGCTTTTCAAGACAGAGCTGATATGGTCAGCAAGGTCATGTGCAGCAAGATTAAGTAATGCGACGGTGACCCTAACGGCGGACAAAATACGGCGGATAATGTGGCGAACCGCATATTTTTTCGGTGATTTACGGCGGACGAAAATTTGGCGGAGTATTCGGTGCGCGGCGCCGGCTGAGGGGTTTAAACGCATATACGCATAGGAAGGGCGATTGTGTTTCAGATATTTGTAAGAAATACATTTTTGTTAAACTGTTATAAAAAGTTATAATTCATAAATTTAATGGTAAATTACCTGACCAATTTTCTACCCATCTTCCTTTAACCCAAATATTAACATGATGAGATAGTCTCTTTTAGCGCTGTTTCATTTAGAATATCTGAGCTGTCATTATGCGTGCACTTATAGGTAAAGTTCTTGAAAAACTTGTATTAACATGTCAGATGAAGCTATTTATAACAAGCCCGAAAAAAAAATATCTAACATAACTTACATAAATGTGTAAATCAACATGTGTGCATCATGATTAAATGACATTTTTCTAGCTTAAGTGTTTTAAAAATGACATCGTCACGGTACAGATTTATGTCAAGATTACCATCTTTGATTATATAGGTAGCGATTACTTCAACCAGGATGCCATGAGAAATTACTGTTACTATGTTACAAGCACCATCTATCACTGCTAACCGGAAGACAACACCAGCGATAAATGCTCTGTCTCACCGACTATTGAATCGCGTAGAAAAACTTAAACTGCAGATAAATTTGCATTAAAATTATAAAATACTGGACACGTATCATTATATAAAAGTGGATAAGGATGTTATTTATAAAATGTTAAGATGTAAAATTACTAAAGGCTTCTATATTAAACACAACTAAATATAATAATAAAGAAAAATGAAAAAAAAAATATAATAGCAGTAACATTTAAATATATTTAATTTTTAGTTTTAGGAGAATTAAATTTATTTATCACTTTTGATTAATTCAAATGAAGGTATAAATAATTTCAAATGATCTTCCTTACATTAAAATAGGGTGAGGTTACTTTTTATCAGCATTTCTAATTTATCTTTTTTAGCACAGTCATATTTTTCGTTTCGTTCCGTTCCTATAGGTTTTCGTATTTTATAGGTATTCTTTTATTATAGATTTTCGTTCTTATAGGTTTTCATTGCTATAGACTTCCGTTGTTAATATGTTTTCGTTTATTTCTTTTTACTGAATCACATTATAATTTGGGGAAGCTTCTAACTTGTCTTTTATTACTTTTGATATAATCGCTAACCTATTTTATGAAGTGACAGACAGATTAGTTTATTTTAAAGATAGATGAGTACAGGCTCGTCCATTAATTAATTCAATTAATTTTACCAGTTCCCCCCCCCACCCACATAATGTCAACAAGTGTGAAAATCTAGGTGATCCCCCTTAGTAAATTTACATTGATTTTACCCCCCCCCCCCCATACCCCCGTCCTAAAAAAATACAAACTTATACCAAAAAAATTATATAAAAAAAACCCTCCCAAATATAACGCTAAATACCAAACTTCAAAATCTAATTTGCTTAATACAACAAAATCGACGAGTCTCCATCAGTATTTAGCGAGTTATCCCAGCCTAAAATATATAACAGTATAGCGAGTTATCCCAGCCTAAAATATATAACAGTATAACGAGTTATCCCAGCCTAAAATATATAACAGTATAACGTGTTATCCCAGCCTAAAATATATAACAGTATAGCGAGTTATCCCAGCCTAAAATATATAACAGTATAACGAGTTATCCCAGCCTAAAATATATAGCAGTATAGCGAGTTATCCCACACTAGAATATATAACAGTATGCGCTCTTTAATGAGTTTTGTTTTGCTTTCCGCGAGCCAGTCGTATTTTACGACTTTTTTCGTATATCAAAATGCCCTTTGCGAGTATCATCTACATCATGTTTTATATAATATTTATTGTTGATGCAATTCGCACAATAAACAATAACCAATTTTTTGACTTGTACAAGAGTACAATCAACTTTAAAAATATATCAGTAACCAGAGGCCAGGTATTTGAACAAAGCGTGCTCGTGGGAGTGGGGGTGAAGGAGAGAGATTCTGGACCTTGGAGCAAAGAAGACGAGTGGGTCACTTTGCAAAGTTTTACATACGTATGTGTGAATACTATACATTACAGTAGACTCTTGACTACCTGGTTTGCAATTAACCGGCCACCACACTATCCGGCATAGTAAATAGTATAATGCACAATAAAATGAATGATTACATACATTATTTTTTAGTAATACTGAAATATATATAGATATAACAAAAACTTAATTAGATTTTCATTAATAATAATACCTTTGATCAACATGAGGTAAAAAGTTCCCTTAGCACTAACGGTCCATCGGGGAAGAGGAAGTGCATAATTCATCTGTTTCTCTAAAAACTCGGCATATGAAGGGATTATGTGGTTAGCACAACTGCAAGCTAACTTTACTTACCCAACTTATGTCAGGTACCTTTTAAAGGTGGGTAGACTTATGGGACGCCATTCATAAAATTTCACCTGGAAAATTTCTCACGGTATCCAATGGTTCTCACAGTTGATCTAATTCACTCGGTCATCCGACCCACCTTTGCGAAACAATAGGTCGGATAGTCTAAATTCTACTGTATTATTCCAATAAAATAAAATAATTTTGTTAGATTTTGAAATTCATGATAGCTAAAAAGGCAATACTAAAATTAATTTATAGTTTTTTATTTAAATATGTTCAGATACCTCCATAGTAAAGAAAATATGTACAGTTGTACACAGAGATATGATCTCAATTCGTTCTGTAACATAGGTCAATTTTCAAAGCAACTTTACTTATTGAAATGAATTGAAATTGTTTTAATTCATTCCAGCCCCCACAATGCCATTCAAGTTGTTTTTGTTATGTGTTTTTGATTAAAAAATGTATTTATAAATAACAAATATTGTATCAAAACATAATTAAAGAGAATATAAAGAAATAAACTAGTTTTATTAAGTGACAGACATGTTGATTTATTTTGAAAATAGATGAGTACACGAGGTACCATGGTGTAGGAGATAGGTAGAGGAGGTACCATGGTGGAGGAGATAGGTAGAGGAGGTACCATGATGGAGGAGAAAGTCGGAGGTACCATGATGGAGGAGATAGGTAGAGGAGGTACCATGGTGGAGGAGATAGGTAGAGGAGGTACCATGATGGAGGAGAAAGTCGGAGGTACCATGATGGAGGAGATAGGTAGAGGAGGTACCTTGATGGAGGAGAAAGTCGGAGGTACCATGATGGAGGAGATAGGTAGAGGAGGTACCATGGTGGAGGAGAAAGTCGGAGGTACCATGATGGAGGAGATAGCTCGGAGGTAACATGGTGAAGGAGATAGGCGCAGGTGCTTAGAAGTTATTGCAACGCCCTCAGCAGATATTATACCCACAATGCACTTCATTTAATGGTGGTTTTTTTATTGACTGTGTAGAATATTGTTAAATGGAATTATATGTAGTATTAAAACACACTAAACCGTATTTGAATTCTTTAGTCAACAATTTATCTATTATCTCATTTTTTTCGTAACGATTTTGTCATTTTTTTGTGTTCTTTCACGTAGAGGTGTTCAACCTAATTAATCGTATGTAACACAATTCTAAAAGACGTTTCATTCTGATGTTCTAAATCTTCTTATATAGATTCATAGATAGAACTGAACCAACCTAATTGAATAATAAAATTGGTTAAAATCATTAAGATATTGTCAGGTGTTACGTGTTGGTTTAAGTTAGACCTACCAGCCGAATTTTTTTTTACAGTTTTGGCTGGCTGACATAATTTTTCGGCTGATAGCCGGATTAGCAGAATTTCACCGTAAATTGACATTTGCGGCTGATTTTCGGCTGATTACAAAATATTTAGCGAAAATTCGGCTGAAGCCTTGAGAATAATGAATTGATAAAACTTCAGCATTAAAACATTTTTACAAAACTTGGGTAAAAGTTTTATTATTTAAAACAACAGAAAAAAAAAAGTTTTATATGCTGTCCTACTAATAGGGTGCATGAATACATTCCACACATTCAGTTTCTGTCACTCAATACCTTGATAAGCACTTAAAATATCAGTTTATAATTGTCATAAATAAAACAAACGCGATGCAGTTTATCAGCTGGTAGGCTTAATCGTTTGCTGTTCATTATCAAACCAGTAACTGAAAACATGCACTCCACTGGTACAGATGATGCTGATGAAGACAGGTGAAGACGAGCCAGTTAAGTAAGTTGTGGATACGAGGATGATGCAACACTGCTACGCCAGAAAGCGAGGACATTATGAAACTGAACAATAGGCGCTGTAAAATAGTTAGCGATTTCCAATGCCATCTTAAGGTGGTCCATGGGCCATTTAAGGTTTCTGCTAGTTGTTTTTTATTTTTTAAGCTACATTAGCCATTTTTGGCACATGCATACAACATATCAATTAATGAACAAAGAAATAAAAAAAAAATAAAAAAATAATATTTAAAAATGTATTTTGTGACTTTTTTTGGGTAAAAAAGTGTAATTTTAAGACATATTTTCAAAAATTTTCAAAGAACCAATTTTAAAAATTTATTGTAGATATCATAAAATAACTTTGCATAAATGTTAATGAGTGTGTTTCAAACAAACGTCCAATTTTTTTTTTGGAAATATTAAATAGACTTTTTTAATAATTTGTTTTCTTACCTCCCCCCCCTCCCCCCCCCCCCCCGAAAAATTAACTTTTTTTGAGAAAAAGTTGCATGTGCCAAAAATGGCTATTGTAGCTTAAAAAATAAAAAAAAAATAGAAAAAAAAAAAACAACTAGCAGAAACCTTAATTGGCCCATGGACCACCTTAAATAAATGTTCAAAAAATCAAGACACAACAGTGCTAGCTGATAGTTTATTAAACATTTCATCATAGTACACAGTATATGTATTTAAAAATATTTTACTGCAAACTGAATGGTCTATTGAGAGCAAAATAAAACGATAACTGTTTGAATCCAATAAATTAACATAGAATACCTTATTATTCAATCGTCAGGTGACTGCTCAGTTCTCAGCTCATTCATCAGCTCCATTCGTAATCGCTTACATCGGGTTTCTTCAGGAACATGTTCACTGACTAGCTGCGAATGCGATACATCCGTTTTAGACATGATGAATCATCGGGCCATTGCTGATTGTATGGCATTCTCCAGAATTGTGGTTGCTTCTGACCGTGGAATCAATGATTTGGAACCTGGATCAAGCAGCTGATGTATCTTGATGTAATCATTTACAGTAAATCTATGGTCAAGCTGGTTGAGAGCTGACAGCTTGTTCATTCATATCTTGTCATCATTAACATTTGATGCAGTGCAGATCTTTCTTATGCGTATTTTCACTAGTGGAATAGTTGATCAGGTTGGCATTGATAAGCTGAAGAGATCAGCTAGGTAACGAGTTCACTTAAAAAAGTCAATTTCATCTTCACGGAAACAAATATCAACTCGACCAATACGCGTGAGAGTATTTGGACCCTCTCTTTTCAAGTCAAGTATAGACTGATGAGAGTCAACTTTCAAAAGCTTTGAAGTCTTTATCATATTTGCAGCCCCATCATGGCAGTTAGTTATGAACAGCTTTTTGTGATCAAAAGAAATGCTTTTCAAGACAGAGCTGATATGGTCAGCAAGGTCACGTGAAGCAAGATTAAATAATGCGACGTTTAATCTAACGGCGGTCGAAATACGGCGGCTAATGCGGAGCGCCGCATATTTTTCGGCGGACCAAAAATAGGCGTCGTATTCGGTGCGCGGCGCTGGCTGAGGGGTCTAGTTTGAGTGCCACTTCTACTATGTATTTAGTATCTTGTTTACCTAGGATTATTTCACTCCGTAGCCACTCGTTCTATTATAGATATGTCTAAATACAGACGCCTTTAAACTCCGTACAGTAGTATTGATAACAGAGGCACTAGGTTTCCGGGTATATGGTAATATTTATTACAAAACAAACATGCAGTATAGTCCAACTTCACTTTCACTAAGTACGATAACTTCACTATCAATTTATAATCTACTTGTGACCACGCTCCACTCTATCTAGAAATCTACTGCCCCCATTCTCTCTATACGCTCTCACTCGCCCCGTTTCTTGAAACTTTTCCATCAGGCTTTTAGTGCACCCACTTGTTGGATTGGCTAGTTAAAAAAAAAACCCATGAAAAGGTTAGCGCCCTATACCAGCTTCAGTTGTGTCCAGTGATTTATCGGTTTGTAATAATGTTAGTTGACTCTCTCCCTACTCTCGGAACAAAGGCTAAGGTATCATAAGTTAAGTCCCTAACCCTGTCGTTAAGAAATGTAAAGAAAATGTAAAAACTCTACCCCCCTCCCCCCCCCCAAAGATTTACCCTGAACTTTTGATTTAACATCTCAAAGATATACTTAACATATTATCCTATCTTCCGGATCTACATTCTAACCAATGTGTGAGAACCCTGTTCTCCACACCAGGAATGGCGAGTGGTTTGTATTACTCTCACACTAAAGTGCTCGACTGTCGACCTGAGTGTCCCTGGTTCGATCTCCCGTGAGGACCAATATATATTTAAGGTCATGGCTACAGTCCCCGCTATATCTCCGGTGAGGACCGATGTATATTTCAGGTCATGGCTACAATCCCCGCTATATCTCCCGTGGTATTTCCATGACCATTACATTATCGTCTATGGTTGGGATGAAAGCAGCGCACCATAAAAGCCGTTCTATTAGTGGTTTATAGGATCTAAGAGATTTCACCTCACCCTTACAGGGACTTAACACGCACACACTACACAGTGACTGAATCGCACAAACACTTTCAATAAAACACAAATAAGTTAACTTGACTCGAATATTACACAGATTATCACTTTATTGAGCATAACAAAAGTCACAAATACTTAACAACATGTTTTATATATTAAATCCTCAAAACATAACACTTCTTATTCACTTCTTCAAATAAAACTATCTCCAGTCACAAGGTTCATTAACTCTAACCGATCTGCACAACACGATCATCTAGGCTCAAAACACCCTTTTTTGAACAAAACCTACATTCTCTTATATAGGCTAGCTGGACAAAACATCCTATCATTCCCAAGTCTCCCGTTTGCTTGTTGGTTACACCCCCATTCATTACATAATTAATAGTTTGGTGAACTTAAAAGAATAAAGAGGACATTGCACTTTTCATGTTACCTGAATTCCTCAACACCGACACATTTTCCCTAAACTTTATTTAGTTGTAGGAAGGGCCTACCCATGAACCTACTCACATCGTCGCACTCTCATTTTCCTGAATGCTATCTACTTTGTTAAAAGTCTATGGGTTCTATCTCTTTTCTGTACACCGGTCCAAAAACGTGCAACTTAAACTTACATACGCTATACCTACTATCACTGTTATGACACACCCATTGAACGTTACACTGAATTTTGCTGGTCGAAAGTTATTCAGGAAAGCGATTAATATTCGCTTAAGAATAATTTAAATTTAATTTTTGCAATGTTAAACAGTATCAATCCGTTTGAGAATGTTATTTATTAAGTTTTATAATGTAAAATTCCTAAAGGCGTGTACATTTAAACACAACTAAAAATTATTTTATAAAAAGTGTTAAACATCAATTTATAATAACACTTTAATATTAACATATTTAAAATTTGTCATTTTGATTTTTTTGTTTGGAATAATTAAATTTATTTCTCACTGTTTATTATTTCAAATGAAGATCTAAATAAATTCAAATTATCTCCCTTACATTAAAAAGGGGGAGGTTACTTTTTTTCATCATTTCCAGTTAATCTTTTTTTTAGTTCTGCCATACGTTTGATTTTCGTTCTTATAGTCCAGTGGTCGGCAAACTTAGCCAAAGAGCCAAATATGAACATTATAACAATGAAAAAAAATTGGGAGCCAAATCTGCTTGTTTAGTAAACTTTTATTTCTCTAAATAAGTTGTACACTAAATAAAACAATGTTACTTTTTTAAATTTAATATAATTACTTAATAAATAGGAAAATTAAGCAGCGTTTGTAATCCTGTGTTACATACTCGCTTAACATTCAGTATTTTAATTAAACTAAATATATTCCCACTAATTTTGCCACATACACATTTTGGAAGCCACCTTTTTTAGGGGGTGGGGGGGTAATCAAATGTTGACGTAATTTTATAGGGGGGGGGTCTCTGGAAGTTTGACAAGTTGTTGACAAGGGGGAGGGGGGTAAAAATCGCCAAAAAAACAAACTTCAAAACCTAATTTGTCTTATATAACACAATCAACGAGTCTCCTCCTCTATTTAGCGAGTTATAAATAAACCCGAACCCCTCACCCATCAAATATTATAACAGTAAGTGGCTCTTTAACGAGTTTTTCCAATGAGCCAGTTGTTTCTTCTGTTTATAACTTTTATCTAAAAAAATTTGGACAAACGAGAATTTTACGGCTGTTTCTATATAAAATTACCTTATCATCGACATCATGTTATTTAAAGTATTTATATTTCATGAAACTAACTTTACGGTGAAAAAATACCCCAGGTCAAAATAAAAACCAATAGTTGAATTGTACAAGAGTCCGAGCAACGTTAACTATAGTAGTATCCAGATCCTCGGTATTTAAACAGGGCGGGGGAAAGGGGGAGAAGTGGGGGGGGACAATTTCTTGGCTTTGGATCAAAGAAGACCAGTTGGTCCCTTTGCAAAGTTTTACATACGAATGTATGAATATTATATTTTACATCTTGACTATCTTATTCTCAATTACCGGCCACAACACTATCCGTCATAGTAAATAGTATAATTAGCACTAAAATGAATGATTATAGATTTTTTTTAAAAGTAATACTAGCCTAATGGTATCTAGTTATGCGTAAATGAATATAATTGCCGGACTGGTTAACCCGATCCGTCGGACTATTTAATTCTGTGCACTTCTATTTTCAGAAGTCCAGCACTAGTCCTTTACATTATGACGTTATCATTTAACTGAAAGTCAACACTCCATCCATGTGTTCTTGGTCCGACCATTCGTTGAATTTAACCAGCTTGATGTGGAACTCGGACTCGTTAAGTTTTCCCTCCCTTTGTCTAGACTCATTTGACCAGAACCGACGAGAGGGGAGGGGGCAGGGGGGAACACATGTCCAGGAGCCCGGTGAGATTTAGGGGCCCGGACTGAGCAGGCCAATCAACTTTTGAAAATATTATTATAAGCATTGGTGGCCCGTGGCAGCCCTGTCCAGGGGCCCGAAATTTCCGTCGGTGGCCTGCGTTTGACACAGTACACGTGACCGGTACTAGCACATACAAAACAACAACTCATGTAGTGAAATTGTTTGGAGCTGGATTGGTCTAAATATGGATTCATTTACCTCACGATTAGTTGATTTTAAAATAAATCAACACTTAGCACCATTTACTTTGTATGTTATAGATGGCAGACAATTTACTTTGTATGTTATAGATGGCAGACAATTTACTTTGTATGTTATAGATGGCAGACAATTTACTTTGTATGTTATAGATGGCAGACAATTTACTTTGTATGTTATAGATGGCAGACAATTTACTTTGTATGTTATAGATGGCAGACAATTTACTCTGTATGTTATAGATGGCAGACAATTTACTTTGTATGTTATAGATGGCAAACAATTTACTCTGTATGTTATAGATTTTAGACAGAAAAAAAAACTATCACAACTATGATATATTATTGAATTCTAGATGAAAGGCCCGGTATCGTTCTGATTTATAGCACAAATATTTTTTTCAATTTTATAATTTGATGGCTCGGCAGTAAATAATGGTAAGCGCCAAAATTATAACATCGAGATATTATATATGCATATATTATCTATCTATCTATCTATCTATCTATCTATCTATCTATCTATCTATCTATCTATCTATCTATCTATCTATCTATCTATCTATCTATCTATCTATCTATCTATCTATCTATCTATCTATCTATCTATCTATCTGTCTGTCTGTCTGTCTGTCTGTCTGTCTATCTATCTATCTATCTATCTGTCTATCTGTCTGTCTGTCTGTCTCTGTCTATCTCTCTCTCTCTCTCTCTCTCTCTCTATCTATCTATCTATCTATCTATCTATCTATCTATCTATCTATCTATCTATCTATCTATCTATCTATCTATCTATCTATCTATCTATCTATCTATCTATCTATCTATTTGATCTATCCATCTTTATTTATATGTATATATTTAATAACTTCAGACTGGGTGACCATCTGCCAGGCCCTGTGCATAATTTCTCTCATCGTGTGTTTGGCGGCCATTGTTGTTACGTCTGTCGGCCTCAAGACGTCAAACTTCCGCATCAAATACAAGCTGTACTGGATCGGTCTCATCATATTCTTTGCTGCAGGTACGACACTCACCCAAGGCTCCAACACTCACCCAAGGCCCAGACACTCACCCTTAGGCCCGACACTCACCCTTAGGCCCGACACTCACCCAAGGCCCGACACTCAACCTTAGGCCCGACCTTCACCCAAGGCCCCGACACTCACCCTTAGGCCCGACACTCATCCTTAGGCCCGACACTCACCCAAGGTCCCGACACTCACCCTTAGGCCCTACACTCACCCTTAGACCCGACACTCACCCTTAGGCCCGACACTCACCCTTAGGCCCGACACTCACCCAAGGCTCCGTCACTCACCCAAGGCTCCAACACTCACCCTTAGGCCCGACACTCACCCTTAGGCCCGACACTCACCCAAGGCCCCGACACTCACCCTTAGGCCCGACACTCACCCTTAGGCCCGACACTCACCCTTAGAACCGACACTCACCCAAGGCCCCGACACTCACCCTTAGGCCCTACACTCACCCTTAGACCCGACACTCACCCTTAGGCCCGACACTCACCCTTTGGCCCGACACTCACCCAAGGCTCCGTCACTCACCCAAGGCTCCAACACTCACCCTTAGGCCCGACACTCACCCAAGGCCCCGGCAATCACCCAATGCTCCAACACTCACCCTTAGGCCAAAAACTCACCCCTAAGTTCTGCTAATTTCGCTTATGGGCAAGAAAAGGAGAAAGAGTAGAGATAACTTACAAATAATCCAAGGTTGACCTCAGGTGATTATGTTGTTTTTGTAATCAAATGTTTCCATGAACAATACCAGGGCTCGGCAACCTGCAGCTCGCGAGCTGCATGCGGCTCTTTCGATGTCAAGTTGCGGCTCTTTTGATGTCAAATTGCGGCTCTTTCGATGTCAAATTGCGTCCTAATCAAATACCATAATATTGAAACAACCGTTTTAGTGGCTCATTAAAAATTGAGAAAATTGTAAATATAACTTTTGGCTGGGTTACAGGTCGCCACCCTGCTGGGATACAGGTCGCCACCCTGCTGGGGTAAAGGTCGCCACCCTGCTGGGGTACAGGCCGCCACCCTGCTGGGGTACATGGACCCTCTGCTACTTTTACAAAAAAAAAAAAAAACAATGTTTGTTCGTTTATTTATTTTTTTTTTGTAAAAGTAGCAGAGGGTCCATGTACCCCAGCAGGGTGGTGGTAATATCAACAGAGAGCTCATTGTTTTCTCTTGAAGAAATCAACTGTATCGTTTCGCTTGTTACGTAATAAATTTAATTTAACGTCTTTTAGCATTACATATAAAATAACGTAAGAGCGACAGGTTTTATCAGCAACGGATTAAGGGCAGGGGGGAAGGTGGAGCGCGAAATGTAGCTCGCACAGGGTGTGACAATAGCTAGCTACGGCTCTGAAAAAAATGGACCCCCCCTCTATATATAGACTTAGATATAACAATTTTAATTAGAAGTAGTAGAATTTTTTATATATTGAGGGGCCTCTCAGGGGACCCACCCGGTGCGCTCCCCGTTAATTCCGCCCATGTATTACAAACCTTGATGTTGACCTCTTTTGTTATTTCTTTTTCAGTGGCCTTCTAACTGATATCTCTGGTGATTTTCCCGATGAAGTTTCTAAATAAAATGTCTTCAAGTATCGAAGGGCACTGGAAGTAAACTGGTAGACGTTTTAGAATATTCGATACTTATCATGTTATGTCAGAATAATGTTCACATTTTTTGTCTATTATAACAGTTTTTTAAAATCAAAACTTCTGTTTCTTTCTTTTCCTTATTTATTTTTTAATTATTTGTTTGGGAACAATTTTGTAATCGATTTTTATAGGCACTATTTAAAAGTGATAGATTTGCTTGAAATTGTGCATACATGTTCTTGCTCAATGAAAAAGCATGATTCAATAAATAATTTTGGCAATTAATTATTTTTTTTTAAAAATTATTTTCAACAAATTTGAGTCAAAAAAAAAATACTCATAACTAATTAAAGGATATAACCGTGTTTTACTGTGACAAACGACGCTAACAAATGGGCTACTTCCCTTGCATCAATAATACACCACGTCGATCAAGATCTATGCTAGCACGTGACAACCGCGTGCTTGTTGGCCAAAGCAGTGGTACACGCGCGAGCATTGCAACAATGATTTATATATATATATATATATGTACATATATATATATATATATATATATATATATATATATATATATATATATATATATATTAGGGTGGGCTTGCGTATGTTTGAGCAAGAAAAGGTCGTAAGGTCAAGTGGTGAATGGCGATTGAATGAAGTGTGACCGGTGTGACCAACGGGACATTACTGTGATCGCTTGAGTCTTTGAAGTAGACTGTAGGTGAAAGGGATGAGTGGGTGGGGGGGGGAAAGGGGGGAGGGTTAACCGAGTTGAAGTGTGACCAATGGGACACGGCTGTGATTGGTTGTGAGATCAGAGTCTTGGAAGGGGCCTGTAGGAAAAGGGATTTAAATTAAATCAGGGGAGAGTTGCAAGAGAGTTTTCACCCTAGGGTCTGCATATCGTTAGTCATTTTTATATTGAATGAAAAGTTATTTGTTGTCTCGGTAACGGACTTCGCTGTGAAGGAAGTAAACTGCACGCCAAAACAGTACAATTAGTGGCATGGGCACTGCCATCAGTGGCGTAGTAGCGAGCTTAACTCACGCCTGGGGGGCAAAATACCTTTTTAGCGCCCACCCCCCCTCCATTAGAAAACCATATAATAATATTATATGTAAAATACACCAATTAGGCGCCCCTTTGTAAGTAGCGCCCTGGGCATGATGCCCCATTGCACCCCCCTTTCCTCACTACGCCACGACGGCATCGGTGTTGGTCAGGCTCGGCCTTCACCGACACTTTTTTTCTTTTACACGTGGGTGGGATGCAAAAAACTGGACACTTGGTCTGGTTGAAAACCGCTGCCATAATATATAGGCCAGTGATGAAATAAAACGAACCGTCCCGAATAACGATTGAATAAACTTTCATTTATCTAGGCCGCCAGCAGCAAAAAAATATTGGGCCCCCCTGGACAATGTCTCACTAGTGGGCCCCCTCCCCATCTCAGAACTTCCCCCCCCCCTCCGCAGCCAACTGTGCCAATCCATTTAAAAGTTAACGACTGTGGCCCACATTTTATTTCGTCATTGAAAGTTTTAATCCCATTACAGTATGCCCCCAACCCCCATCTTTCTTTTACAGTGCTGCAATGAAACATTAAAGCCTTAATTCACAATGGGTCAAAAACCATCTTTCAAAATGGAAAAAAGATAAATTGGTGAATTCTAAAATACTGGCGAAAGCTACAAACGGGATAAGGCGGGTGGTCGTGTGGTTAAGCGTTCCACTGTCGACCTAAGCTTCCCTGGTTTGATCTCTAGTCATGACCAATGGATATTCCAGGTCCCCGCTATATCTCCCGTGGTGCCTCCAGATTGGCTATAGTGGAGATGAAAGAAGAGCACCATAAAAACCGTCCCTATAAACCATGGGATCTAAGAGATTTCATCTCATCCTTACAGGGACTTCACACATATACGTGACTAGGCCGACACGCTTGATCTTTTATGATTTTTATACTACTGCCGCGTCTCAATTAATCTTCATCTATATCTTATTTTAAACAAAACATAATATTATATAGTAGCTGTACCCTGCAAAACCTTTGCATAGAGTTATATCCCCTAAGGCATGGGTTAGGTTATTTTTTGGTTTTGGACAGATCCGATTTTTGTCATGATTGTATTTTAAACTGGAATACTGTTGTATGAATTCTTTACTTTCGATTTAACGCAGAGCCCAAATCGCTATTATATATATATATATATATATATATATATATATATATATATATTTGTACTTCCATTTCAGCTTTGGCTGGGCCTATATTGTAGGCTGGGCCGGGGCCGTCAGCGAGTTTGCCGCGGGCCTATTCCTTCTTCTGGACAAAGGGGCCGACGAACTGATCCTTCGGCAGAAACACGTAGCAGACGATAGCAAACCTAATGCAGAAGAGGTAGAGAACGGCCACTGAAGACGCCGTATAAATAACATAAATAACAGAATGCATGTTCGACTAAACTGGCTCCGTCCAGATAGACATTGCACTTGAACTTGTCTGTGTATACCCAGTAAAAAATAAGACCGGTTACATATTAATAGTTATGTTTACTTTAAAAAAAAATATTACAACAGATTAAAGTGTGATCATGTTCCAAATAACTTGTTCCTATTTGTTATTGTTCTTATTTTTGTTTTAATAACATTAACATTTGGTCAACTTAAGAGTCATCCACTAAGGACGTCATAAACCTCGTCTCGGTGTAAGGCCGTGTCTCTCTTAATAAAGTACACAGGGCCCTTCAAATTACTTAGCTCCTTTAAAGGGGACCCGGGCCCAAGGGGTAGGGGTAATTTTTAAAGTATGACAATTAATAAGCGCCTGGGGAAAGAGAAGGTGGAGATGGGACGTGGGGAGGGGGGGTGGGGGTGTAAAAAATGCGTTAGGTAATAATTGAATAAACACCGTACGAATGTAATAGCTTGATTCTAAGAAATGGTAAGTGTGTGTGTGTGGGAGGGGTAGGTTTATCAGGATTTATGGCAGGGATGAAAAATTAAGTTGATTATTTGAAATAAAAAAAATGTCGTTATACACATTAACAAATTTACACACATAAAATTCATGTTTACCAGACCTCGGCATACACGGGGGTTGTGCGGTGAGCGCAAAGCCCAGCCGCCTTTACTTCCCCCAAACTAATAGTCAGGTACCCATTAGAAGCTGGGTGAACTTGAAAGGCATTTGACCAGCTTTAACCTGGACCTGATAACAAAAAAAAAAAAATTTCCTTGGTTCTCACCGAAGATTGAGCCCACGACTCTCAGATCGACAGTCGAGTTGTCTACACATCGCTCGGCCACCCGTCCCTCAGGAGCGTCGTGCCTGAACGGTGAATCCGTTCGGTGGTCGCTCTAGCAGACGTCAAGGGCGTCGTGGCGGGTAGAATTTGATAGAAGGTGGGGAATTGAGTGGGAAAGACCTTTAGCACAACTTTTGGCGATTATTTTCGTTTCCAATGTTTATTTATTTATTTATTTTTTTTAATATTACTTATTTGGCGGATTTCTAAAAATGGAATGAGTTTTGGCTGGTTTTGGCTGGTTTCTGAATGAGTTATGGTGGTTTTGGCGGGTTTCTGTAACAGTTTGGGTGGACTGGATTAAAAATAATTAGCGGCACTGGCCATCTGAGAGAAACGAGGTGAGCAATCAGTATATTATTTCTATCCTTTCGTTAAATACTTAATTAATTAACTTACTCGAAATTTTGAGAATTATAAAACATGTATTTATTTTTATAAAAACATTTAATCTGATTCATTGCATTCAGCACATTCTCTCTTCCCCCCCCCCCATCCTTCACTGCCCTCTAAATGACGCCTCTGAAATAGTTGTGAACTCATGATTCTAGACAAATTACTTTGACGTGACCTTTTTTTATGAGACTGGTGATGTCTATTGAGACAGCGTTGATTTAAACAGCTTGACAGTGAGATAGACGGTGTTGATTGAAACAGCCAGACAGTGTTGATTGAAACAGCCAGACAGTGTTGATTGACACAGCCAGACAGTGTTGATTGAAACAGCCAGACAGTGTTGATTGACACAGCCAGACAGTGAGATAGACGGTGTTGATTGAAACAGCCAGACAGTGTTGATTGAAACAGCCAGACAGTGTTGATTGACACAGCCAGACAGCGTTGATTTAAACAGCTTGACAGTGAGATAGACGGTGTTGATTAAAACAGCCAGACAGTGTTGATTGAAACAGCCAGACAGTGTCGACACTTTATGTTTTACAGTAAACAACAACACTTAGTGTTGAGTCATTAAAAGTTACTGATAGGTTTTCCTTTTTTATTTAATAGTTTCAGCCAACTCTGCAACACGAGTGCAGGCGGAAAAAATAAAGTTTACATAACATATAATGTTGCTACACAAATATTGATGTTTGTAGAATTGAAGGAAAGTTTATAGAATAGAAAACGAAAAAAATATTGATGTTTGTAGAATTGAAGGAAAGTTTATAGAATAGCCTGAAACCGTCCATTCTAAAACCGTATCAACGATAAGTATATAAATGTCCATATTTGTTCCAAAAACCGCTAAAGCAGGACAACGAACTTTCTTTATATCAAGTTGATACCAGTCAGTGACCTTAGTTGTAGGTAACAAAGGTATACTAACCTTAGAATGGGTATTTGGCCGCACCAATCACTAGGCTGGAAAAAAAACTCCTAATTATGTAAATAAGCTAGAAAGGGTTAGAAAGGCCAATCAGAAGAGTTGGGGGTCCTAGAATGATGGGATTGCTTAATCACCGCATATAATCAGATGTTAGTTAGTAGAGACTGGACAGACCAATAGACGTTTAAGTATATCTGTTTCACTCTTTGGGGACGGCAGTATCCTTGTAGTGAAAGTTAGCTACGACAATTTAGTAGACGAGAATAGAAGTACAGGCTATTACAATATATCTACTTCAATCTTTCAGGACGGTAGTATACTCAGAGAGGAGTTATATTGTGTACCAAGTCAAGGTTTATTTTTGATCAAGTATTTCTGATTTAATCCTTTGGGACAGCTGACTACTTTGATATCTTTATTCCCATATATATTTCCATATATGTTTTCATCGCATAATGATAATTCAAAATAAACCATAACGTTACACCCACCATGAACTGGACAAATCAAGCCCACCATAAACTGGACAAATCAAGCCCACCATAAACTGGATGAATCACGCCCACCATAAACTGGACAAATCAAGCCCACCATAAACTAGGCCAGTGGTCGGCAAACTTATCAGCCAAAGAGCCAAATATGAACATTACAACAATTAAAAAAAATTGGGAACCAAATCTGTTTTTATTACACTAAATAAGTAGTACACTAAATAAGTTGTATACTAAATAAAACTAAATGCCAGAGCCGCACTTTAGGAGCCAAGGAGCCACATGCGGCTCCCAGAGCCGCACTTTGTCGACCACTGAACTAGGCGAATCAAGCCCACCATAAACTGGATGAATCAAGCCCACCATAAACTGGACAAATCAAGCCCACCATAAACTAGGTCAAACAAATAAGATACAAAAAGGCTTGAGTGACTTCACAGTTGTGTGGTCCTAATTTTACAGATTATTTGGAGGCCCTAAGATTTGAAGGCTGTGGTCTTAATATTGTAGCCTATGGGCCCACTAATATATCTACACACAAGACCCATAAATTATAATTACTTAGGGCCCCCAAGTTAACCTTGGCACTGGACCACATAAATTTATCTTTCCTAGTGACACAAATGTACGTTGCCTAGTGACACAAATGTACGTTGCCTAGTGACACAAATGTACGTTGCCTAGTGACACAAATGTACGTTGCCTAGTGACACAAATGTACGTTGCCTAGTGACACAAATGTACGTTGCCTAGTGACACAAATGTACGTTGCCTAGTGACACAAATGTACGTTGCCTAGTGACACAAATGTACGTTGCCTAGTGCTCCAAAATGTATCTTTGTTTGACAGCCCTCTGAGTTTATCTTTGTTTGACAGCCCTCTGAGTTTATCTTCGTTTGAATGCCCTCTGAGTTTATCTTCGTTTGAATGCCCTCTGAGTTTATCTTTGTTTGACAGCCCTCTGAGTTTATCTTTGTTTGACAGCCCTCTGAGTTTATCTTTGTTTGAATGCCCTCTAAGTTTATCTTTGCGAACGTGGGTAGATTGATGCCCTGGGCGCAGACGAAGACATTGGGGGGGGCCACTTGATAAAAATAAACAAGGAAACAATAATGTTGAGGTGTCTCAAAGGTTGGTGCCAGGGTTGTGGGCCCATCATTAAATCGGTCTCGTTATTTTTCATAAAGCCCCCACCCCCACCAACTATAACTTTGAAAAGGGCCCCATAAATTTATAATTTAAATAAAATATAAACGTCATGGATGTGAACGGACGGAGTGGAGCAGTGTGTGTGGGCCGGGCTTGGCCCGTGGGGGGCATAGTTTGCCAGCCTCTGACACGTGCAGCCAAAGCTGTGCGGTAGTGTGAGGGGGGACCAACGTTCCCTGATGAATAGTCGCTACTCCACATTTACTGCCACGTCAACAGTTGTGTGAGTGTGTGTGTGAGTGTGTGTGTGTGTGTGCGTGTGTGTGTAGAGGGGGGAGATTGACCAAAAGTTCATGAGAAAGAGAGAGAGAGAGAGTGAGGTGTGGAAAGTGTAGATCGCCGGATGCAGTTTGTTAATTTTTTTTTTTAGAACTGGTTCGATGTTTTTGACGAATCGGTTCTTAGCATTAATGGATAAAATGGAGAGAAGGGTGTGTGGGTAGGGGTTAGAGGGTGGGGGTTGGTACATGGTGCGAATGTAATTGGAAGACAGGAAGAAAATAGAAAGATACTGTTTAAACGGCATTACTTTAAGTGCATCTGTAGCCTTCAAGTTTACACAGCAAGAGAGATAAAATGAGAGAACGAATGAGAGAGAGAGAGAGAGAGAATGAGATAGAGAATGAGAGAGAGAGATAGAATGAGAGACAGAATGAGCGAGAGGGAATGAGTGAGAGAGAGAATGAAAGCGAATGAGAGAGAGATAAAATTAGAGAGAGGATGAGTGAGAGAGAGAATGAGAGAGAATGAGAGAGAGACAGAATGAGAGAGAATGAGAGAGAGACAGAATGAGAGAGAGATAGAATGAGAGAGAGATAGAATGAGAGAGAGATAGAATGAGAGAGAATGAGAGAGAGACAGAATGAGAGAGAGAGATAGAATGAGAGAGAGAGAGAGCATGAGAGACAATGAGAGAGAGAATGAGAGAGACAGAGACAGAATGAGAGAGAGAGAATGAGAGAAAGAATAAAAGATATAATGAGAGGGAATGAAAGAGAGAATAAGAGAGAGGGAGTGAGTGAGAGAGAAAAAGAGCGAATGAGAGAGAGAGAGAGAGAGAGAGAGAGAGAGATAAAATGAGAGAGAGAATGAAAGACAATGAGAGAGAGAATGAGAGAGACAGAGACAGAATGAGACAGAGAGAGAATGAGAGAGAGAATGAGAGAGAGAATGAGAGAGAAAGAATGAGTGATAGAGAGAATGAGAGAGGGAGAGAGAGAGAATGAGTGAGAGAGATAATATGAGAGAGAGAATGAGTGAGAAAGATATAATGAGAGATACTGAGAGAGAGAATGAGTGAGAGAGAGAATGAGTGCGAGAGAGAATTAGTGAGAGAGAGAGAGAGTGACGAATTACCCGGTAAGACAGGGAGACGGGTTGGATAGTAGCGAAGAGATTTCTGGCCGAGTCTACTGATAGACCCCCCCCCCACTCTCACCCCCTCAAATTGTATGTCGTCTAACAGGTTTCGTCATGTAGCGTCTGTGGCGTAGTGACATATACTAGCTTCTCAATACAATAATAACATGAACTATGATATTCTTTTGACATAATTTGACGTGGGTATACACATATAACGACATGTATTTAGTATAAACAATGACGATGGAGTTAATGCAATTGTCGAAATATAGCTGTAATAATAGAGTGATTAAATAAATAATAAAAAGAGGTGAAGATTTGGCAGCTACTTACGTGTTAAGCTCAAGCTACTGTTTAGAATGATTGTCCACATACTTGCCCTCCATTGCATCATTTAGAGCTACAAGTCCAGAAACAAGCTGATACATTGGAAGCTGGACAGGTTAAATCATCCGTTTCTTGTTGCGACTAATCATAGTCATCATCATGTTATCTCCCTTTTACATTTTTCTCTCGCCGTGTGCTCCTGAATGTTTGATTTGTTTGATTAAAAAAAAAAAACTACATTATTAGTTACGTCACCTTTAACGTGGTCTGATCAAAGTGTCAAATGCAAGTCAGCGAAATATGACATCCGTGTGGCTTGAAGTTGAAAAAGGTTTAGAACTGTTTTAAAAAAGTTTCAAATGTATGTACTTGTGCCAGGAATACATTTAGCGGCAATGTTTGCACAGCTTCAGCATGTTTGGCACAACTGAAGTATTTGTACTTTGCTCAACGTTTTATTATAAAGCCTTCATGGCTGCTTTCAATGCGATTTCATTGCCCTGGACGATGCAATAAAATATTTGAAAATCACGTTCTTTCAAAGCGTTCACAATCATCTGTAGGATGTTTTTTTTTTCCACAGCAGTCAACAAAGTTCAGAAATCTCTCCAAAATGTCACACTTGGATTATTTTCAATTGTCTGCTTAACTTGAGATATGTATGGTTCAAAATAATGATGGGCAAACCTTTTTTAATATTGTCGTTTGCCACTGTCACAGTTTCTGTGAGTTTTTTTTAAATTAAATCTTCCATATATATACCTTAACCCCCCCCCCATCCCCGGTTGCGTCATCAACCTAGGGGAGGATAACAAAGGGGTGTAGACAAAAAATTACTGGTCAGATAGCGACTTCTCCAGGTGTCTGCACTGTGGTCAACACCGTCTCTTTTAAATCTCCTTTATGGTAACGAGCTGAGACTTAGTCCCTTAGGGCTCGTGAGATGGAACCTGCTGTGTCTCTCAACTCCTGGAGAGTGCCATAAAGCCTGATGGCCAACAGGCTTCCAGACTTGTTCAGCCTGAACTCCCACAGACGTTGACACTCGCGCAAAAAGTGATCTACTGTTTCCATCTTCCTCTCCGCAGTGGCGACAACGGGAGTCGTAATCAAGTGCGAAGGTGAGCTATTTGGGCCTGTTCGTCTCTTCGAAGCCTCCACCACGGATCGGATTTGGAAGGTCGCTCCATATTCTTCCTCACATCTCGCCATGTGATTCCGTTATCCCATATCGAAAGCCATACGGCCTGTTCAAGGGTGCGTAGCTTGGCAAAAGGGACTCATTGGAGCCCCCATGCTTCTCCTCTGATAAACTCGGTCACTCCAGACTAATTCAGGTCGTCGGCCCTTTCGTCAACACCGTGTAGCGCCAGGTGAGATTAACCCGCTTAGCAGACGAGATGACGTCCCTTGGGCAAGATCAAAGTAGACAGGGGAGGTGTCAAGATAGCATTGAGTAGGTGAAGGGAGTTCCGGTCCGTGTGTACGTTGGGGTGTGTGTGTGTGTGTGTAGTGTGTGTAGTGTGCTAGTGAAGTGAAAGTGTAGTGGTCGTTTTGGTTCAGGCGAGGATAGTCGTCGGACGTTATATCAGTGTTTGATATGTCTGTGGGAGGATTTCCGACCTGGAGGCACTGAATTGAGTGTACCATGTTTTGAGTTGTACATAGTGGGGTCTATCTGAGCTGTACCTAGTGGACCTACCCTGAACTGTACCTAGTCGGCCCGGCCTGAATTGTACTAAGTCGGCCCTGATTGTATGGACCCTAATCGGCCCTGCTTGAATTGTATCTAGTGGGCCCGGTTAGAATTGAACCTAGTCGCCCCTGACTGAAATGCCCCTCGTCGGCCATGGCTGAAAGACACCAAATCGGCCCTGCTGGAGTGACACCTGGCCGACCGTGAGGTTGTTAGACCTTAGACGGCTTGAGCCTGACATGTTAACGGACGGTGCCAATTGGTATTTGATGTTTGTATTATTTTACTACAGAATGGTCATGTGCCAGTTTTATATTATAATGATATAACTAGTTGGATGATGGCTTTCGACTCTCTCCTACTCCCCCACCCACCCACACGTCCCCCTCCGTTTTGATCGGTTGAATGACTATTTTTTCTGTATATTATGTATGAGTGGTATTAAAGTCTTTTTTTTCTGTCACGGATTTGTGTGTGTTATATATGTCAATGTGTGTGTTATATATGTCAATGTGTGTGTTATATATGTCAATGTGTGTGTTAATATATGTCAATGTGTGTGTTATATATGTCAATGTGTGTGTTATATATGTCAATGTGTGTGTTAATATATGTCAATGTGTGTGTTATATATGTCAATATGTGTGTTTTATATGTCAATATGTGTGTTTTATATGTCAATGTGTGGGTTATATATGTCAATGTGTGTGTTATATATGCCAATGTGTGTGTTATATATGTCAATGTGTGTGTTATATATGCCAATGTGTATGCTATCAATAAATATATCAATGTGTGTGTTATGGTATCCGGACAAAACCCCTAGCGGACATAATCCTCAGCGGACAAAACCCCCACTGGACCTCTCCCCTATTTTTGTTATAAAAGCTATTATTTGGCCCCCATTTTTATTTAAAAATGTAATATATAATACCTGGTTGTAATATATAATAAATGGATATAATATATAACACCTGGATGTAATTATATATAAAAATATGTATTTTTAAGTGATTTTTTTTCAAAGTACTCTAATAAGCTGCATTAGCCCGTCGAGCCACAGTGGTTAATTATCAATCTCATGTTAACTTTACATTACCAGGCAGCTTATCTTACCAGGTAAACCAAACAAAAGTAACAGTTTTAGCCCAAGACTGACCGAATTTTTATTCCTTTTAATTCTCGCGCCAGACACACATATTATAGCAGACGGTAAAACAAACAGAATAAGAACCACAGTGGTCGAAAGCCAATCCTTTGTTTTAGGTAAAACAACATAGGAACATGCCTGTTGACCGACATGATCTCTTATACCGACAAATATTTCCCGTAGCCCACGGTCAAGATTATATTGTTAAAAGTATAAGTAATATGGAATTAAATTCGTGCTTAATATTTTGGGGGTTTTGTCCGCTGGAGGTTTTGTCCGCTGGTTGGTTTTGTCCGAGGGGGTTTTGTCCTACACTCGTCCAACCTACGGGGACCTGGAAGTTGTTATTAGAACTACCAGCCATTTCTGTATTATGTATGTATCATTTTTTCGGAGGTGTGCGGCATGTGACGTGTCTGGAAACGCTACAAAGGTTTCCAGACACTCGCCTAGGCCGGCTGGCTGAGGCCGGGGAAACTGCTCAAGAGCAGTATGACTTCGACAGAAGTCCAATTTTTTTAGCGATGTGCTAGACCTGTATAGGACAGGTGAGTACAGTATGACGTGGCAGACTTTGTTTCATTATTAGCTCTATCATATATAGCATGTGTGGTCTTAGGTTCGTTGGTAAATTTGAATCCTCAACTGTTAAAATTGACTTCTATATGGTGGGAAAGTCCTAGAGCTTGGTAAGCTGTGTTTAATGTCAGTAGCTCCGCAAATACTTTAGTAGGACAGAGTAGAAATAGTACTTTGGTCACTAGCTTCATACTTCTGTAAAGCTAGTAGGTCCAGTATCTGCATTAGTATGTGTTACATCACCAGCTCAATCATATACTTCTGTAGAACTGGTAGTTTCAGTATCTGGGTTAGTATGTGTTACATCACTAGTCCTATCATACAAGTGGTGGTACCAGCGTGTCTCTATATCGTTTGCCATAGTTTGATAGCAACTGAATGGTATTTGTATTGTACTATTCGTAATGAAACGATGCATACAACCTATTGATTATTCTATCAGTCCAGGTGAACTGAAAAGATAAAAAAAAAAGAATTGGACTTCTGGCAAATAAGTGAAGAACTATTGCAGGTAAGATAACTGTAGATTCAAAAGTATAGTGTTCCTTGCTTGCATGTAATCCATTTAGTTTTCATTATAAAAAATAAATGTCTGTAAAAGTTTATCACGTTAGCGGCAGTCGCAACCAGAACACTTGTGTGAGGGCCCCTGGTTCGATCCCCGGTGAGGACTAAAGGAATTTTCAGGTTAACCACTTGTCCATAGAAAGTCGTACTTTCCAAAGAGAAATAAACCACAGTAAATATCAGGTTAACCACTTGTCCGTTGAATGTCGTACTATCCCGAGAGAAATATACCGCAGTAAATACAAAGGAAATAACTGTTTTAAGGAGGCAGTACCATTAGATCCACGGACCTGTAGTTAGGGAAACACTGGTTTGTAAGATCTCAGAGATCTCGTCTCATTCCTACAGGGACTTCACATATACACGTGTCAATGACGCATACCTATGGGTACCCCGTCGGGTATAGTACTTTGAAGTGAATAAGTATCTGGCTGCCGTCGTCGGCTGTGAATTTTTAAAGATGATATTGTGGGGGGGGGGGGTGGGGTGGGGGGTGCCCTACGTATTGAGAATCCCTGAATATTTCAATAATCCCTGTTTTTTTATTTTAATTCATTCATAAACTGGAGTTTCATTAGTCATCATTCACCTTAACTGATGTCGTCCTCGTTGGGATAAAATCATGGACACATCAACAGAAATATGTTTCTTAATAGTTGTCTACCCGGCGCGGCTATCTTTAGTTCATGCATTGGTTTGTGAAGTCTCTGTGAGGATGAGATGAAATCTCTTGGATCCTATAAACACCACAAATGAGACGGCTTTTATGTGGCCCTAGTTCATCCCCACTGTGGCCGATAGTGCAATGGCCATGGTGGCAGAGGCGTAGCGAGGGGGATGCAATGCAACTTGCGCCCGGGGCATTTTACCTTTTTAGTACCTTTTTAGCGCCCCCCATTCGAAAACCATATAATATTATATGTAAAATATACCATTTGGCGCCCCTGAACCACGGCGCCCAGGGACATATGTACCCCCCCGACCCCCTCGCTACGCCACTGCATGGTGGCACCACGGGAGATATAGTATGGGTGTTTGAGCCATGACCTGATATATCAACTGTTTCCCCGAGGGTCAGCGATTGATGATATTATTTCCCCAGACATATGTCAATATAGTTTATAAAGGCACTCAAATGCTTATACAAACACAAACACACACACAGAGACTAGAACTTAGGTTTCATGTCAGAATTGCTGTAAAATGCAAATCTCTAGCTGTAGTGCTAGGATATTGCTGTAAAATGCGAATCTCTAGCTGTAGTGTTAGGATATTGCTGTAAAATGTGAGTCTCTAGCTGTAGTGTTAGGATATTTAACTGGCTAACGGACGTGGAAATAAACTTTAAGAGATAAAAAAAATCATTTTCTTTGTTGGCTAGAGTACCAGACGAATCATCCACTACTGAGAAAATTGCCGTTATAAAAGAGTATTTTATTTTACTTGTATATTATTTTTAGGCGTGAATTTTTTTTTCATTTTCTGGAGTTCCAGGTTTGATCTAAGGCGACTTGTCTACATGAACAAGAAATTAATTTTCTCGTTCTTACGTGAGAGCTTTAATCATCACACAAACCCAGATGCGTTCCTAGGATGAGGGTAAGGGGTTCTTAATTCAAAAGTCCCCCCGGCCCCAGCTTTAGGGAGCCCCAAAACAATTTTTTGCATTAAGTATCTTAAGTACATTATTTAATGGCATGGTGTCCAATGTCAAAATGCAGGGGCCCACAAAGAGGCCAAACTCCCCGGGCCCCCAAATCCATTGGTTTGGCACTGCACAAACCCAGACTAGAAATATAGCTTGATAAATTATAGCTTGACAGATTAAGTCAAAATAGTTCCATTTACTGTTAAGACATGGGAGACAATATGATCATTTTGCTGCGTAATATGAACGAAATTTTCACCGTAGCTATTTAGTTCATTCTTCATTTTTCTATTATGTTGGTTACTTACTTGTTCATTTCTAACGACTGTTGCCGAAAACATTACAATACCGCAATGGACATGCGAAATCATCATAGAAGTTGGAAAAAAACTATGTAAATATTGGAGAAAAGGTAATATTAGACAATGTGATTCAAAACAATCAAACATTAGGGACTAGCTGGGCCTATAGCTGGCCTAGAGCTGGGCCTAGAGCTGGGCCTATAGCGGGGCCTACAGCTGGGCCTATAGCTGGGCCCCACCCCCTTCCTCCACCTTAAACCAAAGAATCGAATATTGTTTTATAAATATCAAAAATCATGAAAACGCATTTAATAATTAGAAGAAGAAAAAAAACGCCAAAAAAGTTTTTGGCGGGTGGTAGCCATTTTTCTAACTATGCACCCCATCCCTTTTAAGCCGTACCTGAAATGATTGTAGAACAGGTAAATGAACGGGCCCAACAGTGTGCATCCCAACGACCTACATGGCCTAAGGGGGGGGGGGTTATTATATTATACACACACACACACTTGTCACATGGTAATTACGAGGAAACTCAAAACAAACCAGGATAAAGAATTAATACAACAGTATTCCAGTTTAAAATACAATCAAGAAAAAATCGGATCTGCCCGAAACCTAAAATAACCTAGACTACCGATCAAGCCTAAGGGGATATAACTCTTATGCAAAGGTTTTTGCAGGGTACAGCTAGTAAAGATTAATACAACCATAGATATATAAGACTAGATTGCTTATGCTTATTTAATAGAGACCGAAAAAGTGTTGTATTCGAGACCCCTACTTTAAAAAGAGAAGAGTACAATTCTGTACAGTTCTTTATTTTTTACCGAAGAAGATTTCCTTCCATTTAATTAAAAAAAAAATCCCCATTCATGCTAGAGGTTGGCGCTTTTAAAATCAACTGATATGTCCGAAAAAATTATATTTGACGGTTAGTAATAATATAATCAAACAACCGGGTACACAACACGAAGGCATTTTATTCAAAGTTAATTGAAAAAAAAAGTTTTTGAAAATTTGTCAAGGAAAACAATGCAAAATGTCTTCTGCTATTTATTTCGGTTACTTAAGGTTTATATGCGTACTACGTCATCAGGTTATACAGAATTGTACTCTTCTCTTTTTAAAGTTATGGTCCGCACAATTTATACCTATGCATAGCCCATAAGCGATCTAGTCTTATATATCTATGAGTACAACAGTATTCCAGTTTAAAATACAATTAAGAAAAAATGGGATCTACCCGAAACCAAAAATAACTAGTCTACCGATCAAGCCTAAGGGGATATAACTCTTATGCAAATGTTTTGCAGGGTACAGCTAGTAAAGATTAATACAACAGTATTCCAGTTTAAAATACAATCATGAATAAATCGGATCTACCCGAAACCAAAAATAGCCTAACCTACCGATCAAGCCTAAGGGGATATAACCCTTTACAAAGGTTTTGCAGGGTGCAGCTAGTAAAGATTAATACAAAAGTCCTTCAATAAAAAAATAGAGGTTCTTAAGAAGTACCATCCTCCATATCCGTGGTTCTAAACTTTTATCTCAACTGTACCCAATACTGTATCCGGACTAAACTCCCAGCAGAAAAACCTTTACCGGAAATGAAACATTGCTTTTAAAATAATTATCGATTATCATCATCATTCAATAGCATCCTTTGTACCCAGATGTTCTGGCCTAACTTCTTTGTTTTTTTTTTTGTTTCTTTTTTGTAGAAGTATGGAAAATTGTTGACAATTTTAACAATCGCATCCATAGTTAATTTTTCTATACAGACCCTTGATGGATTCAGGCCTTGGTATCACCAAGTGAATAACGACACTTGCATTATTATGGTAGAAAATAGGTCGTATGAGATCACTCTTTACGTCCTGATCGCTGTGGACTGTTTATGTTGTGCACTATTTACAGTGGAGCTCAACCAACGGTTCATCGGTTCATCGAGACCATATTCCGCTGTTTCAACGTGCTAAATGTGATTGACTTTCTAGCCATAGTCCATATGATTGTGCATGTTTTCCTGCAGCCGTTCTACAAGAGCTGTGCGGATTAGGAGAGTAAAGCTGTGCATATTGTGTTCGCCTTCAGGACAGTTACTGTAATTAGGTTTCTAAGATTAGTGAAACACTACAGGTTGATAAAGATATTTTGCTTCACCCTGAAGGCCAACATTCAAGAACTGATGATGATTTTTATTTTTTTTCTGATCAATTGTCTAGCTTTCTCCACGATGATTTTTATATTCTTTCTGATCAATTGTCTAGTTTTCTCCACGATGATTTTGCTACACTGAGAGCGACTACGTCGACGAGGGGCTTAGCCAATTCACGTCCTTCCCCAAGGCTTTCTGGTGGTCCATAATCACCATGACGACCGTGGGTTACGGGCACGTGACGCCCTCTACCACCCTGGGCTACATCATCAGCGCCATCTGTGCTGTTAGTGGCGTGTTGATTTTAGCAATGGTGGTTCCAGTTTTCTCCAACAACTTTGGCATGTTCTATAACATTTGTTGCATATTGATGTGTAGTATGTCTAAAGGACATCATCACATTTGTGTGTGTGTGCTCTTTTCTGTATGGTCATTACACGCGATAACTACCTGCTATGTTTTAGACTTTTATATTGTGTTTCATATTAGTAATCAGTATATGATTTACATATAGGCAACACAAGCCGTAGCTTAAGGCCTTTGTTTGTACACGATCTTGTTGGGCCTCTAATTCATCTCCTTCGTTAATACTTCATAATACATGTATGTCCTCATTCTTTAAGTTCAACATCCCGACTGTCTCTTGAACACCACGCACCAAATGATATTCGTTAATACACAACAGCGAACACTTCAAATATCCAGTCAGTAATAGGAACAATGTATTCATGAGAACGAAATAATATAAGTTTAATAGATCAAATCTATAAATAAAGAATGATGACAAAATAACAATAAAGTCCAGACAAATAGTATAGTCACCAACGGCCCAACTTTTACACTCGTCAACTAGCATACGATGGACTCTTTATTGTCCGCCTAACTCACTTCTCCACGTTCCCCTACAACCACCTTTCCTCCTAACCCCACCCCCTGATCTCCTCAACCAAATACAGCCATGCTCCACTGGTCACACTGGTCACACTGGTCACTCCGGTCACTCCCGATTCACGACTTTGATCTTCCCCCTTTTCACGATCAAGCCCACGCCATGCCATTCAAACACGCTAACTGACCCAACACAGCTCTCACACCAGAGATGAGCGACAGCGGACGCGTCCGCTTGCGGACGCAGATCCGCAGACTTTTCCGAATCCGCGGACTGACAGCGGACGCTTCGTATGGTTAAGTTGCGGACTCGCGGACTGACGTGGATCTTCTTTAGCGTTACCATACAAAAATTTCAAGTCATTTAAACAGCTAAATTTCAGCAATGCGGACGCGTGGACTGACTGCAAACCAATGTTGTAAGATTCTGCGGACGCGGACGCGGATCATTGATAGAAATCCATGGTCGGACGCGGACGCTAAATTTCAAGATCCGCACACCTCTGTCTCACATCCACATATAATATTCTGACAGCAGATATTCTGCTGCGCAACTCACAAACTAATACACTACACCTTCACTTTCTTGTGGTGGGGAAGGGGGGAGGGAGAGGGTGCACCCAAAATATTGTCTTAGCGAGCAATAGTCATACAGTCTTAAATATTTGACAGTGTCATATAATATCTTCCCTTACATAGGGACCCCATTTATCAAATAGCTTAGGGCCCTATTAAGTCCGGCCCTGTTAGTAATGACTACTGTTTACGTCAGCTAGGGAAGATGGCGTGTCATACAGAAGCGTACCTAGGGTGAGGGGGGTCCAAATTCGAAAGAAGCCCAAGGCCCCAGCTTGAGGGGGCCCAAATAATTTATTTTATTAGATATTAAGTGCATTATCTTATGCCATGGTGTTGAATGTCAAAATTTATGGGCCCCTAAAGAGGCCAAGCCCCCCCCCAGGGCCTCCAAATCCCTAGGGTCGGCACTGGTGTCATAGTGACCAATTAGCGGAATCATTCAAGCGACAGGCGACCGTGTTAGATCACTGGGAGGGGGGGGGGAGGCGTCGGTTTACTGTGGGGATGGGTGAGCACTGGGACTCAGTGGGAAACAAATACCTGAAGAAGAAGGACCGTGATACGTGAGGTGCAGGTTTAGTTTCAATGGATCCGTCAGTTGATTGTGGCGGCGGGGGGGGGGGGTAGATTTATTTTAGAAAGGCAGTCACGGGGGAACTTACACGTCGGTGGGGGGGGGGGATGTTTAACAATACAATTGGACAGGTACCCTGTTAACGGGTCAATCTCTTCCCCATCTGAGGGGACAGTTGTTTGGGGCTAGCAGAGGTTATGGCTAATAAATCACTGATGTCAAGCTAATCGTTTACAGTATATAAGCTGTACGATTTGCTAGTTAGTCAGAGAGAAGAGAGCGAGATATCGAGACGTAAGCGCATTAGAGAACAACTGGCGTCCAATATCTGCGTTTAATGAACTTGTTATATCAGCTAAAGAACCGGTTATTGTTTGACTTCAGTGGCGTCACTAGGGTTGGTGTCACCCGGTGCGGTAACTCAGGGTGTCACCCCCTCTCATGACACCCCGGTCTCCATATTTTTTTTCAGACACCGTATATATGTGCGCATGCGCGACTTTATTATTTTTTTTCCGTTTCCGGGGTCAGGATTTTAGCGATAATTGATATCTATAGGTCAGTTTAAGTATACCAATAATTTCATTAAAATAACGCACTGGCTCCGGATACGTCTAAGACGTACTACGTATTTTTTTTCGGGATACGTCTAGCAAACTTTGATGACGTCAGTAAACAGAATGAATGAGAACTCTTATTTACTGCATACGTTGATGACGTCATTTACTGTTAATAATGGGAGATATATTTTTTTCGGGGACCATCAATAGATATTGCTCCACACCCTAACCCTACCCCTAACCCTAATTCTGAAAAAAAAAAATCTGAAAAAAAAATTATATATCTCTGAGAGGAATCGAACCCGCATATAGTTAGCCCTAAATGGGTCACGGCCAAACGATTAGCCCACTCTGCCAGCGCGCCACAGAAACGAAGTTACAATTTTAATATATAATCAGAAAGAATGGCTCGGTTATGCAATTTCTCGCGAAAAGAAAATAACTTTAAATCATAAGAGTTCATCTTAGACGTATCCGGAACCGGTGCGTTAAAATAAATAATAATAAAAAGTACGCAGTGTCTGTTAATAATCGGAGATATTTTTATTTATTTATAAACATTAAATACGGCTTTGAATTATTTTAAGAATATAGGCCTAAAACTAGATATTTTGCAGTCGGGTGTCACCCCTCGTGAGGGTGTCACCCGGTGCGGTCCGCACCCCCCGCACCCCCCTAGTGACGCCACTGTTTGACTTTATAGACCTTTCTCATAAAGTAGTCCCCTTACTGAATTGTTTGTTTAGACGGGCTAGTTACACATCCGGTACCAATTAATGTACTTGAATTTGCGAATAATAAATTTCTGTTGCGGCTATTCTTTTAATTTTAATCATGAAAATCAAAATATCAAAATTTAATATATTTTTCAGTGTCATTATTTATTATTATCTTAAATGTTAAAACTATAACAATGTTTTTCTGAATTTTAATACTATACGATATAATTTTTAAAATTAAAGACCACTGCTAACACTAATGTATGCTCTCGACATTTTAATCTTAATATTTTAATGGGCTGTGTGTAAACAGTTAAACATGTGTTTAATGCAAACCACTTCAACTCAGTAAAAAAGTACAATTGTATACCAATGTATAAAGTTGACATTTTGAATATGACTCATTGTAGTCCGACTTCATTGACCAAAATGCTATGTTTTTTGTTAATTTATCATTTTTCAAACATTTGTATCTGGCTGTACATATATAAATTCTCTTCTCGCACCAAAAAATCACCAGATATTTTTCATTTTAAAAAATATTAAATAAGTAACATATTTTATTATAATATCATATGTTTTTCCTTTTACCTGTAAATTATGAGGTTCGTGATTTTTTTCTCTGGCTTCTATAGCATCTCGCTGATAGTTTGACTACATTTCCTAGTGTAGAGCTAAGGTCTGTAACTGTATATTGTTTATTTAAGATAAATAACACATTGACCATCACCTCAGCATAATGAACAGTGGCGCAACCGGGGGGGGGGCGGGCTTGAGGCCCCCCCAGACCAAATATCAATACATATTTTACTATATAAAGTTACTAAAAAGACTGTTAAACTGTCTTTTTTCAATATGTGAGGCCCCCCCCCCCAGCACTTTTCGCTGGTTGCGCCACTGAATATGAGGTAGTAGTTTCAAACCTTTTACTACCGAGTTTTAATTACTATCTACCGCACAATATATGCTAACCAAAAATATACTGTTTTAACAATCATGGTTAAATAATATAATGTACATGAGCATGGGCGTATCTATCCCTAAACAGGTAACCAGCCCCGTAGCGTGAAAATTCTACAGCAGGGGCCAGGCATTTTACAGCAGGGGGCAATGCAATAACAGGGGTGGGGCAGGTAATACATTTTACTAAGTAGAGCAAATAAGCAGGGGGCCCGGCCTCCCTGCCCCCCCCTCCCGCACGCTACGGGCCTGCTGGTAACCCTAATCGTCAATTATAAAAACTTTAAAAAACAATTTTAGTGTAAAATGTAACTTTTCATGTCATGGACATACTTCTCAGAGAAGTATTTGTAACCCTTCGTAACTTCTCTCTCTGATATCGGGACATTTTGTAACTTTAAAAACTTGTCAACATCACAAAAATTAAATTTTGGTATTAAATTTAAAGTCATTTTATCATATATTAGACAAAAAAAGTAGGAAAAATAATCGAGCTAAGTATTAATCAAGTATAAACAAAGCGACCGGAAGCCCATTATAACCCTTTCACAAAGACAGCTGACGCGCAGGAATACAAGTGAGAAAGGTCTATAGGCGGAGACTGAACGTGAACTGTAAAAAAATAAAATATCGTCATCAGACCGCTAGCATCAAACTCTCTCATACTCCGAGACAATGACCTACCTGTTCGTGGTAAGGAATTACAATCTCCTTTAACCACAAAGAGGACAGCTAAAGAGTAGTTGGCAGAGAGGCGGACAGCTAGAGAGTAGTGGGCAGAGAGGAGGACAGTTAGAGAGTAGTGGGCAGAGGGGAGGACAGTTAGAGAGTAGTGGGCAGAGAGGCGGACAGTTAGAGAGTAGTGGGCAGAGAGGAGGACAGTTAGAGAGTAGTGGGCAGAGAGGCGGACAGTTAGAGAGTAGTGGGCAGAGAGGAGGACAGTTAGAGAGTAGTGGGCAGAGAGGCGGACAGTTAGAGAGTAGTGGGCAGAGAGGAGGACAGTTAGAGAGTAGTGGGCAGAGAGGAGGACAGTTAGAGAGTAGTGGGCAGAGAGGAGGACAGTTAGAGAATAGTGGGCAGAGAGGAGGACAGTTAGAGAGTAGTGGGCAGAGAGGAGGACAGTTAGAGAATAGTGGGCAGGAGTAGTGGGCAAAGAAGACAATTGAGAAGTCGAATCTGGGGTCGAGAGGAGGACAGTAGACTATGACGTCGGAAAGAGCATGTAAAATAGTTGTAAACAGGACCTAGACGTTATGTGACTTGAAGAGTAGACAATGAAGTGTATTATTACGCAGTTCTGTTTAAATATACATCACTTTATTAGTGTACTCATCTTTCGAGTCAGTGTAGAACCAGTTAGGTTTGATTTATTGTTTTAAATAATTTATTTTTGTGTGAAGTCAAAATAAAGAAACTGAATCGTAATTGACTAGGCGATATTAATTGATGGAATGTGAAAATAAATGTCACACAGGAAACGCTTCCTAAGTAAACAAATAAAAGAATAATAACCGTGCATAACAATAACCGTGCATAACAATAACCGTGCATAACAATAACCGTGCATAACAATAACCGTGCATAATAATAACCGTGCATAACAATAACCGTGCATAACAATAACCGTGCATAACAATAACCGTGCATAACAATAACGTGCATAAAACAATAACCGTGCATAACAATAACCGTGCATATTAATAGCCGTACATAACAATAACCGAGCATAAAAACAATAACCGTGCATAACAATAACCATGCATAACAATAACCGTGCATAGCAATAACCGTGGATAACAATAACCGTGGATAACAATAACCGTGCAAAACAATAACCGTGGATAACAATAACCGTGGATAACAATAATCGTGCATAACAATAACCGTGCATAACAATAACCGTGCATACCAATAACCGTGCATAACAATAACCGTGAATAACAATAACCGTGCATAACAATAACCGTACATAACAATAACCGTGCATAACAATAACCGTGCATAACAATAACCGTGCATAAAAATAACCTTGGATAACAATAACCGTGCATAACAAGAAGTGTGTATAACAAAATGATGACTTTGATACAAAAAAAAAACCCTGCGTGACAAAATCTATTTCTATATGCATGCACAATTTTCAATAGCACTTTAAAGTTTTGTCTTAAAATGTTTCTATATTAGGTCTCATGATTTATATGTTTCTATATTTGGCCTCATGATTTATATGTTTCTATATTAGGCCTCATGATTTATATGTTTCTATATTAGGCCTAATAATTTATATGTTTTGTATATTCGGTCTAATGTTTTATAAGTGTATTTATATTAGGCCTAATAATCAATAGGTTTTTATTTTAGACCTAATATGTTTTTATGTTTGGCCTCATAATTTATATGTTTCTATTTTAGGCTTTATGATTTATATGTTTCTAATTTAGGCCTTATGATTTATATGTTTCAATTTTAGGCCTTATGATTTAAATGTTTCAATTTTAGGCCTTATGATTTATTGTACGGTATAGTGATATGTAGTAATCTTTGTTTCATACGTATAGCAACGACTCATTACTATACGTATGTTTATATGTTGATAGATAGATAAATAGATAGATAGATAGATAAATAGATAGATGTATAGATAGATAGATAGATAGATTAGTTAGATAGATAGATAGATAGATAGATAGATAGATAGATAGATAGATAGATAGATAGATATATAGATAGATAGATAGATAGATAGATAGATAGATAGATAGATAGATAGATAGATAGATAGATAGATAGATAGATAGATAGATAGATAGATAGATAGATAGATAGATAGATAGATAGATAGATAGATATAATTTTTAATTAATTCGTTGCTGGTGATTGTCGTAGATATGTTTTGTATTTAATGAACTTTTCACGTGCTGAGTGAGATCGTGGAGAATGGATGGATGAAAGGTCAAAAGGAGAAAGACAAGTGATTGGTTGTTATGGTCAGATGACAAGAGAGTGGACTGTGATGGCTAACATGGTAGTGGATGATCGTTTGCTGCTGGAGAGATATAGTACTTCGTGGTAGATTAGATCGCAGAGTTGCTGGAGAGATATAGTACTTCGTGGTAGATTAGATCGTAGAGTTGCTGAAGAGATATAGTACTTCGTGGTAGATAACGCTACATTTTTATTCTTTATTATTATTTGTGCTGTAAAAATTATAATAAATGTTGTCCATGGATCAGTCGTTGTCTTAATTTATGAGTGAATGGTGAGAAGCAATGATCAAGACAATTTAAGGTTATGAAAGTAATACAATTTAAAAATTGTCTCTTAGTGATTATTTTTTTTTACCACGGCTGACCGTTGCCTACCTTTACATTGAGTCTGTTGATGGCAGATGCCCTGGAAATATTAATGTATGGGCCAATCCAGGCATTTATCGGAAGCCTGACCCCCCCCATCCCCCCACACACACGTTTACAGGTAGTGATGCCGCCAGATAATATTTGTGCCCCCTCCCCCCCCCTTTTCACTCACACACACACGCGCGCACACACACTTGATTCTGTCCTGTTTACAAAAGAGATCATAATACTGCATATTTAATCCTTTTAGAATAGTTAACGTATGGGTTCCCCCAGCACACTGGCTTGCCCTGGAGTAGGGATTGTCGGTTTTTAAAAACCGGCGGCGAAAAACCGGTTTTTCGACGACTCTCGAAGCATTCGTCAACCGGATTTTTGGGCTTTAAAAGTCGGTTTTAGCCTAAAACTTAACAATTAGGAAGAAAAATGTTGATTCATTCAGCTAAATTACAGAGAAATCAAGGTAGCTGTGATTTCCCAATGAACTTCCTCATCAGTCCGACCAGTGTACTTGGTCATTGTTAGAAAGTAATTGTTGAGCGATACAAGAGAGTAGGCGAGACCAAGTTGTTCATGGGTAACTTGAGGGGGAGGGGAGTGTATAAACACATAGAAAGATTTATTGCATCCGTTTCCTCGACCTGGAAAGAGGGCTAAACTCAGGTCGTTTACTAATTCCACAGAACAACCGTTTTTTTTAGCACAAGAATATAGTGTTTACTTGCTAGAAGTAAACTACTTGAAACGAGCATATCATTGATACGGTAGAGGGGGTGGTTGTATTGGTATCTCCTCAGATCGTTACTAAACAATAGACAGAATGGGGCTATTTTTTGTTTCAAGTTGACTAAATTTATGTTCGTCATCCAACACCTCCACCACCACCAACCCTCTAACCTAAACAAGGCAGGACCGTCGTACAGTCGCTGTAATGACTGGTGTAACTAATACATCTCAGGGATGGGAAGTGGTAGGTGGGGAGATAATTGTATAAAGGGAGGGGCGAGGAGTGAATTTAGAGTTCAGTGGAGAAATTTTTTGAAATGAGCGTTCAATGTGGCCGTGGCCCGTGGGTCCATAGAGGTGCAGAGATGTTTGTGTACTGTGTCACATACATAGATAACATTAGAAACAGACAAAGGATGAGAGAGAGAGAGAAATGGGGGGGGGGGGGGGGGGAGAGATAGAGAGCAAAAGACAAAGAGAATACCAAAAGTAAAAAAAGAACCGTAATATCTTTAGACTATAGATAAATAAGTGCTATACTGAGGTCTACATCACATCGGCTGATTTCTGAACATGTCTGTGAGCGGCAAACCAAACCTCGTGTCTTTGACAGCCACGTATATTTATAGCTTAATATGAATGAAACACGGATTCGTGACTGCCAAATAAAGGTCATGATAGAAATGTAATAAGTCAAAATGCAATTTAAAGGAATATAAATATTTAATATTTGTCACTTTAACATTCTCTATAAAAGTATAAAGTATTTACAATAACGGCAACAAACGTTTGAAACAATAAAAATAAGTCTCTTATATAACCGCCGTAAAGAAGAAACACAGATAAACGTATATCCGTATACCATTCATTTTTTTTTACCAAGAAAAACAAATCGATTTTTACGTAAAGATTCTGTAGGTAAAGGGAGCTAATTGTACATTATTGACAGGATATAGACATTTTATAGAAATAATAACTTAACAAACACCATGAATACTACATTATCCTAGGATATATACATAAATATGGATGTTAATTTACGTTCGTTGGTCGAGATTAACTAAAAAATCTTTATAGAGAGTATCATACAAATTATTTTTTATGAACTCTCCTTCCTGGTGTGTCAAACGTAAAATGATCTACGGGTATTCGGTCATTGTGCTTCTCTAGTCGGGATTAAAAAAAAACATTTGTGCGAGGGTGGAGGAACTGTGGTCAATGAGGAGTATCCCAGACCGCAGTATTTACAGCTGGCGGTGGTGACGGATGTTGTTACACAATTCTATTTTATGTACAGTATTCCCTCATTTTCCGCGGTTAAAAGGCTACAGAATTTACCGCGACTGGGGATAAATGAGAAATTAAAATAATCTGGCTTTATAAAAGAAATTAGAAAACATTGCGAGGAGTTGAACGCGTCTTACTTTCTGTGACCTATTTGGGAATTCTACAAGCGCGACAAATCTATATATATTGTTGAATAATTCGGGAATTATTCGAGAATATATATATATATATATATATATATATATATATATATATAGATAGATAGATAGATATATAGATAGATAGATGTACACTATAGGCAGTATTAATATTTTTACTGTCATATTGATAATTTTTTTCTTGTATTTTTTATTTTACTTAAAAAATTGGTTGACATAATTACATTAAACTTTATTCATTTTCATGCCCGTCAATTAATTACGGTATACATTGAAAAAAATTATTGCTAGAATACTTTAAAAATCGTTTTTTTCACTTATTTTATTGTAAAACCGAAAACCGGTTTTCGCCGGTTTATTGAGAAATTGACCTTCGACAACCGGTTTTTTTTTTTAAAATCGGTTTTTGTATAATCCCTACCCTGGAGGGAGAGGGGGGGGGGGTAAAATGATCCGAAGAAGGCTTTTAGAGGCACACCTGGCATTTGCATTCAGTGAGATGAACAGGTAGCACAAATCCGCATCTAGGATGTAAACCAGAGCTCGACCCAGATATCTGACCCAAATTCTAAAAATAGACCATTTAACGCTGATAGGAGTTTTAAAAAGCTGTAATAACGCCCTTGGCATTTTAAGTTTTTGACGTGAAGAGAAAAAAAATAATTACTTGCGAAGATGGCAGTTTCAAGGGAAAGGGTAGGGTGGGGAAGGCGGGGGTTAGTGCAGATATTAAGATACCCGGGTATGGGAGCAGGGCCGTTCCTATTGATATGATAATCAGGTAACAGTTAAAGCCCCCCCCCCTTCTGAATTAATTTTATTCAAATTTGTTGTAGAGAGCCGCAACAGGTTCTCTTTCTCTAAATGTCTCAGACTAGAGCTGCGTATATGTGTATATATATTTAAAGTCTATTCCTGGGCCCCCCAACATATCTGGAAGTATCTGCCTAGGGCCCATATATATATATACATATATATAGATTCTCTTCCAGGAGCCGCAACGTACCTCCTGAAGTTTCTTCCTTGGGCCCCAACATACCTCTACAAGTCTCTGTCAGGGGCCCTCAATATATCTTGCCTATGACACCCAACATAGCTCAAGAAGTTTCTTCCAGAGGGTTGCCAACATATCTCTTTAAAATTATTTTATGGGGCCCCAACACATCTCTAGAAGTAATTCACTAGGCCCCAAGATATCTCTATAAATCTTCGCCGTGGGCCTTCAATATATCTCTGGAATACTTTGCCTAAGCCCCTACCCCCAATATATTTCTAGAAGTCTCTTCACTGGGCCCCCAAAATATCTCTATAAATCTCCGCCTGGGGCCTTCAATATATCTCTGGAATAATTTCTCTAAGCCCCTACCCCTCATAATATCTCGAAAAGTATCTTCCTGGAGACCCCCCCCCATCTTGTCTCTTGAAGTTTCTTCAAGGGGCCCCAAAAATATTACTTAGCCTCCAAAATATCTCTAGAAGTGTCTGCCTGGGGCTCCGCTACATCTTATGAATACTTTGCATATGGCCCCCAACATATCTCAATATGTCTCTTCCGTGGGCCCCCAAGATATCTATAAAAGTCTCTGCCTAGACCCCAAAATTATCTGTGGAAGTCTGTACCTAAGCTTTCCCCAATCACACAGGCAGTAGTGGCTTTTTGCTGTGGAGACTGATGAAACCACTCGATCCCACATGCCTATGGAAATGGGCCCAATGTAGCACCATTTTCTTTACGATATAACGACTACAGTCACTGTACTTGGGCCAAGCGTTTGACCCACGGGCTCAGCTCTCTCCCCCCTCCCCCCAACGGTAAATGCTTCGGGCTATAATGACAACATGACTGAAACAGATGCAAGCCAGGGGTCAATGAAGTCAAGCGTTCAGCCAGTATATAAGGTCAGGTGTGGACAATAATTAACCAAGAGTTGAATCCAGGTAACTTCAAACATGCCTACAGCCTGTTACCTTCACACATGGTAAGTACTAAGTGTGGTTTTGATCATAAAAGCCAATCTCTCTCTCTCTCTCTCTCTCTCTCTCTTTCTATCTATCTATCTATCTATCTATCTATCTATCTATCTATCTATCTATCTATCTATCTATCTATCTATCTATCTATCTATCTATCTATCTATCTATCTATCTATCTATCTATCTATCTATCTATCTATCTATCTATCTATCTATCTATCTATCTATCTATCTATCTATCTATCTATCTATCTATCTATCTATCTATCTATATGCTACGGATGGGTCATCTCATTACTTTCCTATACAAACCGGCTTTATCTTGAAGACTTTCGCTATTATATATGGGGGTGTGTTAGTCTTCTATGTTAACAAAATTTCGTAAAAATGTGTAATGGAATAAAAAAAGAAGAGATAATAAGTTACAATATTAAATGAGACTCGTACCAAACCAAGCTAAAAGACGAATGTGTATATAGCAGCCGTGTCTATAAAAGCCGTGTATACAACAGCCGTGTCTATAGCAGCCATGTCTATAGCAGCCGTGTCTATGACAGCCGTGTATACGACAGCCGTGTCTATAACAGCCGTGTCTATAACAGCCGTGTCTATAACAGTCATGTCTATAACAGCCGTGTCTATAACAGCCGTGCCTATAACAGCCGTGTCTATAACAGCCGTGCCTATAACAGCCGTGTCTATAACAGCCGTGCCTATAACAGCCGTGTCTACAACAGCCGTGCCTATAACAGCCGTGTCTATAACAGGCGTGTCTATAACAGCCGTGTCTATAACAGCCGTGCCTATAACATCCGTGTCTATAACAGCCGTGTCTATAACAGCCGTGTCTATAACAGCCGTGTCTATAACAGCCGTATTTGGCCACCGTTTGTCTTATACAACACAAAAATGTGCCACAGAACATGAGCCAACTATCTATGCAGACACCACAACACGTACCTTTGGTCGTGTCTGATGACGTCAGTATCGCCTCAAGTCACCGCCCACTGACCCTCCCCTTTCCTCCCCAGCCGTGTGACGCTCACACTGAGTCTCCGCCCCCCATTTCCCCCCCCCCTCCCCCATCTTCAATTCAACAAACTATAGTAACCGTAATAAAAATAAAAGATTGAGGACAAAGATAAAGACATACTAACACAATTCTCTGTAGTAATAGTTTATTTCTTCAAACTGAAGACATCTAAACAGGACGATCAAATGTTGTTTTATAGCTGATAGCATCGTCAACAACAATGGACATAAATATTTTCAGCACTTGACTTTAAGTTGAGTCCATTGTGTTTCCCAAGTTATGTACTTAGGATATGGACCAAGTCTTAAACTATTCTTACGTTTAGGATGGGCTCTGGTCAAAGGTACATTATGGGGGCCCGTCAAAGTTATATTTTGGGGCCCCTGGGCTAAAAAGATGCAAAGGTTGCAGCTCCTAATATTATGCGATATAATCATCTTTGAAAAGTGCTCCGTCCTATGAATCTAGATGACTTAAGCCCGGGGTCCAGACTGTTATCATTGTGGCTAATAAAATAAAGATCCCCCCCCCCCATAGAGACACCCCCTTAAAAGGTGACCTAAATAGCCACCAAGTTTGACTATCTTGCAGAATGCCTTTGGGGAAGTCCATCAAAACCATGCCCTCATAAAGTAATTAAAAGTAAGATTTTGTTACCAGGGCCGAAGCTAGATATTTTGGGGCCCTGTGGGGGGAAAGTTGTGGCTTTTGTAAACACATGAGAAACCTAGAGTAGATGGGGACCTCGATGTGAGTGGGGGCCCCATTCAATGCGGGGGCATAGTTAGGCGCAGTCGATCTAACCGGCTTAATGCCAACAGTGGGCTCTTCCTTCACGTAACGAACACTTATTAATAACATTTCTATCGAACGTATTATTTGTGTTAGAATATTTCGGCCAAATCTAATTGTACGTGCATCAATATATTATTGTGTGAACGTTTTGAAATAACTACCCAAGTTGCACAAATGTTATCATTTGTATAAGAAAATACGTCTTTTGTGAATACTTGATAAACAACTATTTGTGGGCGTTTAGTGCACGGGCGGGAATTGAAGGGGTATGGTGGTGATCTATTTAATCGGCTTGATATGCATACAAGTGTTCTTTATTGTGAAAGGCTAAAATAATTACAAACCTTAGAGCGCGCTCCGGTCAATGCGAGACGATGTCTGGCTTATGTGTGCGATCGATGACTTCCTATTGATAATTTAACACCTAAGAGAAAATCCCGACATCCTTTGTGTGTATCCTTAATTAGTAGTTTTATGTTTTGTAAAGCTTTGTTTATACACCCCCCCCCCCTCAATGTCCACTAGTTGTGCAGTCACAATTATCATATGATTAGTTTCAACTCATTATGCCCGTAGGCTGTAGACGGTGACAGAAGTATTGGTTTGCTAAATTAGTATTTTGTATGCGACCCCCCACTCCAAGCGCACATCCTAAAGGGAACAGAAGATACGTATGATTTAGTAAGTATTTATGTATAAGTTCGTTTTACTATCTGAGATTTGTGCGTGTGTTCCAGCTAATGAAATCTCAATCACAGCTGTTTTTAACGCGATGAGCCATCCTTAACGTATATTTCGGAGCCCCGTCCCTCACTGACCCCCACCCCGTCCCTCACTGACCCTACCCTGTATCTCACTGCCACCACCCCGTCACTCACTAACCCCCACCCCGTCTCTCACTGACCCTACCCCGTCCCTCACTGCCACCACCCCATCCCTCACTGACCCCCACCCTGTATCTCACTGCCACCACCCCATCCCTCACTGACCCCCCACCCTGTATCTCACTACCACCACCCCGTCCCTCACAGACCCCCCACCCCGTCCCTCACTACCACCACCCCATCCCTCACTGACCCCCACCCTGTGAGATCACTGCCACCACCCTATCCCTCACTGACCCCCACCCTGTATCTCACTGTCACCACCCCATCCCTCACTGACCCCCACCCTGTATCTCACTGCCACCACCCCGTCCCTCACTACCACCACCCCTTCACTCACTGACCCCCACCCTGTATCTCACTGCCACCACCCCATCCCTCACTGACCCCCACCCTGTATCTCACTGCCACCACCCCATCCCTCACTGACCCCCACCCTGTATCTTACTGCCACCACCCCATCCCTCACTGACCCCCACCCTGTATCTCACTGCCATCACCCCGTCCCTCACTACCACCACCCCATCCCTCACTGACCCCCACCCTGTATCTCACTGCCACCACCCCATCCCTCACTGACCCCCACCCTGTATCTCACTGCCACCACCCATCCCTCACTGACCCCCACCCTGTATCTCACTGCCACCACCCCATCCCTCACTGACCCCCACCCTGTATCTCACTGCCACCACCCATCCCTCACTGACCCCCACCCTGTATCTCACTGCCACCACCCCGTCCCTCACTGCCACCACCCCATCCCTCACTGCCACCACCCCGTCCCTCACTGCCTCCACCCCGTCCCTCACTGCCACCACCCCGTCCCTCACTGCCACCACCCCGTCCCTCACTGCCACCACCCCGTCCCTCACTGCCACCACCCCCGTCCCTCACTGCCACCACCCCGTCCCTCACTGCCACCACCCCGTCCCTCACTGCCACCACCCCGTCCCTCACTGCCACCACCCCGTCCCTCACTGCCACCACCCCGTCCCTCACTGCCTCCACCCCGTCCCTCACTGCCACCACCCCGTCCCTCACTGCCACCACCCCGTCCCTCACTGCCACCACCCCGTCCCTCACTGCCACCACCCCGTCCCTCACTGCCACCACCCCATCCCTCACTAACCCCCACCCCGTCTCTCACTGCCACCACCCCGTCCCTCACTGACCCCCACCCTGTATCTTACTGCCACCACCCCATCCCTCACTGACCCCCACCCTGTATCTTACTGCCACCACCCCATCCCTCACTGACCCCCACCCTGTATCTCACTGCCATCACCCCGTCCCTCACTACCACCACCCCATCCCTCACTGACCCCCACCCTGTATCTCACTGCCACCACCCCATCCCTCACTGACCCCCACCCTGTATCTCACTGCCACCACCCATCCCTCACTGACCCCCACCCTGTATCTCACTGCCACCACCCCATCCCTCACTGACCCCCACCCTGTATCTCACTGCCACCACCCCATCCCTCACTGACCCCCACCCTGTATCTCACTGCCACCACCCCATCCCTCACTGACCCCCACCCTGTATCTCACTGCCACCACCCCGTCCCTCACTGCCTCCACCCCCGTCCCTCACTGCCACCACCCCGTCCCTCACTGCCACCACCCCGTCCCTCACTGCCACCACCCCGTCCCTCACTGCCACCACCCCGTCCCTCACTGCCACCACCCCGTCCCTCACTGCCACCACCCCCGTCCCTCACTGCCACCACCCCGTCCCTCACTGCCACCACCCCGTCCCTCACTGCCACCACCCCCGTCCCTCACTGCCACCACCCCGTCCCTCACTGCCACCACCCCGTCCCTCACTGCCACCACCCGGTCCCTCACTGCCACCACCCCGTCCCTCACTGCCACCACCCCGTCCCTCACTGCCACCACCCCGTCCCTCACTGCCACCACCCCGTCCCTCACTGCCACCACCCCATCCCTCACTGACCCCCACCCTGTATCTCACTGACCCCCACCCTGTATCTCACTGCCACCACCCCGTCTCTCACTGACCCCCACCCTGTATCTCACTGCCACCACCCCGTCTCTCACTGACCCCCACCCTGTATCTCACTGCCACCACCCCGTCTCTCACTGACCCCCACCCTGTATCTCACTGCCACCACCCCGTCTCTCACTGACCCCCACCCTGTATCTCACTGCCACCACCCCGTCTCTCACTGACCCCCACCCTGTATCTCACTGCCACCACCCCGTCTCTCACTGACCCCCACCCTGTATCTCACTGCCACCACCCCGTCTCTCACTGACCCCCACCCCGTCCCTCACTGCCACCACCCCGTCACTCACTGACCCCCACCCTGTATCTCACTGCCACCACCCCGTCACTCACTGACCCCCACCCTGTATCTCACTGCCACCACCCCGTCCCTCACTGCCCCCATCCCCGTCCCTCAGTGCCCCCACCCCATCCCTTTAAGTAAAGCCCCCCTCCAATAATGCAACTTTGACTAGGGTCCCCATAATGTCCGTTTGAGCCCTTCCTTAACGTAAGAATGTTTTAGGTCTTGGCCCAAAGTCTAGGTGCTTAACTTAGGAGACACAATAGACTCAAGTGCTGGGAAATATTTATGTTACCCGGGCCTCCGCTCCCACCCCCCGCTCCTTTTGTGATTTTTAACATTTGTTATCGCTTGATAAAAAGTTAAAGTTGTTTAACGTGTTGCTTTTTAAACACACAACACACAAAACAACTAGGTGTTATGTCTGCAATATGTCTTCATGGCTAGACAATAAAATATAGCTGTTTCACAAGGGGAATAACTCAGTTCTCAGTATAAATGTGGTTCCAATGGTAACATTAATTAAAAATATTAAATGGAAATTTTAAAAAATAAAAGACAGTGCATTTAAAATATAAAATTATACCTACTCAACTTATGTTGACTGTTTTCACCTGGTCGGCGGATAGGCTTGGTGATTGCTCTGGTCTGTTAGCTCAGAGCGGTTGTACAATCTATTAGGCTTACCTGGACTAGAATCGGTAATTTATAAGGGGCAATCACGTGTCTTTAATAGACTCTTCTAATTCACACACATACGGTACAGACAGCACAGACAGACATAGGCAGACAGGCAGAGAAACAGGCAAACTGTACAGAGAGATAGATACACAGACAGGCAGATAAACAGAAACACTGCACTGTCAGATAGATAGACGGATGGTCAGGCAGATAGTCAGACAGATAGACATCTAGAGAGACAGACATATTGGCAGACAGGGAGACAGACTGATGGACAGAGAGACTGATAGCAAGAAGATAGACTGATAGATAGACAGACTGACACGCACACCGTACGGACATACATTTAGACATACTTTTTTAATTTTTTCAGGATCAAATAAAAAAATCCATTGTTATATATGCAAAGAAAATTTTTAAAGAAATAAAATATACTAGGTTGACAACCCGTTTTCTGAATTTAGACATTTTCATCACCCAATCAACAGGGCGACATTTTCATCACCCAATCAAATAGTTTACTATGCTCAGGCCTGTATAATTTGACTGTATTGTTTAAGCTTAACTTGCAATTTCACTGGACAGGACAGCGAGTGGTCACTTCAAAGTTAACGGGCACAACGTTTCCAGCAACAGTTTATCTGAGAGCTGGCAATGTCCATCGTGACCACTGATCGCCATCACCAGAAACTGATATTCCGTGTTCGATGACAGACTGACCACCTCGTGGCGGTCACCCTCCTTTAGCCAAGTCCCTGACCATGCTAAGCCGTATGCAATGCCCGGATCCGCGTCTTGTCTGTAGAGAAGTCTGTAGGTGGTCACTTGGCTCTGGACTTTGATCGGACAAACAACGGTGGCCGAACTACAGGAAGCGTGGCTTAGTGTCTCAAGAATGACCGGTTCTTTGGAGAGATACAAAAATAAGTCCCAAATGAATGAACCATACATTAGATTGGCTGTTTAGACTCAGACACATAGTAAGTCACATACAACAATGGGACAATGTGTGGCTCGTTGGTCTAGGGGTATGATTCTCGTTTAGGGTGCGAGAGGTCCCGGGTTCAAATCCCGGACGAGCCCTAAAATTCTATTTTGTTTTCTTGTAATTTTTTATTTCACAAACTGACAGACGACCTTTAATGAAATGAACCAAATGTCAGACAGCGATGGAGTTTGTGGATGCAAAAGTCAAATGCAATCGGTCGATCGGAAAAAAATAAATTGCCCAATTAATAAACAATAGATGACATAGGGCTTGATACAGTGTATAACGATGGAGCCCTAACTAATTTGTAATTGAGGCCCATGTAATTTATTTTTAACCTGCAGGACTAAACAAACAAACAATGGGAAGGGGGAGAGATGGATAACGTTTGAGTTTAAGTGGTGATTGTACAGTCGTGAACTATATAGAAGGAAAATAAAATGCCTAATAATTATTCGTGGTCCCTTGGTCTTTTTATCGCATGGGTACGGTTCCCCAGATGGGTTAAATAATGGTAAATAATACCGTTCCTAAATGGGTTAAATAATGGTAGAGAATACCGTTCCCATACGGGTTAAATTAAAATCATGGTAGAGAACACCGTTCCTTGATGGGTTAAGTAAAAATACAAACAGAAAACATGTAGTTATCTCTGGAAACAACCCAATAGAAAGATAAACATAAATTATAATTTGGCTGTCTGGAACTAACCTAGAAGTGGACATTGTATTGGGTCCAGTGTTGAGCACTGTATCAAGTCACTGCCAGGGCTCCGGCCATTCTGGTTGACCGCTGTAACATTGAAGAAGTACTGGGTCCTTTTGCAAAGGTTCTCAATTAGTGTAAAACTCGGGCCCTTGTGTCCGTCTGAGCCTAGCCGGGCAAAGTGTAACTCCTTAAAGGGCAACAACAACAATAACTAAATTTAATTGCAGTGTATTACTGTTCTTGTTTACAGTACATGCATTGGGTTGAACGACAAAACGTTATTGCATAGTGACAGTGTATAATGATAACAGCGTATAATGAAGACAGCTTATAGTGATAAAAGCGTATAATGATCACACCATATAACGATAACACCATATAACGATAATAGCATATATGAAACACCGTATAACAATAACACTTTATATCGATAACAGCGTATAATGATAAGAGCGTATAATGATAACACCATATAACGAAAACACCGTATAACGATCACAGCATTTAATGATAACTCTGTACAACGATAATACCTTATGATGATAACACCGTATAATGATAACAACAATTTCACATTATGAGAATAATACACTAGTTGAGAAAGAAATATTAATTTCAGCTGCATGACGAAGTCTCTGTGGCGCATTCGGTTGGCGCGTTCGGCTTTTTAACCGAAAGGGTGGTGGTTCGATCCCACTGTGTTTTGTCTTTTTGTTTTACTGATAGAACTAAAAACTATTCGAAATATCGGATGGTGGACAGTAGTTTTATCAAAAAACAAAATAAATTCTGATACTCTGACGTAGTGAGAGGATGACAGCTTTAGGGTGGGGGTGGCGTGGTGGAGGGGGGGTGGTGTCCTAAGCCGAGTTAAAGAGGGGCGTTGAAAGGACCACATTAATTCTGACGTAATACACTCACTAACCGGACGGGCTGACCTCTCAGTGATGACAGCTCTGGGGTGAAGGGAAAAGGGGGGAGCTGGGGAGTCCGAAGCGCGCGCGGGGTGGGAGGTGGGGAAGTGGGTGTTGAAAGTATCGCATTAATAAAGTCGCCTCTTGACAGCATGAAACTTCAAACATCTTCTTTAGTGAAAAGTTGCTCCGTTTACTGATCGTTAAAAAAAATCATCAATTTACTTCTAAAGTATTTTTGACATGGATATCAATATTTCATTTAGGCCCATTGATATAACGTTTTTTGAGATAGGTCAGTGAGGATTTGTATCTCTTACACTGTGATAGGTCAGTGAGGGTGTATATCTCTTACACTGTGATAGGTCCGTGAGGATGTGTATCTCTTACACTGTGTTAGGTCAGTGAAAATGTGTATCTCTTACACTGTGATAGGTCAGTGAGTGTGTGTGTATCTCTTACACTGTGATAGGTCAGTGAGTGTGTGTGTATCTCTTACACTGTGATAGGTCAGTGAGTGTGTGTGTATCTCTTACACTGTGATAGGTCAGTGAGTGTGTGTGTATCTCTTACACTGTGATAGGTCAGTGAGTGTGTGTGTATCTCTTACACTGTGATAGGTCAGTGAGTGTGTGTGTATCTCTTACACTGTGTTAGGTCAGTGAGTGTGTGTGTATCTCTTACACTGTGTTAGGTCAGTGAGGGTGTATATCTCTTACACTGTGATAGGTCAGTGAGTGTGTGTATCTCTTACACTGTGATAGGTCAGTGAGTGTGTGTGTATCTCTTACACTGTGAAAGGCTTAAAAATAAAATAAAATAAACAAATCGATGTTTAAAATGTAAAAGTGTACATGTGTATTATCTGTGGACCAGTAAAACCAGTAGGGAATTAAAACAGACAAAAATGTTTCTAGAAGATATCAACTTTTGGGTCAAATTACACAGTTCGGTTTGGTTACTCAGATTTACATTGAAACAAGAAGAAGAAAAACAACAATTGTACGAATGAAGGTTTGTAGGGTAGTCCATATGTGTCTGTATGTGTATGTGTTGTGATTTTCTTTGTCTTGGCATGATTGTGGTAGTAGGAAGTCTTATTTGTTTCTTAGTGTGTATATCGCACGAGTCTATTGACGCCAAGTGGATGTGGTCACTGAGAGTCTGTTAAGACACTGGAACATTGCTCGAGTCTGTAGACGCCATATGGATCTGGTAGCTGAGAGTCTGTTAAGACATTGGATCATTGCTCGAGTCTGTAGACGCCGGATATATAACATGTTTACAGTGAGCGTGAGTACAGAATGAACGGACTGTTGGTTCTGATACAGTGGATTTTACTTCTCAGTTTTACTGATGCTAAAGGTAATTACTTTTTTTAAAATTAAAATTAACACAAAATACAAAACCATAATGCATCTCTCATTGGCTGAAATTGTGGCCAATCAGGGCTAGACGTTTTGGTGTAACCATGACATGCTCTTTCACCTCCATATGTAAATATTTCTGCTCCTTCGTTCCGTACGCCACTTCATAGTGGTCGATGACGTCAGAGTCGGTGGGCGGGGCTACGGCCAGCACCAGGGTGTGGCTGTTTCTGGCGCATTGAGGAATGTCTATGATTGGCCGGCACGATGCTGCAAGTGATAAAGCAAGACGTATGGTGAAATGATAGAGCAATAATGCAATACGTGTGGTGGGCTGATAGACCAATACGTGTGGTAGGCTGATAGACAATACGTGTGGTGAGCTGATAGACCAATACGTGTGGTGAAATGATAGACCAATACGTGTGGTGAAATGATAGACCAATACGTGTGGTGGGCTGATAGACCAACACGTGTGGTGAAATGATAGACCAATACGTGTGGTGGGCTGATAGACCAATACGTGTGGTGAAATGATAGACCGATATGTGATGTGAAATGATAGACCAATACGTGTGGTGGGCTGATAGACCAATACGTGTGGTGGGAACAAAATAAACCAAACATAGTTGACAATCTTTTTGACTAATTTGACCTTTAACCTAATCATCGACCTTGAACTTATATTGAATAAAAAATTAGAAAAAAAGGTAAACCTAATAAAATTCTAATTTAAATTTTAAAACTACATAATCAAACAGCTTCCATAATCCTGTTTGTTTACTCACCCTTCTAATTATTATGTAGTTTGACCACGTGACTGACAGAGCTTAAATGAAATACCAAAATAAAACAAGATGAGGATAAAAAATTAATAGAAACGTATTGGTCAAGTTAAATAGTTTTGAATTCATCCCTAGGCCAATGAAAAAAGTTTAATCACAGATTAATAAAGATTAATCAAATAATCATTTTTTTTCTTACGAATTAACCTAGATAATACATTTTTAGAACCGTTAAACCCAAGATCACGTGCACAGAATACATACAATATATAAAACGCATCGCTATTTCAAAAGTCCACCAATAATGAAAGTAAACAAATGCCGCCTTTTTTGGTTATTTTTGTTTCTTTTCCTTTGTAATAGTGTAGCAGTCATAGATATATAAGACTAGATCGCTTATGCTTATTTAATAGAGACCGAAAAAGAGTTGTATTCGAGACCCCTACTTTAAAAAGAGAAGAGTACAATTCTGTACAGTTCTTTATTGTTTACCGAAAAAGATTTCCTTCCTTTTAATTAAAAAAAAAATCCCCATTCATGCTAGAGGTTGGCGCTTTTAAAATCAACTGATGTGTCCGAAAAAATTATATTTGACGGTTAGTAATAATATAATCAAACAACCGGGTACACAACACGAAGGTATTTTATTATAAGTTAATTCAAAAAAAAAAAGTTTTTTGAAAATTTGTCAAGGAAAACAATGCAAGATGTCTTCTGCTTTTTATTTCGGTTACTTAAGGTTTCTATTAGTGTTGTTTTCGTTGACGAAAACTAAAACTAAAACCTTCGTTGACGAAAATGTTGACTTTTCGTCAACGAGAACTAAAACTAAAACTAAAATTAGCAGCAAGACTAAAACTAGACGAAAACTGAAATTATTACAGAAAAAACGAAATAAAAACTGAAACTAAAATATAGTCTTGCTTTCGTTCACGAAAACTAAAACTAAATCCTTCGTTAACGAAAATGTTGACTTTTCGTCAACGAGAACTAAAACTAAAATTAGAAGCAAGACTAAAAAAACTAGACGAAAACTAAAATTATTACAGAGAAAACGAAATAAAAACTGAAACTAAAATATGACCTGGGACTAAAACAACACTAGTTTCTATCCGTACTACGTCATCATAGTTGCAAAGAATTTGTAAAAATATATAAGTTATACAGAATTGTACTCTTCTCTTTTTAAAGTTATGGTCCGCACAATATATATCTATGCATAGCCCATAAGCGATCTAGTCTTATATATCTATGGTAGCAGTTAAATGTTGTTAGAGAGTAATCCCAATAACACAAATATGGCGGCGTTCGGAAAAATCCGATGCGCGTTCTGTATAATTTATACTCTGTGTACTCGTATGACTTGCACATTCAATGTATAGACTATGTCAATATTAGAGAATTTGTTGTTACTTATTTAAAAAAAAAATAGCTTACCCGTGGTTTGTGGCACTCGTATTGTCAACTCAACCAATTGATTAGGAGATTCAATTCTATCAGATACCTCTTTGATTCGATCGAATCTTTGGAAGGATTCTGTCGGCATCGTTGTATCTTGGGTGCTGCATTGTTTACCCGTTATTAAACCAGTTGGGGAGGAAAGGGGGGGGGGGCAGGATTTTACGTATAAAACAATCACATAATCATCATACGAAGTTTGTATGAATGTTGAATTCTATTTTTTTTTCCATCAGATTACACAAACATAATGAAACGTAATTCGTAGCTTTAACTGGTTATTCTATTTTGCGGCTGTCCTTGTTCGAGATTAACCCTCATCGTCTCTACCTGTCGCCATAATAAGAATGGTGGTAAAACAGTACGTATACACTAGCCCAACAATCACCAGTACCAGAGAATCAAACTAAAGTATAACCGTTACTATAACCACTTGGGCGGGATGGACGGGTGGGGGGGGGGAGATCCTTACGCAAACTGTTTCACCTCATAGTCTTTCTTCAGATAATAATTTCCCCCTGTATGGGGCCTTAAAGTTCCACCACCACCTCCCTCTCTCTCTCTCTCTCTCTCTCCCTCTCCCTCTCTCCATCTCCCTCTCTCTCTGAACTCTCTCAGTGATAACTGCGGTCTCTTAGAGCCCGTGAGATCAGACTCGCTGTGTCCCTCAACATCTGGAGACTGCCATAAAGGTCAATGGCCAGAAGCTACCCGACTGGTCCACCCTGTGGTCCGCCAGCCCAGGGCACTCGAAAATCACGTGATCTACGGTTTCCTCCACTTCTCTGAAGTGACGCCAATGGGTATCGACATTGGGCCTCAACCTCCCAAAGTACGCACCTAAAGGACAATGTCCAGTACGAAACTGGGCCTGCTCGATCCTCCTGAGCCCCCACCACGAGTCAGTTTTGGACAGCGGACCACCTCCAACAACGTGCCTTGTGTTATACGCATCCCTCCCCCCCCCACATTCTTTTCCCCATAACGACGCCAATGGTTTCATGCGATGCATCATATCTGATACGGCTTGTGGGCGTGGCCCCGTGTTACGATGACAGGTAATCTCTTCCGCTGTTCAAGCAGTGCATGACAATCGTTTTCCAGTCAGCCGGGGTGCGTTGCGTTGGTTGAGCAGTCAGGTAATGTCTTCAATTGCGGTTGGCCCATTGGGGGGGGGGGAGGGGGCGGGGCGTGCGCTGTGGTGTGGAGAGGGGGGGGGAGAACCCTCAGGCAACTGCATTTGATTTGCCAATTTCTAAGAACTGTCCAGGTTATAGTTCATAAAATACAAAATTTGATTACTATAAATATTGGATTCAAATAATTCTCTATCTATATTTTAAACAATTAAATAGTTTTGTGGGGAATGGCAAAACTATCTCCTAAAATTCGAAAGAACTTACCTTACAGTACATGAATTTGAAAGAACTTACCTTACAGTACATGAATTTGAAAGAACTTACCTTACAGTACATGAATTTGAAAGAACTTACCTTACAGTACATGAACTTTGATCAACGTGTTGTTGGTTTAACCGGAAGATCGAACGGCCGCATGAGTTATCCACCCCTTTTGTACGTGGTGTGTGTACTGGGAGCTAACCTCCCTTTGCTTGACAACTTTATTGGAGGTTCAGACAGCTGTTGGAGGTAGTTGGACGTTAGGGAGGTGGGGAAAGGAGGAAGGGGGTGGTATGGAAGGGGGGGGGGGTTTCAACAGTGCCTCCTACAGTACAATCAGCGGGCACTGGTTTCAACGTCATACAGGGTAAAGCCTACACGTGAAATTCACTAAATACATACTGTCTACTTTTTGTATGTTATGTCTACTTTTTGTATGTTATGTCTACTTTGTATGTTATGTCTACTTTTTGTATGTTATGTCTTCTTTGTATGTTATGTCTACTTTTTGTATGTTATGTCTACTTTGTCTACTGTGTGTTTTTTTTAACCGTATGTCTGTCTACAATCTGTCTGACTTCTGTCTGTTTGTGTGTCTGGCTACTTTCTGGCCATCCTCTCTCAGTGTATGTCCACTGTGTGTCCATCTACTGTATTTCTACTCTGTGCCGAATCTATGTATTGTGTTAATAATTTATTAACATAATATTTGTATGTACTCAAGGCTGTCGACCTTTATTGATTATTTTATAATCTCTGAAGTTATAACTGTGGCAGCTGTTTATGGCAACAGTGTGTTATAATTATGTACGTCCATATGACATGCACAGCGGCTCGTTGGTCTAGGGGTATGATTCTCGCGAGAGGTCCCGGGTTCAAATCCCGGACGAGCCCTAATATTCTTGTTTGTATTGAAAGTACATTTCTTGACTACTCCAGTACATGTGAAGTAACATGTTCCATTAACGTAAATAACAAAAGCGAAAAATAAAATGTTTTCAAGTGAAACAGGGAAATGACATAATTACACGTTTTATTAAATATATCACACGTGGCGATTCATGTGAGGACAATGAAGGCCATATTTCTATTAATTGTCTAGAATTCAGAAAATATAATTAATTAATTAATCGAAATAAAAAAGCAGACCTATTAGGGGCAGGAAACAAGGGAGAAAATTCTAAAAGATAAAAATGTGAACCGTTGCTTGACTTTTGGTACCGCTATACATAATAAGGTGGTATGTCTGTTAGTACCGCTGTACATAATCACGTGGTATGTCTGTTAGTACCGCTGTACATAATCACGTGGTATGTCTAAGAGAGGAAAAAAAAAGAATATAAGAGGCGTAACTCTAGCGTAATCTTGTCATCTCGACCTTGACACATTTTAATGTAGTGATGTCTGGTCACTTTTCAGACCAGACCGTCCGACTTGCCACACATGTTAATAATTTTTATTTTAATGTACAGATGCATGAAGTAATGAATGCAACAGATCACATCCACCCACACTCACCCCCACCCCGTAAAGTACTGTTGGTCTTTGTACTACAACTGGCTCGTTGGTATAGGGGTATGTGTCTCGCTTATGGTGCGAGAGGTCCCGGGTTCAAATCCCGGACGAGCCCTACGAGATTTATTCGGTCATTTCATTTTTAAACTTAAAAAATGTATGTAAAAAAAAATTTCTGTGGTAAACTATTTATGTTTCCAGTAAACTATCTACTTTGTTTCATAGAATAACTTCTCTGTCCTATTTGATCAATAAAAGTCAACAATACACTACAACCGTAGTATGAGTCTTGTATACGCCTCCACAGTATTAATGTCGACTATCTAAAGAAACATGCATTACAATTTCCGCTTTTTATCCATCACTCTATCTCTCTCCCATTTTGTCTACCTGCGTTGGCATAAGTGTTTGTGTGTGTGTGTGTGTGTGTGTGTCTGTGCATTTGTTTTGTATTGATGCAGCTAACGAAGGTGTTCAGTGATGTCATTTACAGAGGCGTACCCAGGGTTGGGGAGGAGGTAGGGGGTGTCAAAATTTAAAAGTCCCCCGGGCCCCAGCTTGAGGAGGAGGGGGGGTGGCATAAAATGTTTATGTACATTAAATATTAAGTGCATTATTATATGTTATAGTATCGAATGTCAAAATGCAGCCCATCCCCCCAAAAAGAGACCAAATCCCCCGGGGCCCCTAATACCTAGGTTCGGCTCTTGTCATTTACATATTCCCTTCCACCATTCTTGCCCCACCACCCACACCCGTGAATGAATTGAGCAGGCATGTATACATGACCACCTGCACACCTCACACGTAAGATCCTCACATGATTGGTTGTGTTCATTGAAGAGTACAAGTCACTGTGTACCCTTGCATAAGTTTTTCCCCGTTCCCCTCGGGGTACACGTGTTCTCGGTTGACAACCGCTGGTGTAACGGATTGCGGTGAGACTGGTGGTAGGGGCAGGGCGAACGGTAGGTCATATATGTTTTTATGACTTAAAACATTTTCTCGTTGGTCTAGGGGTATGATTCTAGCTTTGGGTGCGAGAGGTCCCGGGTTCAAATCACGGACGAGCCCTATCCATTTTTTTATTGAAAATAAGTGTAAGATCCCGAAAATTCCCATAAGCTCCTACATGTTCCCATAATAAATAATATAAAGATATTAAATAAAGCTACATTATAATAACGAATACATTTGTAACGTCTTAAAAAATAAATAAAATTAAATTAGTCTATTTTGTTGTCAAATTTCATTTATCTCCCCTGCTACATTAGCGGCGAAGTAAAAAATCATTAAAACCCTGGTTCCTGTATTAAAAAAGTTTTTGAACACATCCTTTCTGTTACGATATATCCTATGAACCACATAGACACAATGAACCTCCACCAAAGAGGAGTAGACTTCCATTGAAAACGTGGGTTAAAGAAAGTCTTGTTTTAAAGATGTCCGTAGATTTAAGATACTAAGTAAAACTAGGATGAACTGAATCCATATCATCTAAAGAGTACCGTAACTACGGTGACAGAGCAACATGGAGATTTTACTTAACAAAATGGACAATGTCCATTTAAGACTCTCAGGGGGCGGGGTGTGGGGGGTGGGCCGGTGGGTGGCGAGGGGCGTTGGACAAAAACTGTCAAACGATCATTTCTCGCAGCAAACAATTCTCTTTCATCATTAACAATGTAAGGTCCATTGTCCAATTCTGTTCCGCCGGATTGTTCAAATCTGGTCCCCCAATTGTTTCAGAGTGAAGGACAGCACACGATCTATTTTACTTGTCAGCCTTTACTAAGGGGCCCCACAGTATATAGTTAAACCTATTTTACTAGTCAGCCTTTACAAAGAGGCCCCACAGTATATAGTTAAACCTATTTTACTAGTCAGCCTTTACTAAGGGGCCCCACAGTATATAGTTAAACCTATTTTACTAGTCAGCCTTTACTAAGGGGCCCCACAGTATACAGTTAAACCTATTTTACTAGTCAGCCTTTACAAAGAGGCCCCACAGTATACAGTTAAACCTATTTTATTTGTCAGCTATTACTAAAAGGCCCCAAAGTATATAGTTAAACCTATTTTACTTGTCAGCCTTTACTAAGGGGCCCCAAAGTATATAGTTAAACCTATTTTACTTGTCAGCCTTTACAAAGGGGCCACACAGTATATAGTTAAACCTGTTTTACTTGTAAAAGGGGACCCACAGTATATAGTTAAACCTATTTTACTTTTCAACCTTTACTAAGGACCCAACCTAACTTAAAACCGAATCAAAACTTTAGTTATAGTGTGAAAGTTATTTGAATAACATATTTATGATGTTGAAAAAAATATTGCGCACGTTTTCGTATCTATGAATATAGAATAAAACTCGATGTAAATAGACAGTTTACAACAAATGATATCCCGCCATATGTTACGAGGAAAGCATTTTCAGTCATACATATTAAAATAACTGTCCGATTCTGATTGATCGTATTTTAAATGCGTTGTAGTTGTGTTATTATGAGAAAAATCTCAACAAGTGCACGCCTGAATTTAGAATAGTTTTTGGTGTATTTAACATTGTCTTATGTCAAGTGCACGTCTGAATTTGGAATAGTTTGTGGTGTATTTAACATTATTTCATGTCAAGTGCACGTCTGAATTTGTAATAGTTTGTGGTGTATTTAACATTGTTACATGTTCGCAAAATGTCGCTCAAAGGTATGCTATTTCCCACAGAACGAATTTCATAACTCATTCTCTCTCTCTCTCTCTCTCTTAGAGCCCGTGAAATCAAACTTGCAGAGGTCTGCAACATCTGGGAACTGACATATAGGTCAATGACAAGCAAGCTACCCGACTCCTACATCCCCGATAACCCTCGGGGGGGGGGACTCAAATACCACAAGTTCCATCAGTCCCTCATTAAAATATTTATGTTTTGATTAATTTGCGAAACTTTAATTATGTATTTGTAATCAATGCACACCGATGTGATTCAACAAATTTGATATGAGACTATCGGGTTAGCAATGTGCTACAACTGACTAAATGTGCAAAAAAGAAAGATGCGATGTAGTCGGTGGCAGCCCCCGGGGAGAGGGGAGGTAATTATAACAATGATGACATAGATCGTTACTGATCAGACCATGCCAGCATGGTAGGGTGTAGTGTGCCTACCACACCAGCATTGTTGGCGGCGCTGATGCACGTCTGCCATGCCTACAGAGCGGCGGGGTGAGTGCCCGCTATCATCTGCAGGGATGGCAGAAAGATGGGTTTTAATCCTTACCCAAACTGACCAGACTAGCAGGGTGTGTGTGCTGCCGATCGACCAGAATGGCAAGGAAAGGGGTTTTTTCTGCCACTCGGACAGAGGGGAGGGTGTAGTGTGCCTGTACCCTCAGCCCAAAATGGCAGGCTGCGCAGGTGTGCTTGAGTGGGACGGAGTGGAAGGGTGTTGTGTGCTGACCACATCCGTCACCACCGCCAGCTGTGAATACTGCGGTCTCGGATTGTCCTCACAGACCACAGTACCACCACCCTCGCAAGTAATGTTTTTTTTTCCCTGACTAGAGTTCCCCTATGATCCATCCCCCGTGGATTATGGTATGTCTCTCAGACCAGGAAGGAGAGTTCACAAAATATGCCAAAATATTTTGTGATACTCTCCGAAATTAAATCCTTCCGCCAATAACATTGTCAGGTACAGTGTATTGAAGTTAACATTAAACTTCCAGATCTAAATCTCTATTGAAATTCCAAAAGTATGAAGTTTTCATTAAAATGATTCGTAAGGTCTGATAGTGATAATATTTTTATTCTATATTATCTTCATAAAATCTAAACATATTTAAATAATAACCGTTTTATGACGTATTTATAACAGTCCGCTAAAAAAAAAACAAATAATATACACATATTAAATATAAATAAATTATAATAACGAATACATTTATAACCCAATGTATAATAAATTAAATAAAATTATCACAGCATCTTGTTCTATTTGTTATCTCCCCTGCTCCATCAGCGTAAGTCAATAGTTTTTGAAACTCTGACTGTGATTTCCTGATCCCTGTACAAGCAATGCGTTCAACCACATCCTGTCTATTAGTGTCTATATAGATAGACACAGGAGTAGACTTTTAGTTAGAATTGTAGTTTAAAGAAAGGCAGGTTCAAAGGATTAAGTTAAAAAGTAAAAAAAAAATAATACCTTAACTGAATCAACCTCGTATGGGGACTATCCCCCTCCCCCCCCTGACAGAACTACGTAACGATCTTACGTAACACATTCGGCATTGTTCCCTTGGGGTGGGGGTGAAGGGTTTTTTGATAATATAGACTAATAATGGTGATGCTTATCCAAACAAAACTGTATAATAATACACGTCTTTGTCAATGCTTCAAGTCACGTGACTTCTAACTCCTGTTTACAACTTCATGACACAGTGTTTATGACCTAATAATCTACTGTCCGTTACTCGACCCCCGACTCGACTTCTCGACTGTCCTCTCTGGCCACTCTACCCTAACTGTCCTCCTTTTCCGTTCCTTAACTGTCCTACTGTTCCCCGACCCTCAACTCAGTGACGTACCGAGATTAACTCGCAACTGTGACAGAATACCTTTTTAGCGCCTTCCCCCTATTCAAAAGCCATATAATAATATATGTAAAATATACCATTTTGTGAGTAGCACAGGGGCGTGATGCCCCCTTTCTCCGCCCTCACTACACCACTGCCCCAACTATATGTTTCATTAAAACATCCCAGAATGCTAAAGCCCCCAACTCTTTTGATGGGGACCATCTACCGCCGTTTAAAAGTCATTTTGTCAGTTGTCCATCTGATGGTAACAAACAAAGTTTGTTTAACTCTCTCTCATGGCTGTACGTACCCCCCCCCCGAACCCCCCAACTATCCCTTGCCACAAAAATATAATGTGTTTAACCCTGAACTTTAAATTTAAGAGAATACATACGTGTCCCTGGCCTGAACTTTTGGACTGGTCAATTAAATGGATTGGTTGTATTATATATATATATATATATATATATATATATATATATATATATAATACATATATTTATAAAGATGCCGGCTATGACATATGCCCTCCTTAATTAACGCCACTGCATTGAAGCCCTATTGTGAATTCATACGCATACAACCACGGCCAGCCTTGGGCCGGTAGTTCACAATTTATATTGACAGTGATAGTTGTTATTGTAAATAGAAATTAGAAGAGGTCAGTCGCAGTCACCCGTGAAATTGGGCCCCGGCATTTGTAAGGCCCTGCATACAACACTTCAGACAGTGGTGTCGTTAACAGCTAAAATGGCCCCACTACAACATTTCATAGGTCATAGGTCAGTGTGGACTACTTTCTAGTCAAGAAATCATAACATTTTTTTTTTTAAATTAATATCTTCCGAATGAATTATCATTCCTTGTGGCACCACAATTCAAAACAATTACTGACGCTAACTTTTTCGGTTCAAAGTTCACTAGGAAGTGTGCAGGAATTGATGACGCAATAGACGATAATTGTTGATTGGACCTTTCAGTTGCAGGAAGAAGTAGAATGAGAGAGAGAGAGAGAGAGAGAGAGAGAGAGAGAGAGAGATAGACAGATAGATAGATAGATAGAGAGAGAGAGAGAGAGAGAGAGAGGGAGAGAGAAAGATTAATATGAGTGGTATATTTTTGCATTGAATCCAATGCAATTATTATGTCTTATGTTATATGTCTTTGTATAATCGTAAGTTTGTATAGGTTTGTATTCTGCTCATATAAATTACTCATTTGCATATATATATATATATATATATATATATATATATATATATATATATATATATTTACAATTATACATATATATATATATTATACACTTAAATTAACTCGCAACAGAAACATTTAATGATATTTGTCAGATATAAACACAATAAATTAACCGTTCTTCATTTTAAGTAGTCCATTATTTTATTGTGCTATCAACATCATAACATTTTCTTTTCTTTATAAATTCAATTTTTTTCCCCTTATTGTAACGTCTGTCTTATTTCCCAGTTCGCAATTCAAATCAAAGTAATACAAGAAGTATTCAAGGGGAAATAGCCGGTACGCTCCTGTAGCGACACTCATTTCTAGAGTTATCCCGCATTAAATAAATGAACTGACATGCCGGCTTAGTTGTACATTATACAAGAAGAGTGTATTGCTAAAAGTGAAAGGTCGTTTATCTTATTAAATTTCTAGAATAGTGAAAAACAATAACAACAAGTCTCTATCTTTTTGTCTCCAGCATTTTCCCCAGTAAGTCTGTCAGTCTGTCTGTCTGTATGTCTCTGCCTCTCCCACTTTCTTATTTCTTTTGTCTCGCCAAAACGCCTCGTTTAGTTTTTAAAAAAAAAATATTTCATTTGGTCAACTTGTGGCGAAAATAGATTATTGTGTCGTCCTGGGAGAACTCTAAAAATGCCGTCCTATATTTTTTCAAGCCCATACGTCAAAGAAGGTAAATAACAATTTTTAACCCGAACTAAACATATTAAATGACTTAGAGTACGAACATGCTTTACTATTCGAACATTCATTGTGTTATTTCTTTAAATTTGTCAGTCCTTTCACCTTGGCGATCATGCCTTCTGTATTCCATTCATCACGTTTCTCTGTGTACTGTAGACATCCGGTATGGTTTCTTCATATGTTTTTAAAGTTCACTTGTCGCTTTAGGTATTTTGTTTTTTATATTTTTTTTAAACAAATCTATCCATTTTGTAAAATTGTCTTAAATGTAAGGTGTATTTAAATTTAAAACAATTTGAAATTTGAAACAATCTTAACATAAAGTAAGTTCATATTCTGAGATATCTTTGCAATTAAGCAAGGCAGAATGACAACCCACTTCAAACAACCCGATGATGGTAAAGTAATCGCTTGCAAATATAAATGATCGATTATATAAATGAATCCATCCATTTCAAACAACTATGAGCGGACGGATGGTCTTGTGGTAAAGCGATCGACATGATGAAAATCTGGTTCGATCTCAGGTGAGGACCAAGGAAATTTTCCAGGTCTTGAATCAAGTTACCGATATATCTCCCGTGGTGCTTTCCAGGTTATAGCACCATCGGCTATGGTAGGGATGAAAGAAGGGCATCATAAAAAACCATCCCAGTTAGTGGTTTATAGAATCTAAGAGATTTCATCTCATGCTTAAAATGACTTCACACTCACAAAGAGGAGCAAAATTGTATATTAATATTATATGATTTTCTAACGGGGAGGAGGAGCTAAAAAGGGGTATTGTCCCCCGGGCGAAAGACAACCCTGTCTGTCTATCCATAAGAGAAGTTCAGATGCGAATAGAAATAACGGGCGTTGTTCGGCAAAGACCTTTTCATCCCATCCCACATACACACATATACACTTACAAACACATACACTATCACACACACACACACTAAACACACGCACCCACATACATATACGACCACACACACACATACACTTTCACTCACATACACAAACTCACATGCATACAAACATACGCACATACACATTCAGACATACACATAAACACAAACAAATGCACACAACACACACACTCGTACAAACACGCACATACACACTTACTCAATCGCATACATACACACCGAAACACCCACACACAACACTCTGCCAATATTCTGAAGCACAGCCAACACATCACGTTCCCCTCCTGACAAAATCTCTAAAAATACGGGACTCTCTGTTCCCTTTAAAACGAGCACAATTAAGCTACATCTAAAGACAATAAATAAAAACATTTGAAAACGACCAAGGCCACCCCCATCCCCCCCACAAACAAATGTACATACCTCCCCCACTTACGCCCATGAATACAAAATCTTCCATAATCCGCCACTAAGCCGCTGTTTCCAGGAAAGCTGTTCGGATCTCGCCACCCATCTATATCGCCATACTAAATATGCTAAAATAAATACAACAAAAAATTGAATGTGTATACTCTACATTGAATAATGCCATATAGTTTTGGCGACCCGCAGCAAATGATATCCCGACCCGTGAGCCACGCGTTGTCTTATATATATATATATATATATATATATATATATATATATATATATATATATATATATATACACTCATACCTCGCTATACGGCCGCTCTTTATACGGCATTTCGCTATAACGGCCTTCATCAATTCAGGCACGTTTTCGATTTACGGCCTAAATGTTTCGCTATAACGGCATCCGTGAATGAGGAAAGGAATTAAAATTAATGACAATGAATCATGTATAAGAAAAAAAAAATAGCCATAATGTGTAAAAAAAAAGTACTGATGCAGACAGACGCGTTACCTAGGGTGGGGGGGGGGAAGGGGATTGAAATTCAAAAGGCCCCCCCGGGCCTTAGCTTGAGGGGCGCCCCATTTTTTTTACATTAAATATTAAGTACATTATTTCATGTCATGTTGTCCAATGTCAAAATGCAGGGGCCCCCAAATCCATGGGTTCGGTACTGGATACAGAAGTTAAGGAAGGTTTCAACGAACGTGATGTGCTTGATCTACTTGAAGCTGATAGGGAACCCCTTTCATATGAGGAACTCATTCAGTTGAACCACTTTCATATGAGGAACTCATTCAGTTGAACCACTTTCATATGAGGAGCTCATTCAGTTGAACCACTTTCATATGAGGAACTCATTCAGTTGAACCCCTTTCATATGAGGAACTCATTCAGTTGAACCACTTTCATATGAGGAGCTCATTCAGTTGAACCACTTTCATATGAGGAGCTCATTCAGTTGCAAGCAGAATCGGCATTTGATGAAGAGGCAGGTCATGGTATATCCAAACCGCTAACATCAAAAAATGTGTCGAAAGCTGTTTCTTATTTCAAACAAGGATTAACCATCCTCCTTGAAAATGATCTTGACATCAAAAGTAGTACTATTGTTTCTCGAGGAATTGACTCAGCCATTAACTGTTATAAACCATTGAAGAATGAAATAGACAAGAAGGCAAGATAAACAACGTTGGACAATTTTTTTTAAAGCCAGGCTAATCCTTACAAGCGAAAAATGATGACGACAGTGATCTGCAGGTTACTATTTCTTCATCGTCTTCATTTGTGTTTATGGATTATTGTTGATTGTTGGAGTTTGTTATTATTTTATGTACAAATGTATGCACTTGTTATGTGGTTTTAATTTAATTGAAATTAAAAAAATTATATAAAAAGAGAAAATATATTTTGAATGATAAATCACGTTACATTTAAAAAAAAACTTGGAACCGATCTCGATAAATTTGTTTGGATTTGTACTAGAATAATTGATTCATTATACGGCTTTTTGCTTAGCGGCCAAATTTCGTGGAACGTATCTAGGCCGTAAAGCGAGGTATGGGTGTATATATATATATATATATATTTATATATATATATATATAAATATATATATATATCAGAGGTGTGCGGATCTTGAAATTTAGCGTCCGCGTCCGTCCGCGGATTTCTATCAATGACCCAGCCCGAAATGAGTGGACAGAGTGGAAGGGTGTTGTGTGCCGACCACATTCGTCACCAGCGTCAGCTGTGAATACTACGTTCTCGGATAGTCCTCATTGACCACAATACCACCACCCTCGCAAGAAAGGGTTTTATTTTCCTGACTAGAGAACCCCAATGACCTATCCCCCGTAGATCATGAAATGTCTCTCAGACCAGGATGGAGAGTTCATACAAATATCATGCCGAAATATCTTGTGATATTCTCTAGCTTATCTAGTATATGTAAGGAATTAATCAAGTAAGCTTAATTACACTATAGCCAAATCCTACCAATATCAATCTGATATTGAGATTATTATACATTTACTATTTTATAGCTTTTTCGGTTGTTTTTGACCATTTAAATAATGTTTCTTAATAGAAATTAATAAAAAAAAACATTTATGTAAGTTTAAACAAATTTTTCTTTCTCTTTTTTTTTCTACTTCCAGATGTTTTTTTATTTTTTTTAATGTATGAATAAAAATAAATAAAATCAAACCTGAGAAATAAATGTGTGACATTGGACTATGTTATCTCCCTTATTATTGTAACATTGGACTATGTTATCTCCCTTAAAATGTTCACAATTGCAGCGCAATTTGTATCTTTCGTAGCACAGATGACGACCCATGGTCAAAACTAGGACATATTATGGGAGATGGTGTTGTGGGGGGTCCTAAAACTCAGGTTGCATCCTGCCTCCTCATTCTCAATCTTCACTTGTAAAGGTACAACGGATTGTCGAGATGGTCGTCTGTTGGTTTTAAGGACCGTAACAAAGTGGGTTTACGGGGTGCAGGGTTTTCTAAAGGTTAGATTGTTGTAGTTGTATTAACTGTAGCTATATTACTGTAGATTGTTGTAGTTATATTTCTGTAGATAGTTGTTGTAATATTAATTTTAGATTGTTGTAGTTATATTACTATAGATCCTAGTGAGTACAGGGTTGTGCCAGCCATTCTGCCTACACCATTTTGACAGCCAGCTTCAATTCAACAATAGAAATATTACTAAAGCCATGTGGACTGGTTAGTATATATCATGTTACGGTTAAGGACTAAGTGGTACACATGTTTTATTTAGGCTATTTATACATTTACTTTTGTTTCTGTTTTTCTGGTTTTGTTTTTTTAGCATTAAAATAAAAATTAAAAAAAAAATATATTAAAGTTTAAACAAATGTTCTTATTTTTTTATTAAACAATATTTTATATTGTAGTTCTTTTTATTTTTTAAATTATGACTAAAAAAAAGGAAAAATTAATAAAAACTAGCTTGAGAAATAAACTTGTGACATATGTCTATGTTATCTCTCTTACCATTGTGACATTGGACTAGGTTATCTACCTTAATATGTTCGTGTGACATCCTCCTGTTTGCCAGCTCTTCCATTTGCTATCCCTGCTGTTTACCAACCGTGCTGTTTGCCAACCTTGCTGTTTGCCAACCGTGATGTTTGCCAAACGTGCTGTTTGCCAAACGTGCTGTTTGCAAAACGTGCTGTTTGCCAACCGTGCTGTTTGCCAAACGTGCTGTTTGCCAATCGTGCTGTTTATCAACCACTATGTTTGCCAACAATGCTGTTTACCTACTCTGTTGTTTGCCAACCGTGCTGTTTTCCAGCCGTGCTGTTGGCCACAGCCACAAATACATTTCTTTTGAAACCTCTCACAAACAGCTTAGCTATGGTTTTAAACACCAAGGAAAAGAACCTTACACTTGTAATAGTCTCCTCTCTTATAACAGTTACTTACCTTATCACAATTTTGTTTAAGTAAGATAAGAAGTGTATTTAGACACAGATACCGAAATACCAAACCGTTTTTTTTTTTTAAATTAACAAAGTTTTAGATTGTGCATCTATTTTTTTTTTTCAAAGTTTGTTTGTTGGCTTCATTTACAAATCACACAAATAAATAAAACCTACCTATGATCCTATCAATAAACGCTTGCCGTATCAAGTGTATTAGTTATTTCACCCATTATGTTTACACGCAGGGCCTGGCCTTAGGCCGATTTGACCGATTGCTCCGAATCGGGCCCCGCATCTGGCAGTGGCCACGCAATTTACATTTTATATAAATAGTAATAGTTACTATTATAAAGATAAAATTAAAAGATGGGGCTTCGCAAGCATCCATATTATTGGGCCTTGCAATGCTTAATGACGGCCCTGTTTCCACGGGCATAGAATCAAACTCTAGTTTTAAAAAAAAATAAATAAATAACAATCAATGGGGTAATTTTACTGTTATGTTTATTCAAGTTATTTCATCTGTTTATTATATTGTTATGGTTACGACTCTCAGAAGACTGTAATTTACATGGAATATTGAAGAGATAAAGCAGGACGGTCATGGTGTATAAGGTAGCTACTTTTATGAAAATTATAGCTGAAAATTGTTAAAGAGATAATAAAAATATAATTCATCCACCGGGAATCGAACCCGGGTCAGCAGCTTGGCAGGCGAGTATTCTACCAATAGACCACCGATGCTCAAACACTACGTGGGAAATACGTTTACATTCGTGTTTCTTTGACAGGTGAAGTAGGAACGATGTTATAGGCCTTACATTTGTGACATGTGACATTCGGAAAGGTCATAGGTGACACAGACATAATGGAATGCTCCCCGTTTTATGCTCTATGTCCATCTTCTTTTGGCCTGAATAGCTCTATTTGTCGTTTTTAATTATCTTGTTTATTTATTTATTTTCAAATCACTTTTATCACTAAAGTAGACGGCTAAAACTTAATATGGCTGACAATGACTAACTATATTTGTTGTCTTTTGATTGATTCCTACATTGACCTAATAGAACACATTATTTAATTTATTTTTTTTAAATGTATGCCATGTAATAAATTTCCTTAAAAAATGACCATTCTTGTTTTAACCGCGGGACGAAATTGAACTGTAAAAGTTTGACTTTTGGGGCCGCAGCAAGATCAGATGTGTGTGATGTCAATAATCACATATGTGTGTGTGATGTCAATAATCAGATGTGTGTGTGATGTCAATAATCACATGTGTGTGATGTCAATAATCAGATGTATGTGATGTCAATAATCAGATGTGTGTGATGTCAATAATCACATGTGTGTGATGTCAAAAATCACATGTGTGTGATGTCAATAATCAGATGTGTGTGTGTGTGATGTCAATAATCAGATTGTGTGATGTCAATAATCACATGTGTGTGATGTCAATAATCAGATGTGTGTGTGATGTCAATAATCAGATGTGTGTGTGATGTCAATAATCAGATGTGTGTGATGTCAATAATCAAAGGTGTGTAATGTCAATAACCAGATGTGTGTGGTGTCAATAATCAGATGTGTGTGTGATGTCAATAATCAGATTGTGTGATGTCAATAATCACATGTGTGTGATGTCAATAATCAGATGTGTGTGTGATGTCAATAATCAGATGTGTGTGTGATGTCAATAATCAGATGTGTGTGATGTCAATAATCAAAGGTGTATACTGTCAATAACCAGATGTGTATGGTGTCAATAATCAGATGTGTGTGTGATGTCAATATATGTGTGTGATGTTAATAATCAAACGTGTGTGATGTCAATAACCAGATGTGTGTGGTGTCAATAATCAGATGTGTGTGATGTCAATAATCAGATGTGTGATGTCAATAATCAGATGTGTGTGATGTCAATAATCAGATGTGTGTGATGTCAATAACCAGATGTGTGTGATGTCAATAACCAGATGTGTGTGATGTCAATATGAAATATTGAAACGTGAATGTTAACGTACAACCCGGGAAGAACGACAATGATGCACGAATATAGCTTAGCTATTTGTGTGATATTTCTTATAAATATTGAAAACAAAGAACAGATCTATCAACAACAAATTGACCAGTCGCAATTATTTAATAAAAAAAAATAATTCTGCTAAAAATTACATTTGCAAATTAAATAACATCACTCAGAAATCACGGAGTTTGTACTTTATTATTTTATTATACATATGTATAAAAGTGAAGTCAGATGTCCATGTTATTGTATTAACTTATTTAAGTTGCTAGTTGTCCTCAGAAGATATCAATATATAAAACTTTTACAAGGTTGCGAACAGGCCCACCGACAGAAATTTTGGGTCCCTGGGCTGCGGTGACACGGGCCCCCGTGCTGATATTAATATTTTAAAAAGTTTATTGGACAGCCCTAAAACAAAATTGAACAAAATGATTGATGTTTAATAGCCGTTTTTATGAAAATTTAGTCAAAAAGCTCAAATCATGCACGGGGGTTGGGGGCTCAGGTCATGAACAGTTGGGCTCAGCCCCCCTTGTCCCTCTCTGGATACGTGCCTGGACCAATAAACTCACATTGTTATTCGGACCCCGTCTCAATAAAGTCTGATTGTTATTCGGACCAGTGGCAAATATGTACTTAGCTTAGCTATACATAAACTTTATTATTGTTTTTTTTTTATAATTGTTTGAATTGTATGATTTAAATGTTACTCAGTGTCTAGGGTTCCATTAAGCGGACTCTGTATTATTACTTTTTCGGGTTCCCATAAAGTTTAAATATAGCTAAGCTTAGTGCATTTTTGCCACGGGTCTGAATAACAATCGGATTTTATTGGGACCCGGGTCCGAATAGCCACAGCCTTATAAATGTATCTACTCTATTTCAGATATTCTGTTTATAATAAAATTCTTAAATACAGAAAGCGACCATTTTGTTTTAAGTCTATTTCAAATTCGCGGTCAAAAAATACACGAAATGACGCGTTCTGTTTGTTGTCGTAGTAAAAATTTATTTTTAAATGATTGATACAATTATTCTGTGAAATAAAACTGTTTTAACTTTATATATAACAAAATAAAATGCCATTAAAATAATTTCAGAGGGTAAACAAGATTTAAAACGAACACAAAACGATTCCCCATTAAAGATTTTTGGTAGTGATGTGCGTGTTACTGTTGTGGCGATCGTAAAACATGACAACATTTCAAATTGTAGGAGGCAAACAATCAAACACATTTGCAATTTTAAAGCTAAAAAAAAATTCTGCTGTAAAAAAAAACATTTGGGAGCCGTGGAGCCGCCAGATTTTTTCGGCTCCAGCAAAAATTAGCGGCTCCCGGCTCCTCGGCTCCGGCTCAGCAAGCCTCATAGTTACATAGTTTAAAAAGTAGTGGTATATGATAGTAATATGTTATAGTTACATAGTTTAAAAAGTAGTGGTATATGATAGTAATATGTTATAGTTACATAGTTTAAAAAGTAGTGGTATATGATAGTAATATGTTATAGTTACATAGTTTAAAAAGTAGTGGCATATGATAGTAATTTGTTATAGTTACATAGTTTAAAAAGTAGTGGTAGATGATAGTAATATGTTATAGTTACATAGTTTAAAAAGTAGTGGTAGATGATAGTAATATGTTATAGTTACATAGTTTAAAAAGTAGTGGTATATGATAGTAATATGTTATAGTTACATAGTTTAAAAAGTAGTGGCATATGATAGTAATTTGTTATAGTTACATAGTTTAAAAAGTAGTGGTAGATGATAGTAATATGTTATAGTTACATAGTTTAAAAAGTAGTGGTAGATGATAGTAATATGTTATAGTTACATAGTTTAAAAAGTAGTGGTATATGATAGTAATATGTTATAGTTACATAGTTTAAAAAGTAGTGGTATATGACATTAATATGTTATAGTTACATAGTTTAAAAAGTAGTGGTAGATGATAGTAATATGTTATAGTTACATAGTTTAAAAAGTAGTGGTAGATGATAGTAATATGTTATAGTTACATAGTTTAAAAAGTAGTGGTATATGATAGTAATATGTTATAGTTACATAGTTTAAAAAGTAGTGGTATATGACATTAATATGTTATAGTTACATAGTTTAAAAAGTAGTGGTTTATAGTAGTAATATGTTATAGTTACATAGTTTAAAAAGTAGTGGTTTATAGTAGTAATATGTTATAGTTACATAGTGTTACGTCAAGGATTCACCGCACCTTTCCCCCCCCCCCATGTAACGGGTCAAACTTCACCGCCAGTAGCGAGTGACTCATCAGTTGACCTACATCTAGAATTTACCCCCCCCCCTCCCCGTTTCCACCTCCACTGCCAATTTGAATTTACCCCGCCAATACGGACCCCCTCGCTCCTCATCAGTGACCATGGAGATGTTACGTCAAGAATTCATCGCACCTTCCCCCCCCCCCCCCATGTAACGGGTCAAACTTAACCCCTTCCATACTAGTTAAAAGTTGTTTCTATCAGCTCCCGCTGCCTTTGCACACGGACTAAGTCCCCCCCCCCTTTGCACACGGAGTATCTACTGTCGCACCCCGCTAGCCTTTAAAAAGGGACGCAGGATGTATCTAGACAGAGGGCGGCCCACAGAGAGAGTGGGGAGTCGGCACCGCATACTTAGGACGGAGGGCGGCCCAGTAGACTTAGGGAAGTTTATAGAATATATTATACTTAGAGTAGACTTGGATTGTAGACTTGTAAAATATTATCGTAGTACATTAAATCAGTGTTGTAAAGTACACGCCTAAGAGTTGTGTTGTTATATGCTAGTACCTATACCAGTGAGTCAGAGTCAAAGATTTGGTAATTAAGTTAAATTACCTGGCGAGCCTGCTATACATAGATATATAGTAAATACTGAACGCCACATTTGGCGGTCTTATATACGAAGAATTTCCACCGTCACACATAGTTTAAAAAGTAGTGGCATATGATAGTAATATGTCATAGTTACATAGTTTAAAAAGTAGTGGTATATGATAATAATATGTTATAGTTACATAGTTTAAAAAGTAGTGGTATATGACATTAATATGTTATAGTTACATAGTTTAAAAAGTAGTGGTTTATAGTAGTAATATGTTATAGTTACATAGTTTAAAAAGTAGTGGTAAATGATAGTAATATGTTATAGTTACATAGTTTAAAAAGTAGTGGTGTATAGTAGTAATATGTTATAGTTACATAGTTTAAAATGTAGTGGTATATGATATTAATATGTTATAGTTACATAGTTTAAAAATTAGTGGTAAATGATAGTAATATGTTAAATTTACATAGTTTAAAAAGTAGTGCTAAATGGTAGATGGACCAGAGATGCATGACAGTGCATCTATAATATACGCCTACATCTTGTATTAACAACGACCTGTCCATAGTTTGTATTGTCTGTCAATAAACCAACAAATGATCAATGCTAACATTATCTGGATGTGTTATAGACAGCAGGCAGTCTTTATGGGGCCACAATGGATGTGAATTTTTAGTTTACCTTTTTTTTTTGGATTATACGTATTTGACCTGCAAACTTGACCTATCAGACCTGTAGACATATTGTATTAACCTGTAACGGCTTTACCGCGATTAAACTTTCATTTCTTCACCATTCCATAAGTCAGCTAGCTACCCCCGGAGGTGGGGGGAGGGGGGCAGTACTAGTGGCGCTTTTTTCTAAATAAACTTTCAGACGCCGATCCTTGAATCAAATTAAGGACGCCCCCGACATTTCTGGGGGCTTAAACTCGAATTGAGTGACTGGGTTGACATTGTGGTGAGGTGCTTTACTGTCATCTAGGAGTTCTAGAAGATCGAACCTGGGAGATTCCGGTCGATAAGCAAGCACATTACCGAACGACCTCACAAATCCTCTTTGAAGGTGATCCATTATACTATTCAGCCAATCACATTCTTCTTGAACAAGTATTGAAGTTATCGAAGTAAACTTCAAATTTTCTACCGAAACATGTTATGACGTACGTTCTAAAAACTTTCATGTAAATAATCTTTAAGTGTAATTGTGATATTATTCTGATGATGTAATATCTTCATAAATCTCAACATATTTAAAATAGTAACGGTTTATTAATTATTTATAACTCAGTCAGATTGAAAAAACAAAAAATAAATAATATAAAGATATTAAATAAAGCTAAATTATAATAACGAAAACATTTGTAACGTCTTAAAAAATAAATAAAATTAAATTAGTCTATATTGTTTGTCATATTTCATTTATCTCCCCTGCTACATTAACGGCGAAGCAAAAAAGCATTGAAACCCTGGTTCTCGTATTAGAAATGTTTTTGAACACATCCTTTCTGTTACGATATATCCTATGAACCACATAGACACAATGGCCTTCCACCAAAGAGGAGCAGACTTCCATTGAAAACGTGGGTTAAAGAAAGTCTTGTTTTAAAGATGTCCGTAGATTAAGATACAATGTAAAACTAGGATGAACTGAATCCTCCTTATCTAAAGACTAAAGAGATTTTACTTAACACAATGGACACTGTCCATTTAAGACTGTCAGGGGGCGGGGTGTGGGGGGTGGGCCTGTGGGGGGCGAGGGGCGTTGGACAAAAACTGTCAAACGATCATTTCTCGCAGCAAACAATTCTCTCTCATCATTGACAATGTATGGTCCCTTGTCCAATTCAGTTCCGCCGGACTGTTCAAATCTTGTCCGCCACTTGTTTCGAGTGAAGGACAACACACGACCTATTTTAGTTGTCAGCCTTTACTAAGGGGCCCCACAGTATATAGTTGAACCTATTTTACTTGTCAGCCTTTACTAAGGGGCCCCACAGTATACAGTTAAACCTATTTTACTAGTCAGCCTTTCCCCACAGTATATATTAAACATATTTTACTTGCCAACGGGGCCCCACAGTATATAGTTAAACCTATTTTACTTTTCATCCTTTACTAAGGACCCAACCTAACTTAAAACCGTATCAAAACTTTAGTTATAGATAGACTATAAATGTCAATGCTAGATTATAAAACATGCCGAGTGTGAAAGTTATCTGAATAACATATTTATGACGTTGTAAAAAAATATTGCGCTCGTTTTCGTATCTATGAATATAGAATAAAACTCGATGTAATTAGACGGTTTAAAACAAATGATATCCCGCCATATATTACGAGGAAAGCATTTTCAGTCATACATATTAAAATAACTGTCCAATTCTGGTTGATCGTATTTTAAATGCGTTGTAGTTTTGTTATTATGAGAAAAATCTCAACAAGTGCACGTCTGAATTTAGAATAGTTTGTGGTGTATTTAACATTGTTACATGCCAAGTGCACGTCTGAATTTGGAATAGTTTGTGGTGTATTTAACACTGTTATATGTCAAGTGCACGTCTGAATTTGTAATAGTTTGTGGTGTATTTAACATTGTTATATGTCAAGTGCACGTCTGAATTTGTAATAGTTTGTGGTGTATTTAACATTGTTATATGTCAAGTGCACGTCTGAATTTGTAATAGTTTGTGGTGTATTTAACATTGTTATATGTTCGTAGAATGTGGCTCAAAGGTATGCCTTTTCCCACAGAACGAATTTCAGAGCTCATTCTCTCTCTCTCTCCCTTTCTCTCTCTCTTTCTCTCTCTCTCTCTATCTGTCTCTCTTTCTATTTGAACTCTCTTTTTTCTATCTCTCTCTTTCTATTTGAACTCTCTAATTCTATCTGCAGTCTGTTACCTCGTCTCTTAGAGCCCGTGAAATCAAACTTGCAGAGGTCTGCAACATCTGGGATCTGCCATATAGGTCAATGACAAGCAAGCTACCCGATTCTTCCATCCCCTGGTCCGCATACCCGGAGGGTGGGGGGCACTCAAATACCACAAGTTCCATCCGACCCTCATTAAAATGTTTACGTTTTGATTAATTTGCGAAACTTTAATTCTGTAATTGTAAACAATGCACACCGATGTGATTCAACTAATTTGATATGAGACGACCGGGTTAGCAATGTGCTACATTTTAGACCACAATTGATTCAATCGATGTTGACTAAATGTGAAAGAAAAAAAAAAGATACGATTGTAGTCAGTGGCAGCCCCCGACGGGGGGGGGGGGGGGAGGGGAGGTGATTAAAACAATAATGACATAGGTCGTACCCGATCAAACCGTACCTCAGTAGCTGACTGTCGTCTGTTAGTGGATTACAGAATTTAAGAGATACACAAGGGAGGTGATCCATTAAACCCTTCAGCCAATTACATAGTTATGTACATAGCATTAAAGTTAAATAATTAACTTTCAACTATAGCATTACCGTATTACCGTTAGCCTTTTTCTAGAATTTCATTTAAATGATTCGTAAGGTCTGATAGTGATAATATTTTGATTATATATTATCTTCATAAAATCTCAACATGTTTAAATAATAACGATTTTATTATGTATTTATAACAGTCGGCTTTTAAAAAACAAATAATATACAAATATAAAATATAAATAAATTATAATAACGAATACATTTATAACCCCATGTATAATAAATTAAATAAAATTATCACAGCATCTTGTTCTTTTTATTATCTCCCCTGCTCTATCAGCGTAAGTCAATAGGTTTTGAAACTCTGTGATTTCCTGATCCCTGTACAAGCAAAGCGTCCAACCACATCCTGTCTATTAGTGTCTATATAGATAGACACAGGAGTAGACTTTAATAAGAATTGTAGTTTAAAGAAAGGCAGGTTCAAAGGATTAATGATTAAGTTAAAAAGTAAAAAAAAAATAATACCTTAACTGAATCAACCTCGTATGGGGACTATCCCCCCCCCCCCCCGACAGAACTACGTAACGATCTTACGTAACACATTCGGCATTGTTCCCTTGGGGTGGGGGTGAAGGGTTGTTGGACAATACCGACCAACGCTCATATCGCGCCTTCCACCAGTCTATCTCATCAATGGCAATCTATGGCCCACGGGCAAAATACGTCCCCCAGGGCAGTTTCATCCAACACGCCCCTCGTTGCAGGGTGAGGTCCGGTACCGGACACGAGATTCTCAACCGGTGGTCAGCGTTCTCAAAGTTTTGTTTTAAAGTTTGAATCTGTTGGTATTTACTAGTAGCACAAATCTTCTGAACTGTTCAACTACCAAAGAACTATTTACTAGTAGAACAAATATTCTGAACTGTTCAACTACCTAAGAACTATTTACTAGTAGCACAAATCTTCTGAACTGTTCAACTACCAAAGAACTATTTACTAGTAGCACAAAACTTCTGAACTGTTCAATTACCAAAGAACTATTTACTAGTAGCACAAATCTTCTGAACTGTTCAACTACCAAAGAACTGTTTACTCGTTTTTAAAAGAAATGATATTCTCACATTATATGAGGATTTCATTGCTTATAGTCTGGTTCCCAGAACAGAAGGAATATCTGAGAATGTAACAATTGTTAAGTTCTGATGGGCCCCAGATAAGAATGGATATCCGAGAATGTAACAATTTGTAAGTCCAGTTGGGCGCACATAAGAAGGGATATCCGAGAATGTGTGATAGTCTTCTTTCTTATAACAATTACTTACCTTAGCACAATTTTGTTTAAGTAAGATGTGTATTTAAATACAAATACCGAAATACCAGCCGTTTTTTTTTTAAATTAACAACGTTTTAGATTACGCATCAATTTTTGATGTTTTTTTTTTCTTTGTTAAAAAAAAATATCTGAGTCTGAGAAATAGCATTGATAGTGGTAGATCTGTTTACCGAGTTGGGATGTATATATCTTAGTCGACGCGGCCATATTGTGACGTGTAAGTTGATTACTAGCACACAGAAAGATCTTGTAACGGAACCCACAGGGCAGGAGACAAACTGGGAGGCCAAAAACAAACACCATGGACCTAAAAACAATACGCTTATGCGGGTTGAGCGTCTGCAGAGGGCGCCGTAGTGTTAAGGGGGCGCTGAGAGATCGAGAGAGAGAGAGAGAGAGAGAGAGAGAGAGAGAGAGAGAGAGAGAGCAGTTAAATGTTTATGCGCTTTTCGGATAGAGAGGAAGGCGCCAAAAAAGATATAACTCGCACGGGTTGCCACGGCAGTGTCTAAAAAAAAAAAAGACATAAAAAAGAATTATGTTTACTTTCACTATGTAAATAGTTTGTTTAGTTTCATGTAAACAGTTTCACTGGGTATAAAAAAAACAACATCGGCAGCCATGTTGGTGCTTACACAGACAATAACAAAAAAAAAAAAGAACATAATTTTTTTTAAAAATAAATCACATTTTTTTCAGCCTGTCAAGTTAATAAAATGTTTGCTGCAAAAAAAAAAAATTGTGTTTGAGAGTACCCTGACATGACGTAAATCACGTGAATCCATGACCCGGATTTTTGAGGGCAGATCATTTCTTGGGCGTAGTCAGAATAGAGTGTTGCCTAGGGAACCCACAGATAAATGCTCGCATCCCCCCCTACCCCCTCTTTGGACTTTATTTAACCATCACCTAAAATAACAGTGGTGGGGGGTGTGCAGAGGGGGGCTGTTTTAAAAAAAATATATGAGAGGCTCAGGATTTGTAGTTGAAACAATATCAGAGTATTGGCCCCCAGGGGCCCCCTAGGCCTTGATTTCCAAATTTAACTTTGTCTAGAGACCCCCCAAATGTAACATCGCCTAGGGCCCTCTTTTGTAGATTGTAAAGGGCCCCCGAATATAGCTTTATATAGGGACCCTAAATGTAACTTTATATAGGGACCCTAAATGTAACTTTATATAGGGACCCTAAATGTAACTTTATATAGGGACCTTAAATGGTAGCTTGCCTAATGCTCTCATGTAGCTATGTCATGGGCCCCCCCAAACCAATTTTAACTGAGCCTAGCCCTTCAAATGTTCTTTAGCCCAGGGCCCCAGTAAACGTTGGAAAAGCTCTGATTGATTCAACAAAAATTGATGTTCTCATTTTATAAAATAGTTTTGCCCATTTAATTAAATATTTAACGTCCAAACAAGTCAAGATAAAAACCATTTTATAATATATATAATATATGTATATATATATATATATATATATATATATATATATATGTATATATATATTTAAATTTTGCAATAAATTAAAAATGTTATCATTTTTCAAAAACTGAAATTGTGGGATATTGAAATTCACACTGCTGTTAGATTAACCGGAACCTTTCCGTCCCCAATATCCAGCAGTTGATATGAGAATATGTGCAGTTGATATGAGAATATGTGCAGTTGATATGAGAATATGTGCAGTTGATATGAGAATATGTGCACTTGATATGAGAATATGTGCAGTTGGAAACACATATTTGCAGTAATATTAATGCAAGAGATGTAGCTCATTTATTAGAGTTGATCATCATAGTTAAACACGAATATTTCCCTTGATAAGTGTAATGAGAATTATTTTTCCTTGAATTTGTTTTAAAATAATAATAACAATAGTAATTCAATCATGTATCATCATGGAATCTGTGTGGCCATCAGGGATGGGAAAAAGTTCTGCACCCATACATTGGAAAGTGACAAAAAATATCCTTACCTTTATATTAAATATATAAAAACCCAGACAGCTGAGGTAATAAAATGGAATACATATCTGAAGAAAAACTTTTTTTTTAGATTTACCAAAGTTATTTGTTTCTTTGAAAGCTGCTGTTTGTGATTTTTATTGTTAAATATTGTTTTCTCAGAATTAATATTTTTCTTGTTTATTATGAGTAGAGTAATTCCTTTGTTGTTACAAATGTGTATAAATATTAACATTTAGCTGTTCAATTAATGATAGTGTTCCTGAAAGTATGGCATGTCTAATCAGAATTAAAATTTAATGTTTATGTCCTTGTAAACAATATTTATTTCGTGGCTAAATTTGCGAAATTTCGAGATAATGTATCAATAACAAAGTGCCTCAAAAATCGATTTTCAAAAAGTCCCCATAATAAATAGACAGAAGTTTTAATTGGAGAAAACAGTTTGAACAGAAAAAAAACTGCTAACGTTACACAAAATATTTGTATACGAGTGTTTAGCACCATGGTCATATTGAATATCTTCTTGTTCTGCACAAGATATTGATTGTTCATTGAATGGCAGAACAAAGAGAGAAGGAATGAAAGAATGTAAAAAATTAAAAAAAAAAAACTCTGACAAGGGGTGAACAACAAAGAAAGAATGTAAAACAAAATCACGTGACTTTACCTCATCGCAGTACTAAAACTAAGACTGGCTTAGAACAAGATCTTATCTGGTCAAAGAGAGACAACTCCAACCTGCAAGCTGACAAATTGAGGTTAGTGTTCTCTCCCTTTGTCCGACCGGTTCTGTTTTTAAGAAAAAGGAAAGTTTACTGCAGAAACAATTTGTATGTCGCTGGCTGGTAGCACTGAATACATGAGAGAGAGAGAGAGAGAGAGAGAGAGAGAGAGAGAGAGAGAGAGACGAAACAGTCCCACATACATACATACACACGAACACATACACACATTATCACATAGCTGGTAAAAGATGTTCAACCAGACTTACTGCCCTTCAATTACGTGTCTTGTTTGGAAACTTGTCCAATGGTAAATAAAATTGACCCAGTTCGGTAAAGAACAGTGAGTCGACACAAGACTAGGTGTGTGTGAAGTCCCTGTAAGGATGAAATGAAATCTCTTAAATCCAATCAACCACTAATGAGACGGTTTTTATGGTGCCCTTCTTTCATCCCCACCGTAGCCGATAGTGCAATGGCCTTCGGAGGTACCAACCACGGAGGGGGAGGGGACAAAATTTTGGATTTTGTAGTGCCACCTTCTTACATCCCACCACAACCGGGAGTGTCATATCCATGGAGGCACCACGGGAGACGTGGATGGAATTTTTCCCCCATGCACATTTCAGAGGTAGTGTGCACATTTCAGAGGTGTTGTGCACATTTCAGAGGTAGTGTGCACATTTCAGAGGTAGTGTTCACATTTCAGAGGTAGTGTGCACTTTTCTGAAGTAGTGTGCACATTTCAGAGGTGTTGTGCACATTTCAGAGGTAGTATGCACATTTCAGAGGTAGTATGCACATTTCAGAGGTAGTGTGCACATTTCAGAGGTAGTGTGCACATTTCAGATGTAGTGTGCATATTTCAGAGGTAGTGTGCACAATTCAGAGGTAGTGTGCACATTTCAGAGGTAGTGTGCACTTTTCTGAAGTAGTGTGCACATTTCAGAGGTAGTGTGCACTTTTCTGAAGTAGTGTGCGCATTATATATGTGTAGTCTGCACATTTGAGATATCGTGTGCACATTTTCAATATAATAAAGTGTGTGAATAGCATTTTGAAAGAAGCCCAGATTTTAAGTTTTTAAGTATTTACTAAATTTATGTTGAAAATCAATATTTTTTTTTTAGTAACGACCATACGGGGAATCGGGTGACAAATCTATTCAGTTTAAAAATATAATGTCGTTTGTTTTGTGAAATCAATAATTGTGTATGCTGCTGTCATTGATCTCATTTAACATCCCACACCCACCCACCCACCCCCCCCCCTTAGTTTAACTCTTTCTTCCCGTTTTTCAGCAGTTAATGGTGATAAATATTTTTCTGTAACAGAATCTATTATGTACTAAACAAAATTTTGTTTACCCTAAATATTGTACACACATACAACGACTCTTTGACCGAATGAGATAATAAATTCAACAAGCGGCTGATTTACACAAGTTGTTATACACAAAGCGATAATCGGATTGGTAAGGAACTTGGAAAGAATCAATAACCGATTACTTTTTGAAGTTGCACACGATTCTACTGCTGGCTAAGTTAAAGCTTAGCCATGGTTCTGTATGTTGTTGGTCTAGCTGCGATGAAATCTATACCAAAGGACCACTGCTATCAAGGACCACCACTATTAAAGGACCGACCACTATAAAAAAATACACTTCTATCAAACAGCCACAGTTTCCAAAATTACCAGTTGGGACGGATGGTCGAGCGATAAAGTATTCGACTGTCGACCTGAGCTTCCCTGGTTCGATCTCCGGTGAGGACCAATGGATATTTCAGGTCTTGGTGAAAGTTCCCCTCTATAACTCCCGTGGTGCCTCCATGGCCATTGCACCATCGGGTATGGTGGGGATGAAAAAAGGGCATTAAATCCGTTCCTTTTGGTGGTTTATAGGATCTAAGATATTTCATCTCATCCTTACAGGGACTTCACACACATCCCTTCTATCAAACGGCCACCACTACCAAAAGAAACACCACTACCAAAGGACCACAACTACCAAAGGACCACAACTACCAAAGGTCCACAACTACCAATGGACCACAACTACCAAAGGACCACCACTACCAAAGGCCCACAACTACCAAAGGACCACCACTACCAAAGGACCACAATAACCAATGGACCACCACTACCAAAGGACCACAACTACCAAAGGATCACAACTACCAAATGACCACAACTATCAAATGACCATCTCTATTTTGCCAGGTAATTTTTTTTTTTTAGAGAAAAATTTCTACATTTATATTTATTTAATTAAGAATAATTGTCCTCGTTAGTTTATATATAAATATAGCTTATTGTTTTCAATTTTTTTTGTAATGTATGTGGTCATCTACTTAGAACTCTCTACACTGTAACAATACATATATTTTATAGTTTAAAGCATAGCTTTATAAGCAAATTGCTCTTGGTAAAAAAGATGTATACGAAACTAGCCAAATCTCCCAACATTAACAATGTGTAGTTTTATCCAAAGGCCAATCTATTGTCAACTCCAAATAGAGCCAGCACACTGCAGTGGATCTATCTACCCCGCCCCATTGTACGTTGATCTGTCCGACAAAGATTTGATAAAGGCAAAGAACCTCACATATTGTTCTCGTTCTGACTGTAGTGTTGTATGAGGGTCCATAGTATTGATTGTTGTGTATTACATGTAGACATGGGGGCCGGACCGACATCTAGAAATGGTCGCAAGATTTTATTTAATATTGTAAACCACGTCAATCAAAGTGTGTGTTTGAGTCACCTAGTACAACACAGTCTACGTACCACATGTGTTGAAGGAAAGATTGTGTGTTAACAATAACAGCTTCAAATCTTTTGTTGAGGTGTTGTCTGGTCTATTATTTTTATCACGGCTGTTAAAAAGGTTGGTATAATAGGTTGATGAAAATGATTTTATTTAATTTTTATTTTATTGTCCAATGAACTACTATAGACAGATTAGCGTTATCTTTGAAATTAATACGCGTACGATTAAATTATTAAACATTAACAATTGAGCATTAAGGGAAAATAGTTCTTCAACCTGTGGTCCACAGAAACAGTTGGGTTTTAAATTTATTTCATGTGTTTTTTTTTTACTATTACTAACAGCAACAACAAAAATTTTAAAAGAAAACAAAATGAAAACAAAAAAAAATTCTCTTCTTCCCACGGGGTCTCGTTAGTACAACCACATTATGCAGTTCAGTCCCACCCATTCAACTTGGACCCCACCACCCATTCAACTTGGACTCCACCACCCATTCAACTTGGACCCCACCACCCATTCAACTTGGACCCCACCACCCATTCAACTTGGACCCCACCACCCATTCATCTTGGACCCCACCACCCATTCATCTTGGACCCCACCACCCATTCAACTTGGACCCCACCACCCATTCAACTTGGACCCCACCACCCATTCATCTTGGACCCCACCACCCATTCAACTTGGACCCCACCACCCATTCAACTTGGACCCCACCACCCATTCAACTTGGACCCCACCACCCATTCAACTTGGACCCCACCACCCATTCAACTTGGACCCCACCACCCATTCATCTTGGACCCCACCACCCATTCATCTTGGACCCCACCACCCATTCATCTTGGACCCCACCACCCATTCATCTTGGACCCCACCACCCATTCAACTTGGACCCCACCACCCATTCAACTTGGACCCCACCACCCATTCAACTTGGACCCCACCACCCATTCAACTTGGACCCCACCACCCATTCATCTTGGACCCCACCACCCATTCATCTTGGACCCCACCACCCATTCAACTTGGACCCCACCACCCATTCAACTTGGACCCCACCACCCATTCATCTTGGACCCCACCACCCATTCATCTTGGACCCCACCACCCATTCAACTTGACCCCACCACCCATTCAACTTGGACCCCACCACCCATTCATCTTGGACCCCACCACCCATTCAACTTGGACCCCACCACCCATTCAACTTGGACCCCACCACCCATTCAACTTGGACCCCACCACCCATTCAACTTGGACCCCACCACCCATTCAACTTGGACCCCACCACCCATTCAACTTGGACCCCACCACCCATTCATCTTGGACCCCACCACCCATTCATCTTGGACCCCACCACCCATTCATCTTGGACCCCACCACCCATTCAACTTGGACCCCACCACCCATTCATCTTGGACCCCACCACCCATTCATCTTGGACCCCACCACCCATTCAACTTGGACTCCACCACCCATTCATCTTGGACCCCACCACCCATTCAACTTGGACCCCACCACCCATTCATCTTGGACCCCACCACCCATTCAACTTGGACCCCACCACCCATTCATCTTGGACCCCACCACCCATTCATCTTGGACCCCACCACCCATTCAACTTGGACCCCACCACCCATTCATCTTGGACCCCGACGGGCGACGAGGGTCGGGTACGGGATACATGTTTCTCTGGAACCAAAGGAATGGTGGGAGGAAAAAAAAAGGGGGGGGTTGGGGGGGAGGGAGAGCGGGAGGGAGAAAGTCTGCCACGTAGACGGTAAAGAATGGTTCATCTCGAAAGGTGGGTCAGGCCTGCACACGCGAGTCGGGGGGGGTCGCTTGTGACGTCACAGAACATATAAATAAGTAAACTTCCTGGTAGGCATTTGATGAGATCTTTATGTAGAAATTATGGACTGTCCGTGCGCAGTTTAGCTGATAAGTGATAAAACCAACCTTACAACTACTTTAACTTCAAACTTATTTTTTTTTTGTCGATGTATGTAAATAAAAGGGGGCCGCCTTGGTTCCTCATCGATGATGTCGACCCTGTGAGAAAATTAGTTTAATTTTTTTTTGTGCAATTAAAAGTAAAGTAAAAAAAAAACTGTCCGAATCGTGAGTTTCCTTAGAAGAAATTATGGAGAGCAATGTTTTCATTATGCAAAGCTTAAATTGGTAACAGATCTGCCGCGTGGGAACGGAAATTAGGAAGAGATTAGGCGCATCGGGTTTAAAAGATTTTTGCTTTTGGGAAATTTCCATCGGTTTTCAATCGCCCCCACGCCCCACGCCCCACCCCCTCCCTCCCATTGAGCGTTAACTTGGAGCTCATTATAAAGAAAGAGTGACTCTATAGGTATAGAATAAATATTTTAAATAATTGATTTTTTTTTTAAATATTTATATTTATAGTGTTTTGCATGATTTGCTTGTGCTATAAATAGGTGTATTACACCAATATCAACATTCTGTAGGGAGATATTTAAGATGAAGTCTGTTCTGGCAATCATTCTAATCACTGTACTGACTGGAGTCCAATCAAGTAAGTCTTGGCATGCCAATAAACGCCATTAAATTCTGAAGCATACATTATAGCTAGCACAACCGGTTAAACAGTGGCGTAGTGAGAGGGGGTAAGGGGGTCATCATGCCCCGGGCGCTACTCGCAAAAGGGCGCCAGGTATATTTTACATATAATATTATTTGGTTTTGCGAATGGGGTGGGGGGAGTGCTGAAAAGGTATTGTGACCCGGGGGGGGGGGGGGGTGGGGGCGAGATAAGTTCGCGCCTCCTCAGCGGTTGAATTTTATTTATAGGTTGTTGAACAATTGCTATACACTGGACCTTTATGATTTGCACCATAGTGATTTGAACTATAACTTTCCTTTTGTATACTTTTACAGAATTATTTTAATGAATTATTGCCACGACTTTCTAAATAATAACAAGTCAAACTATAACAAGTCGAACTATATCATGTCTAACTAAAACAGGTTTAACTATAACAAATCTAACTAAAACAAGTCTAAAAATGACAGGTCTAACTATAACATGTCTAACTTGACACCTGCAGCATTGAAGTTGTACTTAAAAACAAAACCACACATACATAGATAAATGAACTGATTTACTGTAGTCTCAGCAACCGCAGAAAAGAAACAGTTTGAATTATAATTAATCATATTAACTGCTACTGACTGCTCAAAGTTATAATATTCAAATTTTTCAGAGGTCAATTGAATACGAAAATTTTGAATAAAAAAATAAAAGGTGAGTTACAGTGACTTATTTGAGATGTCACAAATATCATTATTTTGGCTGTTGACCTGAGAGTCCTGGGTTCGATCCTCGGTGAGAGAGCCTTGGGATTTTTCTTTTACAGGTGTAATTTGGTACAAAGTCGTCCCACAAGTCCACTCAGATTTACATGGGTACCTGACTTTAAGTAGGGGAAGTCAAATCCCTGTATATGCCGAGGTTATAGAAACAGATGAATTCTATACGTCGTCTGCCACTACGGCTCGTTAGGGCTAATGAAACTTCACTTTCTTTTACTTACTGTTCTAAAAATAGAGTGGCACATTTATATCACACACACACACACACACACACATATATATATATATATATATATATATATATATATATATATATATATATATATATACAAAACCTGTTTTTTTTTTATCCAGGTAGTAAAAACTGTTCTCGTGTCGTCTGTTATTTATTGCAAAATGCGTATGGATTTATGAGTCCGAGACACGTCCAACCAGATCTCTGTACCCATATTGTCATCTCCGGCATCTCCATATCCAAGATCTCTGATCTGAATTCTTCCCGTACACATTGGAATACTAATCCGTAAGTGAATGGTTGCCTATTCATTTGCTTCATAACGGCCCACAGTTTGAGTGTTGAGGAAGAATCGTACACAAATATCATCGCTGGAGGAGTGTATGGGGAACAAATCCACTATATGTTAACAAAATTAAATGATTTTGGTCATCTGAAGGTCATTTGTGACTATTCTAAAGTTTACCATGTTAACCATCTGGAGTCCACATATGTTGAGCCTTTATAGCAGGGCGTCCTTCTGATTAGAATTCTGATTGATTTTTCAACCATTGGTAAAAACATTTGTAGAGGGACGGATTGCCGAGCGGCGTAGAGCACTCGACAATCAACGTGAGAGCCACGGGTTCGATCCTTGTTGACGACCAAGATAATTTTTTTTTCCAGGTCAGGAAGTTGGATTGAAAAAGGCCCTCAATTCCACCCAGCGTTTAAATAGATGCCTGACTTTGGTTGGGGGGATAGTGACGACGGCTGGGTGCTGTGATAACCACCCCCCCCCCCCATTTATATACAACAGATGAATTCTATACACTTCATCTGCCCCAAGTGGCTTCTTAGCGCTGCTTTACTTTTTTTTAAACATATGTGTATGTCTATTAATGTTCTCATTCTAATTACCCTTAGAATCACAGGACTTGTCAAGCTCAAAAAGAAAAGTGACGTCAAAATACTGATTGCCATTCAAAGCAGCTCTCTCTCCGACGGTTTTGTTGCTATGTACAGTTCTCCAGTGGAGAGGAAGATCTTCATTGCTGCTCTCGTCAGAATATTACGGGAAAGAAATCTGGACGGTGTGAAAATTGATGAGCAGCTGTACCCGGGCAACAAGGGGAAATTTTCAGATTTTATCTCGGTTTGATTGATTGATTTCTAAAGATACTTTTTTTTAAACTTGGATGACATATAACCAGAGGAGTGCATAGGTTGGGAAGGAAAAGGGGGGTCCGAAATTCGAAAGTACCTCGGGCACCAGCTAGAAGGGGGCCCCAAAAAATCTTTCTTTACATTAAATATTAAGTACATTATCTTATGTCATGGTGTCGAATGTCAAAATGCAGGGCCCCCCAAAGAAGACAAGCCCCACCTGGGCCCTCAAATTTCTAAGTTACTAAACGAAAATTGTTAAGAGCTAAACCATTTTCAGAAACATTTTAAATTTGTCTTCGTGCATGCGATAATTTCCAACATAGCAACAACAACATATCAAAGGCGAATCTAGGGTGGGGAGAAAGAGGGGGTCCGAAATCGAAAGTTCCCCCGGGCCGCAACTTTAGGAGGCCCCCAAAAATTGTTTTTTTTACATTAAATATCAAGTGCATCATCTCATGTCATGGTGTCGAATGTCGAATGCAGGGGCCCCCAAAGAGGTTGAGCCCCCAGGGCCCCCGAATCACTAGGTTCGGCACTTAACAACAACGAAACAATAATTTAATTTTTTTTTGTCAGAGATATCTTCTCCGAAAGGCAACGTCGTATGAAAACGGATGGTCGTGCGGTAAAGCGCTCGACTGTCGACCTGAGGGCCCATGGTTCGATCTCCGATGAGGAGCAATGGATATTTCAGGTCTTGTTGAAAGTTCCCCCTCCTGTATCTTCCATGGTTCCTCCATGGCCATTGCACCATCCTCTATGGCGGGGGGGGGGGGATGAAAGAAGTGTGCACGATAAAACAACAGTACCGTTAAGTGGTTTATGGGAATCTAAGAGATTTCATCTCTCATCTTTACAGGGGACATCACACACCTCTTGTGAACAGGAAATTTTAATTACTCCATTGCATTATATGATTTGCAATAAAGCTTGAGGAGAGTATTACTGGATCTGAATTCTTATTATGCAAATATCTATTTTGTACAGACTGTTCGTGCTTTATCTTTCTAACAGTTTTCTTTATTACAAACTTCTGTTTATTGATTTATTTAAAGTATTTTCGTTGGTAAAAAGTCAATAATATTTTTTTAATTAATTAATTCTTTACCATTTTTACAGCATTTTCTAAAAAAAATGCTCTATTGTCCCCGTTTTGTCTGTCTGTCATCACCCTAGATCTCAACAACCATAAGTCCTAGACCCATGATGTATATATCATTTTGTAGCTCTTGGCCTGCCAAGAAATGACTTTTTTCCATTTCGCGATCTGACCTCTGAGGGCCGTAAAGGTGGGCTTAGTACCGTTTTTTGCTATATAAGCTATATTAATAAAGAGCGCCTATATCTCAACAACTATAAGTCCTAGACCCATGATGTATATATCATTTTGTAGGTCTTGGCCTGCCAAGTGTACATCAAAAGTCCATTTCGCGATAGGACCTCTGAGAGCCGGACTTCAGGGCTCCTAAGGGGCTAATATATTATATATACACCTTGTACGTTCAATAACCCATTCATTTGGTGCGAAATACTGCAGCACGTAGTTTCACCAAGATTTATTAAGAAACTCATCTAATGAAATAGTAAGCTTGTGTTCTGAGTTTAATTAAAAGTATCAGAGCTATGCAACAATTGACGGAGTTTTCGGACGATTAAATGACTATAATTTCGAATGTTTTCAATTATGAGTCCTATTTCAGTAACCACAAACCACTTGTAGTTAGATTTAAGAGAAAATAATTTTGTTTTCAAATATAAGAAAACGTCTTTTTAATATATTTTTTCAGATATATGCATTACACAATTGAATTTATAAACATTTACATAATTTACAAATATTTACTGAAAGATAGCATACGTACTGATACATAATACGAAAATGCTCTAACACGTCCTGTGTCCAGAATGGAACAGGCTTAATTGCTTGTTTTTTTATTCTTAACAAATTTGAGTCAAAATAATTCTGCTAACTAATTAAGGGATATAACCGTGTTTGACTAAGAAGAATTGCACTAATAAATGGGCTGCTTCCTTTGCATCAAAAATAATAATAATAATAATGTAGTTTCAGATCGAGATCTAGGCTAGCACGTGTTTATTTCGTGCTGGTAGGTAAAAGCAGCGGTGCATGCAAATTGCAAAAATGTATATATATATATATATATATATATATATATATATATATATATATATATATATACATACCCTACAAAACCTTTGCATAGAGTTATATCCCCTTAGGCTTGACCGGTAGGCTAGGTTATTTTTTTGTTTCAGGCAGATCCGATTTTTTCATGATTGTATTTTAAACTGGGATACTGTTGTATTAATTCTTTACTTTCGATTTAACGCAGAGCCCAAATCACTTTTATATATATATATAATATATAATATATTATATTTTAGAAAATGGTTCGTTTAAAAAAAATATGTTTTAATCGAGTCTTGTTTTTTTTTTCAATTTTAGGAAATTTATTGTGAATTTTTAAAAGAAGCTCGGGAAAGTGAGAAAACAAACCTCATACTGTCAGTTGGCATCCCAGTGGATATCCCTTTTTTAGAGGAAAACTATGACATATACAGTCTATCAGAGTAATTTTATTACTTCTCTTTAATGTTTTGTGTTGTACACATAATTAAAACTAAGCGAGGAAATGTGATATACTCTGTTCTGGCTTTGAGGATCCAAAGCCAAAAGTACATTGGGGTGTGTGGGTGGTTGGATATGTGGGTGGGTGGGTGTGTGGGTAGGTGGAGAGTGGGAGGGGGCGTGGACATATGATAAAAAAATTATCTCAAGTAATTGACATTTGGGTTTACTTTTATATATATATATATATATATATATATATATATATATATATATATATATTTATATATATATATATATATATATATATATTAGGGTGGGTTGAAAATAAAAATGTGGCACGGAACTTAGGAAAACTTTGCGTTTGCATGTGAAACCAAAGAAAATCACAAAGAAATTAGTTCTGGACACTTGTAAGTGCCCCATTTTTAATTTATAAAATACTCGCTTTAATAGTATTGACAACCACAGCAGACTTATCAAATAATGAGACACACCTAACGTAAATCAATATTGTATGCAAATATAAACAGTGAAGAAATGGTAATTACTCACAGAATATAGGTATGTCCTTTTCTAACAAATCGTTACTGCAAAAAGTTATCACAATAATCTTGTTTTGAATCAAAACGAGGCATTAAATTGCGGGAATTTACTCGTGCACGAATAAAACCATCTCTGGCCTCAAAACCATAAACAGCTTTTGAGGCATCTGTAACCAGTTTTATGCAACGTTCCACTCCTTGAGTGTACTTCTTGTAATTCAAAGTGAGTGGCTCATTGCTGAATTTAGCAATATCATCATCTGTCAGCTTCATTATGAGTGGTGGCTCCTGGATATCTTCCCAGTTAATCAGATCAACGTAGTTTGTTGCATCATAGTTAATCGGCAGAACTTTAAACAGACGTATTGCAGCTGTAGATGCCTGGAGTCTTTGCTGGAGTATAATATCAACTGCTCTTGAGCGAATACTTTTGTCTGAATCAGCCAGCATAGCAATAAGAATATTTTCTGAGTGAGCAAAATATGCACTGCGACTAATGTAGGGCTTGACAATAGCAGCAGTTTCACTGGAAAGTTCTTTGAGAAGTTGAGTTGCATGATAGACATGTCTTGCGCCATATGTGCACGAGGGATTGTGCTTTATGTTGAACCAGTTTGCAGCATAGTTTGTTACAATGAAGTGTGTGATGATGCAAAGGTTAGCAGAAGGATTGTCTGTAGCAACATACAGGCGGCAAACCCTGTTGGCAAAAGTAAGCCATCGTGAGTGATTTAGGGGACCAGGCTTTCTAGCTGATACATTTTCAGAAACAACGCCAGTTCTAATGGCTGTTACAATATCATATAAATATTTCTGGTCACATGAGAGATCAGCTACCACATCCTCATCTAACACAGGCATACTGTGTTGACTTGTGATCTTTGTAAAATTAGCAATATGTTTCAGTTCGCAATGATGAAGTTCACGACCAATGGGACCACTGAAACTCGTTGCTCCAGATGTTGGCCCATCCAGTGTTGTAAACAGGTGGCGCAGTGGTAGTTCATTTGTGTGTAGCAAGCATATGAATCAATTCAGAGGACGTCCTAAAGCCACCTCTAGATGACGGATTACTCCACCTTTACTGCCGACATTTGCATTTGTACTGTCACAGCCTATTGCTAAGATATTATCACTTGCATCTTGCTCTCTAATTACAGTTACAATACTGTTAGCAATATCAGTACTTCTGCCTGATGAAGGCGTCACATGTGTCAGATAGCTACTACCTGGTTCTTCAACTAGAACATAATGATTTTCAACAGTAGTGTCACCATACCACTTGCCACTTCTGTTTACTTTGACCAAAGTGGTGTCTCGTCTACCATCAAAGTAAATACTTGTGATACCTTTTGGCGACTGTCGCATATCACGTTGCAAACCCTTTCTTAAATTCAGCCTCTCACGATGTACTTTATTCTTGTCTATCACAAAGCTTTGATTCTGTTTGGTTATGAAGCCAACATCGATAAGCACTGCTGTTGCTAGGGATGCTGCAGCTCTGTCTGATATGCCATATCTGTCTGCTTCTTTTGCTAAATTTGGAAGGGGTATTCGCATCTGACCTTCAGCTACATCATCATCACTACGACTGGATATATCATCACTAGCTACATCATCAATACTACTGGATTTATCATCACTATCATGAAGTACCTCGTCATCGCTGTCCTCTGCAACACTTTGGTCACTTGCACAACTGTTACTAGATTCTTCTTCACTAAGATTTAAGTTACTCTCAGCACTTGAAAATTTTCTTGGCATTTTACATCTTGTTTCTTCTTCAATTTTTCGTTGTAAACGCTTCTGCAATCTGGTTGTTGCTTGGAAGTCTATATTTGCCATAAACATTTTGCGAGAGTTTCTTTGATCATATAAAAACAACAGTTCATCTGGTGGAACTTTCAAATTTCTAGGACAGTTACAAGATATGCTTACTTGTTTTGTAGAATTGTCATAAGACATACTACACTTTCATGCAGCTATATCAAACAATGAGTCCAAAGTGGCCAGAAAGGTAGACTGACGTGCTGAACTTGATTTAGAACGAGACAGTTCTGAACCTGTTGAAATCATTGTTTCCACACGTTTGATTACAGATCGGTAGTGCATCGTTGGAATGGAAGCTTTGTTCCACAGACTGATAACAGCATCTGATACAGCTCTGTATTTGTCTTTGTTGGAATCATTCTTTCTTTTTTTCATATGCAAGAAATGCTGCGCAACTTGACGATTTGTTGGCAGTACATTGTGAGGAAGTTCACCGGCATCGCCAAATACTGAGTGCCGTGTTACGCTTCTTGTAGCCATTAAGTTACAAAACATTCAATTTATTGTTCTAAATAAATAACCTGCAATAGAAATAAACAACAGGCATACAAATTAAAAGCATAGTATAGTTACTAAATCTTAAAATTAAGCAAGTAATAATAGAATGCATCAAGCTGAAAATGCTGGTTAACGCAATTTTCAAATTTAAAAATGGGGCACTTCCTGTAATACAAAAACAATTTAAAATTTTGTTCATTATTTCAGAAGTCATTTGTCAAATAAATACGGAGTTCCGTAATGATATTCCAATATTTTCTCTTATTCAACCCACCCTAATATATATATATATATATATATATATATATTGTTTACATATTTTTAAGAAGTCGGAAATAATCAATTTCTGTCACAATACCACGACACAATACAATCATTACTATCAATCAATACAAGACAATCAATACAATCAATGCATTGATTCAATCAGTAAAACTAATCAATCAATGCATGCAATCAGTACAACTAATCAATAGCATACAATCAATGCAATCAATCAATGCAACCAATCACTACAATCAATCAATCAGTACATCTAGTCAATCAATAAATTCAATCAGTACTACTAATCAATCAATACAATCAATCAATACAATCAATCAATACAATCAATCAATGCGATCAATCAATACAATCAATCAGTACAACTAATCAATAAATACATTCAATCAATACAATCAATCAATACAATCAATCAATACAATCAATCAATACAATCAATCAATACAATCAATCAATACAATCAATCAATACAATCAATCAATGCGATCAATCAATAAATTCAATCAGTACTACTAATCAATCAATACAATCAATCAATACAATCAATCAATACAGTCATAATAAAATTAACAACACGCAGAATACATTCTGCCATTTCTGTTGCTGTTTTTTTTCCTGTTTTATACTTATACTTTTATATGTAAAGTAATTCGGACATGCTGGATGTAGCAAGCTATTACTTCAAAGTCCCAAACATAACCGACAATCCAGAACATCACAGTCCACTAAGATCCAAAGATCCTACCAGTACTCGATCTATCGTAAGTACACGCATATGCATTAGCGTAACATTCGCTACATAAGGTCACTTAAATCTTTGACAACAATTTGTTAAACCTGTTTATATACTTCATATATACATATATATATATATATATATATATGTGTGTGTGTGTGTGTGTGTGCATATATATATATATATATGTAGCGTACAGCTATACCTATTGAATACCAAACCATTTTTCGTTCCCAAAAATGTCCAGATTTTAAGCTTTAATCCAATCAGTCCATTATTATATTTTTTAATCATATAATTGAAATAATCGACCGCCAGGTGTACGGACTTTAGTGGGATTTTTTATTTTAAACTAAAAACATTCAATTAAAAGAATATTTCATTTGTTTTTTTCTTAAATTAACAAAACATCGTATGGTTTGTTACTTCAGAAAGTAACACGAAGAAAGTGTAGGTGTGGTGTAAAGATGGTATGCGCTTAGGAAGAGCCGTAGTTAGTTATTAATGGGCCCTGTGTTAGTTACGGTTTTATTTTTTGGCGCCCTCCTAGCAATCTGAAAAGTGCAAAAAAAAAATTAAAAATTTAACAGCGCTCTTTCGGCGCCTCCCTACCCTCCCCCCAAGCCTCCCCCCCCCCAGCCCCCCCCCCCCCCCCACCAATCGTACTACAGTTCCCTGTGCGGCCGCACAACCTGCACTACCCTTCCTACCCTTTCGTACGCCACTGTGCACAGGGAACTGGTGAATGTGTCAGCGACTCAGCGTCCAACCAGCTTAAAATCTGACAGTATTTCGGAAGCAAGGGCAACAACTGGGCTGTAAAAATTCACCTCTGTATGTCTTCCAAGGTGTCTTCATAACCATCTTTTATTTTTTTTGTCATTGAAAAAAATGTGAGTTAATTTATAAACCATGTATTCATTTATGTGTGCGCGTGTGTATAAACCATTTATTCATTTATATCTGTGTCTATTATTTCAATTATTGTCATTACTTTATTTTTAAATTAAACATAGAATGTACTATATCATATGTAACAGAAATACGTTAATTCTATCAAAAATTACCACAGGTTCAGCAGTTTAAAAAAAAAAATGTTTTGAAAAACATAGAGATAACGTCATGATAAAACTCATTTACGTCGTGAAATAATTATTTATGAACTTTTTGAAATGTGTCTGCTGAATTATTTAATGTAAAAAAAAATATGCGATGCTTTAGTACATATTTTTTCTTTTAATTTTCCAAGGAAATTGTGTCAGACATAATTAAAACTACGGGTGGTCGTGCGGTGTAGAGCGCTCGACTGTCGACCGGAGGGTCCCGGGTTCAAATCTCAGTGAGAACCTTGGGATTTTTTTCAGGTCCTGGTGAAAGTCCCCAAGTCCACCCAGCTTTAAATGGGAACCTGACTTTAAGTTGGGGAAGTAAAGGCGGCTGGGCGTTGGGCTAACCACATAACCCCTTCATATGCCGAGGTTATAGAAACAGATGCATTCTACAATTCATCTGCCCCGATGGCCCGTCAGGGTTAAGGGAACTTCTACTTTTTTTTCTAATTAAAACTAAAAAAAATCTCTTAGTGACGGTTTGTATTTCTTTTCTATCAGGTCTACGTCCTGGATCACATAGTTACACAAGGATGCAAACTGGACAAGATTAACGTTGGACTGTCGACTATGTGCTTCTATTACTCGCTTACTCACCCAGGAACCTATTCTCTGACCGATATTCGCGGTTATGATATGGTCAGTCATTTATTGTCACTGTTTCTCATTCTAACCGTTTTCTCAACTCAAAACTTTTGTTTATTTATTTATATAAGTGTGTATTGGGGGGGGGAATTGGGAATTGTAATTGATTTCTGAGGCATTAATTATACTGTGTAAGTGACTTTTGTATACCTGTAAGTGACTTTTGTATACCGTGTAAGTGACTTTTGTATACCGTGTAAGTGAATTTTGTGTACCGTGTAAGTGACTTTTGTATACCGTGTAAGTGATTTTTGTATACCGTGTAAGTGACTTTTGTGTACCGTGTAAGTGACTTTTGTATACCGTGTAAGTGAATTTTGTATACCGTGTAAGTGACTTTTGTATACCGTGTAAGCAGTGGCGTAAGCTAGAGTAAACGTCACTCGGGGCGGTCCGTTCAAATGTCACCCCAGTGACCCCACACGACCCTATGCTGAAAGGTTAGGTGTGGCTAATTTTTCATAAATACTCTACCTCTATGTTCTACTTTACTCTACTGACCGGTACGTTACTGCTTACATGTATTGATCCAAGACAAAATCCGAATCCAATACCACAAAACAAATAGTTCATATCCAAAGATTTTTGAAATGCAACTGTTCACTTTCATTACATCTAAATGCAAAACACGACAATGCACAGCCCAAAAGAATGTCCTTCGACACTATAGTCTTAGAATGAATGTCTTCTTGTTTTCATTGTGCAAATAGGTCAATGACATCGTCAAAATCTATTTGTCTTGTAAACTCGCGTTCAATGGACAGAACAGCCAGATCCGACAATCTCACAACCTCGACTGGCTCATGGTTGACCGGAGGCAATGTTTTATAAGTTTCATCTTCGAGAAACTTCTTTCACACGATTCCACAGCAACACCTATTGACAGAAAGAATCTTAGAGTCAGCGTAAGATATGGCAATGATTCAAAAAAGTCCCACTTGATGATAAACCGTAGGAGTTGCAGTACAATCCAGTGCTTGGATTCCTCCAAGTTTATTTCGGCTGCTTGTACGTGTTGCCCTAAACCTGGAATTTCTAGACAAAAGTCTTCTTCAGCTCATCATACACGGTTGTGACTTTGGTAACAGACAACTGTATTTTTTCGTCGTTGGCACAAATAATATGGTCTGGCTGAACGGCAGAAAAAGTCAGAGAAATGTCATTCACTGCCTTTCCTCTCGTATCTAACTCCATATGAAAACGGTCCAGACAATCTAACATTGCTCTCTTGGTCTCCTGCTGCAATGACAATCCAATAGTGTCACCCTCCATTTGCTGTCACCCGGGGCGGTCGGCCCCCTCGCCCTCCTTAGCTACGCCACTGCGTGTAAGAGACTTTTTTTATACTGTGTAAGTGACTTTTTTATACTGTGTAAGAGACTTTTCTATACTGTGTGATTTTTTTACACCTTTTTACACTATGTGCCTTTTTTATACTGTATAAGTAAATTATTATACTGTGTAAGTGACATCTTTATACCTTTTTACACTATGTGGCTTTTTTATGCTGTATAAGTAAATTCTTATACTGTGTAAGTGACTTCTTTATACCTTTTTACACTATGTGCCTTTTTTATACTGTATAAGTAAATTCTTATACTGTGTGACTTCTTTATACCTTTTTACACTATGTGCCTTTTTTATACTGTATAAGTAAATTCTTATACAGTGTAAGTGACTTTATTTTACTGTGTAAATGACTTTTTTATTGTGTAAGTAAATTTTTTATACTGTGCGACTGACTTTTTTTTACTGTGTAAATAAATTCTTATATTGTGTAAGTGACTTTTTTATACTGTGTAAGTGACTTTTTTATACCTTTTTTTACAGTGTGCTTTTTTTATACTGTGTGACTTTTTTATACTGTGTAAGTGACTTAAGTATTTTGTATAAGTGACTTTTTCTTACTGTATAAGTGACTTTTTTTTTACTATGTAATTAATATTTTTACACTATATAATTTACATTTTTTCCTCCCTGACCAAAAAAAAACACCAAAAGAAAACAACTGTTATTTATTTTGTCTATGTTTTTTATTGTTTTATTTAGAAGCTTTAAAGCAAAGACGCTGTTACAAAGACTCTGTTACAAAGATGATGTTACAAAGATGCTGTTACAAAGATGCTGTTACAAAGACTCTGTTACAAAGATGCTGTTACAAAGACGCTGTTACAAAGACTCTGTTACAATGACGCTGTTACAAAGACGCTGTTACAAAGACTCTGTTACAAAGACGCTGTTACAAAGACGCTGTTACAAAGACGCTGTTACAAAGACTCTGTTACAAAGATGATGTTACAAAGATGCTGTTACAAAGATGCTGTTACAAAGACTATATTGAAAGTATCAGAGCTATGCAACAATTGACGGAGTTTTCGGACGATTAAATGACTATAATTTCGAATGTTCTCAATTATGAGTCCTATTTCAGTAACCACAAACCACTTGTAGTTAGATTTAAGATAAATATTTACTGAAGATAACATACGTACTGATACATCACACGAAAATGCGTTAACACGTCCTGTGTCCAGAATGGAACAGGCTTATTTTACTTGTTTTCAAACTACCGGAGCTGAAAAAATCAGGACCTCGATTTCAATGTATTGTCTTTATAATTGTCCAGATTTTTTTGATGTATTTGGTGGGCGTGTCCGAGGAAAGAGCCATGACGATAAATTTGCTGTTCTCATACAATGTATGTTTTTAATGCTGACATATAGCCTGCTATCATTGGTCTTGTGATTCATGTCAGTAGTTTTATCCAATTTATGTTTTTAATGCTGACATATAACCTGCTATCATTGGTCTTGTGATTCATGTCAGTAGTTTTATCCAATTTATGTTTTTAATGCTGACATATCGCCTGCTATGATTGGTCTTGTGATTCATTTCAGTAGTTTTATCCAATTTATGTTTTTAATGCTAACATATAGCCTGCTATGATTGGTCATGTGATTTATGTCAGTAGTTTTATCCAATTTATGTTTTTAATGCTGACATATAGCCTGCTAGCTTTGGTCTTGTGATTCATTTCAGTAGTAGAGACCAAATCGCTTTTATATTTTTACTAGCTGTACCCTGCAAAAACCTTTGCATAGAGTTATATCCCCTTAGACTTGATCTATAGGCTAGGTTATTTTTGGTTTCTGGCAGATCCGATTTTTTTCATGATTGCATTTTAAACTGGAATTCTTTACTTTCGATTTAACGCAAAACCCAAATCGTTACGATATATATATATATATATATATATATATATATATATATATATTATTATTATTATTATTATTATTATTATTATTTGTCTCACAGATATGCAGAAAAAACTCAATTCTACGTCCAGTTATCAATGCAACAATCCTATATCCAGAAACCGGCGTTCTTTTTGAAAGATATCATACTCCACAAAAGACATATTTAAGGAAAATTCTACTTGATGAGGAGCAAACATTGATTGAGAAGGTAAATTTTCTTCAAACATTTACTTTTGAAATACATTTCGCAAAACATTTTTTTTTCTTTTTGAAATTTGAAAAATCCGCCAAATGAACAGCTTGAATTAAAAAAAAATAACTTCAATTGAGATAACTACTAATCCTTAAATACATAATCGCCTAACCTATGCGTGTCTATGCGTGTGTACCCCTCGCAGGATTGATGCAAGGGAAATAACCCATTTATTAGAAGTTTGTCATAGTTGAACACGGTTATAGCCCTTATTTAGTAATGCTTACCACCCGCAGGTAGCAGCCAGCTTCAGCAGGCTTTTAAACTAGCTAATATTTAATGTGACTGTGAATCCTAATCCACTGTTTCATCTCTTTTAACTCCTCAATTATAGAAAGTTTTCGTATATCTTAAAAACTTAATCTTCTATTAAAAAAAAAATTCGCTTCAGAGGTAATTGCTAAAATATATGACCATGTGCGTTAGATAAAATATTATAGGTAAAATATACCATTAGGCGTTTGGCGCCACTTTGTGAGTAGCACCCGGAGCATGACGCCCCCTTTAGCCTACCCTTTGATACGCCGCTGATAAACAGTTAACCATTCATTCATGCTGCATTTATGTGATGTGTAGAAACGTACCATAACTGGGAGCAGCACCGTTATACCAGTCAGGGAGGGGGGTCGGAATTAACGACGGGGCTCACCGGGCCCCACTCCCAGGCCTCACTCCCCCCGAATATTGAGGGGCCCCCACAATGCCCAAATTGTAAACATTTAATCATATGACTCTAAATTTCTCAAGGGAACGAAACTCCCCCCTCCTCCGCGTACGGGGCCACCAATGACATAAGTTCGCTCCTGCAGTCAGAATAATATTTTTTTTTCTTCCTACCACTGCAATGTTTGCAGTTTATGTGCAATTCACTTACAGGTGTAGAAAAGTAATAGCTGTGCAATATTTCTTTTATACGAGGATTGCACACAGTCTCTAAAAAAATAAAATCTTGTTTCCCTGCCATCTTGCATCCGGTTATCTTCATCGTTTACTTTTCTCTTGAACGATATCAGACCATTGCGATATCTGACGCGATACCATCTCTTGATATCAGACCAGTGCGATATCTGACTCGATATCATCTCTTGATATCAGAACAGTGCGATATATGACGCGATATCATCTCTTGATATCAGACCCATGTGATATCTGACGCGATACCATCTCTTGATATCAGACCAGTGCGATATCTGACGCGATACTATCTCTTGATATCAGGCCATTGGAATATCTGACGCGATACCATCTCTTTCAGCATCCACAAACCCTCCCCCCCCCCTTATTATGTAAACATTACAAAAAGTGGACTTATCTTCACTGTCTGCAAAAATTGTAATTAAAGATCACATTAATGCCCCTCATAAAGATCCACATAAAGATAATCACAATTCTTGACATGTAGAAACATGACAAAGATCATAATAAAGATCATCGTAAAGATAATTTCTATTCGACAGTAAGGTTTCTTACAATTGTGCATTATCTTCTAAAAAAACAAACACATGTGTTCTTGTAATATGCGTATTGCATCTAATCTATAAATCCCATTTTTTTGTTTCTTACTCTACAGATTGAGTACATATTAAAGAATAATTATGGTGGAGTGGTTATCAAGGCGCTCAATTATGACGATTATTCTACCGGCTATTGTGATAGAGGAAAATTATTTCCTTTAATGAAAGCCGTAAAAAAGGCCTGTAGGTAATTACAATCATTTGCATTGGCTACAATAATATAAAAAATAATAGCGATTTGGGTTCTGCGTTAAAACGAAAGTAAAGATTTAATACAACAGTATTCCCAGTTTAAAATACAATCATGACAAAAATCGGATCTGCCCGAAACCAAAAAATAACATAGCCTACCGATTAAGCCTAAGGGGATATAACTCTATGCAAAGTTTTTGCAGAGTAAAGCAAGTTAGAAATATTTTTAATTTTTAATGAAATTCACAAATGCTTACACTTTTCGCACAGGTAAATTTCCCAACTATTCGCATAAAATCTTAATGTTTCAAAAAAAAAAAAGGTGGAAACAGCTTACTAAGATTCACTTTGTTGGATTTATTTACCCCAATGTATTTAAGGACCATCGAGGCAGATGAAGTGTAGAATTGATCTGTTTCTATAACCTCGGCATATGAAGGGATTGTGTGGTTAGCACAACGCCCAACCACCTTTTACTTCCCCAACTTAAAGTCAGGTACCCCAATTTAAAGCTGGGTGGACTTGTGGGATGACCTTTAAACAAATTTCACCTAGAACAATTCCCGTGGGTCTCAACGAGGACGGAACCCAGAACTGTGGGGGTCGACAGTTGATTACCTAGACCACTCGGCCATACGTCCCACGACATGCAGTAAGTACTAGCTGTTGTTTTCTTTGGCTTTAAAGTTTTATGACGGGTAAGGTATACCTCTTATTTCGGTCTTACCCCATTAGCACAATGGTTTGATCCATGACCTATTTGGTGCACGATAGTCAACCAGTTCCTGAAATGCAGAACTACCCCCCAATTAGCACAATTGTTTGATCTATGACCTTGTTGGCGCACGAGAGTCAACCAGTTCCTGAAATGCCAACCCCCCCCCCCAATCAGCACAATGGTTGGATCCATCACCTTGTTGGTGCACGATAGTCAACCAGTTCCTGAAATGCCGCCCCTTCCCCCCTCCCTTCTAAATCGCCGCCCTTATGAGACCGCCCTTTTGCGATTCATCGCATTGAACAGCCATGAAGTCAAATTGTGATGCCCCCCTCCCCCTGCTATGGCGTAAAAGGAATGGGGGCGGGGGCAGGGGGAGTCCGCCCCGGGTGGCACTTTATCTGATGTCTAAAACGTGGGGCTGTATTTCGGTTGTTCAGTGTATACCCCCAAATACGAACTTAGCCTGTATAAGAGTGTTTGAATTTTGAAGCGTTCAGGTTTGGGGTCAATTTTATTTCTATATATAAATGATATAAGCAGTACCGGTAGTTAATCCCTACAAACGAACACGATTTCCCCACAAGAGTTTCCGCCGGTTTAATCTGGCGTCAGTCGTACTGCGGTACAGCCATAACTCTGCCTTGGGGGGGGGGGGGGGGGGGTATAAGTCAGTTCTATGTCAGGTCTATGTCAGGTCTATGTTAGGTTTATGTCAGGTCTGTGTGAGGTCTATCGATATTTTAGGGAATAATCAGAATTGAATCGGCATCAATAAAAAAATCTGGAATCGGCCCGTCACCTATCTATCTATCCATTTATCTATCAATCTTTCTATCTATCTATCTATCTATCTATCTATCTATCTATCTATCTATCTATCTATCTATATGTCTGTCTAGCTATCAATCTATCCATTTATCTATCAATCTATCTATTTATCTATCTATCTGTCTGTCTAGCTATCCATCTACCCGTCTGTCTATCTATCTATCTACCTACCTATCAATCTAATTATTTATCTATCTATCAATCTATTAACAAATCTATCTAACTTTATCTATCTATATCTATCTCTTTATCAATCAATCAATGCATCTATCAATATAAATAATTTATTTGATTATTCCATAGATTATAGCAGCCTGCATGCACTGTGATCTCCGTGAGATTGTCACCATTGTAATGATATCAATAAACCACTTTCGATTTAAAGAAATATTTGACAAAACGTAAAAATCAATAAACTATCTCGACTTATAGAATTATTTTCTAGTTGTTGAATTTCTAATTTGTTTTTGTTTTTTTCAACATGTTCTAAGTAAACAAAATTGTAAAATTCCATTACCCCTTAAGAGCAATACGGACAGATAATTTTTAGAATTTCTTATGTTTCTGTAACCTATTCATGTAAATGATTGTGTAGCTAGTATAACGCTCAGCCGCCTTGTAAAACCCAAAATCACTTGGCTAGCTAAATTACTTGTCTACCCAACATTACTTTTATTTCTCTGTGCTGCACTACTCCCCCGCCCTTCCCGTCTGTTGTAAATACAAAATGGCCGTGAAACCACTACGATCATAAGACCTGTATACAAACACAATCTAATTCAAAGTTAATGTAGCCCTAATACCGCAGCAAATATCCAGCAAACGGTGATTGGGAAAAAAAATTCCCATTGAATTATTTATAAAATAATCTTTGCAATTTTGCGTTTAAAAATTAAAGACACCTGTTGCTCACTATCTACTTCTAATTTAAGGTCAAGGTTGAATTTAAAGTTTTGACAATCGTTTCCAAAATAGTATGCTATATGATCTATATACGTTCAAATGAACACAAAATAACGATGGTATATCAAAGTTGTTGTTTTAATTCCGTTCACTTCATAAAAGAATTTATTAGTTACAATAGTTCTACCTTTCTTAAACTCAGCATCGGTTAATATTTACCTTTTTTTATTGCATCTATCTCACAATTCCGTTATTTTTTTTCCTGTCAGCATAACGTTACGATAATGTTGCCTCAATATTTTACGTCAATATGTAAGAGTTAGAGGATAAAGAGGAGATATTTTCCTAACAAATGGATAGTTGTAAATAATAATTTTTATGTGGTTTTTTTTTATATTCCAAATATAACAGCTGAAATTAAATTGAATAGATTGAGGTGGGTAGGGCACATAGAAAGAGTGGGAAACAACAGAGGTCCAAAGGCAATATATTAGGCAACACCCAATGATACAATGCCTAAGAGAAGACCGAGAATTAGATGGTCATAGGTGGCGGATAAAGACCTTAATGCCATAGGTGTGAGAGAGTGGAGGAAGAAGACCATGGATCGGGAAACGTGGAGAAGAGTAGTATGGCAGGCCAGGGCCCTAAATGGGCTGTAGAGCCAAAGGAAGAAGAAGAAGATTATATTCTTTAAACGCGATCTTCCCGAGACAGCTTAACACAAGATTCAATGTAATATTTCGATACAGTCAAGTTCCCTTAAGCCTCTTAAGGGCTCATCGGGGCAGATGAAGTGTGGAATTCATCCGTTTCAGTAGCCTCGGCATATGAAGGGATTGTGTGGTTAGCACAACGCCCAGCCGCCTTTACTCCACCAACTTTAAGTCAGGTGGTCTTTTAAAGCTGTGTGGAATTGGGGACTTACTCCAGGACCTGAAAAAAAATCCCAAGGTTCTCACTAAGGTTCGAACCCAGGACCCTCCGTTTTACACCACACGACCACCTGTCCCATATATTACGATAATGAAGAAGAGATATTCATCTAAAAATAGATACATGTAAACAATAATTTTAATGTAGACTTATATTCGATGTTGCGGTGGCTCTCAAACACAAGATTCAATGGCGGTTTTTGGGTTTTCTGGCATTGTTTACACCGGTCGTCGTGGAGATGACCTTAACATCAAAGCGTGTACCTTGACCCTGAACTTGAATAATTGAAATTAGCTTTGGCCGTGAACTTCAAACGTAGACAAACAAAAACAAACAAATAAAACGCTTTCGGCATCTACCCGAAACCTTTCAGCTTTAAAGAAACAACATAAAAAAAAAACATATGTAAAATGTGTATACAGGATTAAAATATGAATCTGTCATAAAAAGAACAGTTTTTATTTCATTAATAACTTAGCGCAGGGGTCGGCAACCTGCGGCACGCGAGCCGATTGCGGCTCTTTCAATGTTAAGTTGCGACTCTTTCAATGTCAAATTGCGGTCTTCCAGTTCAATGCGTTATTAATTATACTGATATTATTTTTTATACCTATTTCAAATCATATACCACAATATTGAAAGAACAATTTGAGTGGTTCTTTAAAAAACTGAGAAAATTGTAAATTATAACATTTGGCTCTTCCATCTCAAAAGGTTGCCGACGATTGTAAGACGATTATGTATTTATGCATATTAGTTTGTTTTTATTTAATTTGGTATTTTTTCATACTTCATTCTTCTTAATACTTTTTAAATCGACTCAATTATTTACTGAAAACAAAATGTGTTCAGCCTGAATAGAAACATCGTTCAAACAGATTCTGGTTTATAACACGAATAGAAAATTATATTTCATTCAAACTCATGTTATATGTTTGTTACAATGAAATTTTATTCAGTTTGATAATTCACAACAGAGGTTAGAAAACGAATGAATTACAAACTATTGTTTACAACAAAATCGAAACATTTTTAAAGAATATGCAAGCAACAAGGTCAGCTGTAAAACTGATATACAACAACGTTTAAACTTTTTTAAGTTATTTAATATATATTCAATAATATTACAAATTTATGTGAAACATTTTATCATATAGATATTAAAATAATATTTTTTTTTTTTTTTTTTTTTTTTAAATGGAATAGCAGACAATGTAAATAAACACATACATCTAATGGATACACTGGGTCTAAGTGGCACTTTGGTAGTGATCTCGAACTAGACGCTATGGGCAGTGGCGCCGAGAGCCAACACGGGCCCCAGGGCAGGACATCAATTCGCGCCACTTAATAAACAATAAGTCGTGAAAAAATTGACATGGTCGGGGCGGTCGGGTCGGGCCCCCTTACAGATGCGGGCCCCCTCGCAATGACCCCCGCCTCCTATCGGCGTGCTTGCCTATGTGTTACGGATTCAAACTCACTGTGTGTCCGATCACCCGTGGTGCCTCCAACAGTTAGTGCACTATCGGCTATGGTGGGAATGAAAAGAATGGTACCACAAAACATATCCCATTCATGGTTTATAGGATCCGATAGATACACACCTCATCCGTACAGGTACTGGTATTAAGTGAAAAATAATACCTTGAAGTATATGAACATTGTTTGGAATCGAACTTTAGAAGCTTTGGTAAGAAAGGTTCACAATCGAATAAGTGAACTCTTTATGATAAGCGTTATGTCGCAGTGGAGGTTTTTAAGTACATGTATAACTAGTGACAGAAACAAAATGGTCTAAAATAAACCCAAGAAAAGTTAACTCTAGAAATATTTTTATTAAAAAAAAAAAAAAAAATAGAAATTCTACCTGATTGTGGGACGGATGGCCGAGTGGTGTAGATACTCGACTGTCGACCTGAGAGTCCTGGGTTCGATCCTCGGTGAGGCCCATAGAATTTTTCCAGGTGAAATTTTCTGCAAAGTCGTCCCACAAGTCCACCCAGCTTTAAATGGGTACCTGACTTTAAGTTGGGGAAGTAAAGGCGGCTGGGCGTTGTGCTAACCACACAATCCCTTCATATGCTGAGGTTATAGAAACAGATGAATTCTACACTTCATCTGCCCCGATGGCCCGTTAGGGCTAAGAAGGGAACTTTACTTTACTTTACTACCTGATTAGCTCCCTTCCCCCCCCCCCCCCCCCCCCAATTTTCCTCTACCAGATCATGCAGATTGATGTAGTACAGAAAAAAAAATGAGAAAAGAAGTATATATTTCAGTGGCGTACCTGGGGGGGGGGGTGCGGTCCGCACCGGACGGCACTTTTTACTTTTTAGGGGGGGGGGGGGGGGGCGGCAAAATGTATAGATTGAATTGAAATACCTAAATGAGAGGGCGGCTAAATCGTCTTCCGCCCTGGGCGGCCGATACCCACGCTACGCCGCTGATATATTTGTATATATATGTACATATATTAGATAGATTAATAAATTGAATAATTTGTGAACAAAAACAAAAACATGATTAACTACAGTAGAATGTCGTTTATCCGAATGTTTCATGATTCACTAAAGTAGAATGTCGTTTATCCGAACGTTTATTACCCGGAGCATATATATATATATATTTAATGATTTGTTTATATGTGAAAAAAAAATATATACATTATATGAGTCCACTGATTTCCTTACCACATACAGTAAGTAAGAAAAGTTCCCTTAGCCCTAACATCCATCGGGGCAGATGAAGTGTAGAATTCATCTGTTTCTATAACCTCGGCATGTGAAGGGATTGTGTGGTTAGCACAACGCCCAGCCGCCTTTACTTCCCCAACTTAAATATCAGGTAATCATTTAAAGCTGGCTGGATTTGTGGGACGACTTTGCACCAAATTTCACCTGGAAAAATTCCATGGGCTTCACCGAGGATCGAACCCAGGACTCTCAGGTCGACAGTCGAGTATCTACACCACTCGACCACCCGTCTTACTTTTACCACATACAGATAACACCAAATAACAGAAAGACAGAAAAGCAAAAAAAATGCATATAATCAGGGGCGGATCTAGACAACTTTCCCTTTGACCGGGGGGCTGGCGAAAAACTTCGAATTCGGGGGGGGCTAAAATCCGCCCCTGCATATGAGTTGAACTGGATTTCTTCGATTTGGTCTTTTATGTGCAGAAATTTTAGATCAAGTTAACAAATCCATTTTAACTAGAAAAAAAAATCAACAAAATGTTTGCAACAATGAACACAGAAAAGAGTAAAGTGCAAATATCCCTAATTTAATTTCATTATTTACCTAACTTATGTTCTACATTTTTAGGCTTTTGAATGCATATTCTAAGTAGATAACAATGAACACATATCAAAACAATTTTTAGGCCCAGTACTGTAAAAAGAAATAAAAAAAGAAAATGCGAACCAATTCAATTTTTAACACACCAAATAAAAAAGTTACAAATACACCTGTTTAATTTTGTGGTGATTAAAAAAATGCAGTTACAGATGTTTAATCGACAACAAAGGTAAAATTCTGATTTTTATTTCTACAAAAATCTTCCTGTTTGTCAGTGTTTCCCTAAGTGTAGTACGCGCACCTCAGGGGGGGGGGGGTACATGATGGGTATGTCGGTGGGTTCACCCTGCACCAGATTGAGAACATGCCCCAGGGGGGTAAAGTGAAAACAGTGAAATAAGGCGAAACAATGATTGTAAAAACATTATATGCAAGCTGTTTGTTTTGTTTTATGATTTATTGGGATATTGGGAGTACTCAGTATAACGGGGGAAAAAAGCCGGGGTAGACAGATGTTGAAAGTTTGGGAAACACTGTTCTAGTTGATAAAAGAATTACATTGTTGTTGTTTTTTTTTTTAACCTTAACAAGGAGAAAAACTATCTCAATATATACTCATCGGGGGGGGGGGGGGAATCTGGAAATTCAGGACATTTAAAAAAAAAAATATAATTATGTAGGATGAATCATGTGACCTCAGAGTACTAGATCAACCCTTTTTTCCCCAGAAATTATTGAATGTGCAGTGTCGAAAGGGATTACTTTACTCTCGGAATACATAAAGCGTAAAAGAAAATGGCTAGAAATGCAACTGCATTTACGACGACTGATTTGATAATAATTATGAATAAGTTGTCTGACACACGATTTTCGACTTCATTCACGGGTCTGCAGGTGCTGCTGCTTGGATCAAAGAACGTGTCTCTACCAAATCTCTTCGGGTCTGGAACTGGAAATACAAAATTAAAATTGCTGAAATATTTCATGTAACTCTCGTTTGGCAGGGGGGCGGTTGGTCGTGCGATTAAGTGCTCGACTGTCGACCTAAAGGGACCTGGTTCGATCTCCTGTGAGGTCTAGGCTCAAGTTCTCGATATATCTCCCGTTGTGCCTCCATGACCATTGCACTAACGGCTATGGTGGCGATTTAAGAAGGACACTGTCAGGGATGGCGCAATGGTCTTCATTGTTTTTTTTTCTTTTATTTAATTACTTTCTTTATTTTAACTCTTTCACAACGCACTCTGTACATCTCACAATTATAATAAAATGCGGCACTTCAGATGGATTGAATAAAATAAATCACTATCACTTTATTTACTCTGATTTGTTGACAATAGTTAAATCACCAGCTTCACAAATACATTAGGAATTATCTACTCCTGGAAACAATCACACATTCTTACTAATTTCGTTTCTTCCTAATTAACTACCTTCCTTAAACTTAACAAAAACTACACTGACCCCCCTCTCTTTCTATCGTGACCTGTGTATCTCCGCATCCCTACAAGTGACCAAAGCTGTCCCTTTCGCCCCGCCTTTGTCTTCCCACCTGTCTAATTACGTAATACCTAACTCTACACGCTGCTGCTATTAATCATCAGTCCTGACCTATTTTCACTGTCCATGCAATTCGTTTGTCCATTTATCTATCTATCTATCCATATATCACTCAATCTATCTGTATATCTATCTAAACAATATGTCTGTCTATCTATGCCTATCTATCTACTTTCACTGTCCTCACAGACACCATAAAAAAAAAAAACTGTCCCCACTTTTGGTCCATAAGATCGGAGAGATTTGATCTCATTCCTACTGGGACATCACATACTCTCGTTTGTGCGTATGTGTGTGTATGTGGGGAAGAGCCGTAGCTAACTATTGTTGCGCCATGCGCGAGTTATATTTTTTTTTGGCGCCCTCACCCAAATCTGAAAAGTGTAAAAAGCATTTAACAGCGCTCTTCTGGCGCTCCTTTTCCTAGTTCGTCGCCCTGTGCGGCCACAGTGTGTGTGTTAGTTTGCGCCATAGAGTCAGTGCAACTGTGTGTTCCAGAGCGGCAGATGATTTGGTTAACCCCCCCCCCCCTTTCGTATATTGGGTTATTTTATGTTTTATGTTTACCTTGGGATTGGGGGGGGGGGGGGGGCGACATGGGTTTTATATTTCCAAATAATTATTCTATTATAATAGAACATATAGGTTTATGCATTTTTTTTTTAGTCTTATTGGTAAAATAAAAAAACTGTTTCCGAAATTTGTAACGTTACCGTTGGAAAATGTGTCAATAAGAACGTAAATAGGCGTGGGAAATATGCGGGAAAGGGGGGGTTGTTACATTGATGCCATTTCGTCATCTTAGCCGGTCATGTTACTTACAACCCGTGTGATCTTACAATGAAAGAATATTGCAAGGAATTATATTCACCCCCCTAACGGACCAATATCTTGAGTACATCACCAATCAGGGCTGCGAATGTAGATATTTATTTTAAACAAAAATATTGGATAAAATAAAAAAAAAATCAAATATCAAGTAGGAATACATTTATTTTGTCACTTTGAAGTACACTTCTGATTTTTTCAAAAAAAATATTTTTTGTTTGATCTCGATACGCGGTTCTCAACCGGTGGTACCCGTACTCCACAGATGTACCGGGAAAACTTATGCATCGGTACGCAGAGACATACTTTCGCACCCCTTTGGGGTAAAGTCGCGTAAAAGGTTGAGTACCACATATCTAAATACGTTATATATATATATAGAGAGAGAGGGGGGGGAAAGGAGGGTTGGAGGGAAGAGGGAGGGGGGTAGGGAGGAAGGGGGAGAGAGAAAGAGTGAAGGAGAGAGAGGGAGATCAGAGAGGGAGGGAGAAAGGGAGAGAGAAAGGGAGAGAAGGAAAAAGAAAGGAAGTGAGTGAGAGGGAGTAGGGGGGAGATAGAGGGGAGGGAGGGAGAGAGAGAGAGAGGGTGGGAGAGAGAGGGGAGAGATAAAGAGAGAGGAGGCAGGGGAGAGTGAGAGAGGAAATTAGGGGAGGTATGTGAAGGGGGAGAGAGGTGGGAGGGAGGGAGAGGGGGAGAGAGGAGGGTGGGAGAGAAGGAGGTAGGTGGGAGAGGGAGGGATGGAGAAAGGAGGGGAGGAGGGTGAGGTAGGGAAGGAGAGAATGGGGAGGGAGGAGAGAGGGAGAGAGAGGATGGGAGAAATGGAGGGATGAGAGGATAAGAGTGAGAGGCGGGGCAGGGGAGGTAGGGAGAGGGTAAGGGAGGAAGAAGGAGGGGGAGGGAGGGGGAAGGACAGGGGGAGAAGGAGGGAGGGAGGGGGAGGGAGAGCGGAGAGTTAGGGGAGGGAGGGAAAGCGAGAGGGAGAAAGGGAGGGAGGGAAAGGGAAAGGTGGAGAGGGGGAATGGGAGGGAGGAGGGGGAGAGAGAGAAAGGAGAGAGGGTAGAGAGGGAGGGAAAAACAGAAGGTAAAACTCGAAAACCCTTTGTTTTAAACTTCGGGCAAAGCTGGAAATCCCAGTAGCTAGAAAATATATATATATACATATATGGGTATAATTAAAATACAACCCTATATCCCCCATATCATATATTTATAAGAAGCTCTGAATCATAAATAAAGAAATTGTAAGTAATTTTTGGTTTACTATAAAGAAAAAGGGTTACCTCTCCAACTCGACAATTGAATATTTTATAATATAAATAAATTTTTAAATATTTCAAATAATGTTATTTCACCACTACAAATAAAAGCTGATATGTGTATAATATCTGATAATTGTATAATGTTAGTAATGTACATTTCTATTGAAAACAGGAATAAATTTTAATGTTCAATATTTCAGATGGTTCGATAAGTGAAAGTAAATGATGTATCACTTCTAATCTGCACGCTCTTAAATAGATATTATAACCCTCATGTTAGATCTGTGGACCATAAATGTCTCTAATACTTCTGTAAAGTTCTTTAGCGTTATTACAAACTGTATGATTAATGATCAAAGACAGTATTGAAACACTGGCAGTAACCAGATACAGCCCATACCACTGTTAAATCATGCTGCCATAGCTGCTTGCAGATACACTACTGTCCGAATGATGACAAACAATAAATTACCCTTGAGTTCCATCATTACTGATTTCTTAAATTGATTGAAAATTTACTTTTGTTGCTTCCATTTTGGTAAACTGTAGCATTATAAGCGTTTATGTCATCGCGCCAGAACCCTTGTTCTACTTATTTAGTGGTAAATTTTTACACAAATGATGTTTGGAGTTGTTCATTTTCTGCTATTGTTGAAACAAACGAGTAGCTGATGTTTGGTGAAGTTGTTGGATGCTTTCAAATGATCATTCATGACATGCTTCCTCAAATTCGTATCTAGAATGTGGTATATCATCCAATGTATTACAGCTTTTTCTAATCCAACATCTTGAAAGTGCTTTAACAGTGTGACTGCACCTAATTCTTCTTCAAGTATTT
>JAGDYQ010000032.1:4856950-4858821 GCA_021962125.1 Bulinus truncatus | reverse complement strand
TTTCGTTATGTTGCAATAAATTAGGGGAGGTCCATTTTTATTTAATTTATCAATAAAAAATGTTAGGGTTTGTCCGAGATTTGAACCCGGAACCTCTCGCACCGAAAGCGAGAATCATACCCCTAGACCAACGAGCCATGCAACGACAATTTCAAAAATCATATAAAAAAGAATATACACATTTGGCGAAATAAGTGGTCTAAAGAACGCGTTCGATGCTGATAAGCAAAGTGGACACAGATGTGTCACTTCCCTTCGCTACACCGTCTGCGCATACATTTCAAACAAATTATGTTTGTGATTGGAGCTTTGAATGTGACGTTAAAGGGAAAGGGGGGGGTGTGGTGGTGGTGGGGGTACTCACGTTTTCCGCCACGCCTTTTTGGTCGCTTGGGGGGGGGGGGGACCGGCGATGTGTGACATGCATAGATTAAGAATAGAAAAAAAAGGTTTACGTGGGGGACAGGGGGGGTTGGGGGGTGGAGAAGAGATGTAATATAAAGAGGAAAAAAAAAGCGTTACGTAATAAGCGCATGGCCCATCACCAAATTTATTGGAGAGAAAAATCAGACTGATGGTCAGTTTGATCTACCCCCTAGACCTACTGTGACCAGGCGTCCGAGTGACCACTGGACTGCCACAAGGTTCTGGCATTCAATCACAAGCAGATGTCATTGCATTGCTTGGAGAACACTTTTTGCCCATTTTTTTTTTTTTTAAATAATTACATTTTGTTAAAATAATCTCTTGGTGTGGCTTCCATTGTGCGGCTACCATATGTACCACATGTGGCCATCCATCCACTGGTCAAAACTCACCCGGCTTAATAATTAGGACTTTCTAATGTGGACTTTCTAATGTGGACGTTCTAATGTGGACTTTCTAATGTGGACTTTCTAATGTTGACTTTCTATTCGGACATTCTAATGTGGCCGTTCTAATGTGGACTTTCTAATGTGGACTTTCTAATGCTGACGTTCTACATAATATTTTAGATAGAGCGTAGAGTGGTCACGAGTAGATTATAGTGCAGTTATCAGACCTACTGCGATTGCCATTGGATTATATTTCATGTTGCTTGAATTAGTTTTGATAGTAAACATTGCTATCAGCACGTCAGTACAAATGCTTGTGTTATAGGTATTAGATTAGTGTGATGGGTCTGAAGACATGTTGATTTTAATATACAATAATAGAACGAGTGGAGGCACTGATAGATTAAACAGAATCAGAGGCACACAACATACACAATAAAACAGACAACATACAGACAACATACAGAAGAAAACACACAACATACAGAATAAAACAGACAGCATACAGAATAAAACAGACAACATACAGAATAAAACAGACATCATACAGAATAAAACAGACATCATACAGAATAAAACAGACAACATACAGAATAAAACAGACAACATACAGAATAAAACAGACAACATACAGAATAAAACAGACAACATACAGAATAAAATAGACATCATACAGAATAAAACAAGCAATTAAGCCTGTTCCATTCTGGACACAGGACGTGTTAGCGCATTTTCATGTTATGTATCAGTACGTTTGTTAGCTTTCAGTAAATATTTGTAAATTTTGGAAATGTTTATAAATTCAATTGTGTAATGCATATATCTGTAAAAAAATATTAGAAAGACGTTTCTTTATATTTGAAAAAAAATTATTTTCTCTTAAATCTAACTACAAGTGGTTTGTGGTTACTGAAATAGGACTCGTAATTGAAAACATTCGAAATTATAGTCATTTAATCGTCCGAAAACTCCGTCAATTGTTGCATAGCTCTGATACTTTCAATTAAACTCAGAACACAAGCTTACTATTTCATTTGATGAGTTTCTTAATAAATC
>JAGDYQ010000032.1:4801950-4851950 GCA_021962125.1 Bulinus truncatus | reverse complement strand
AAAGACACCCAGTAGACTGTTAACAGACAGACACACAGACAGAAGTATAATATCCCCCCCCCCGTTCCTCCTTTCCTTTTACCGTGTCAGTCATTGTCATCAAGAAGGAAAAAAAAGACTTTAATATCTGAATGGTACATAAAACTTTAACCGTATACCTGTACAGAATTACAATACAACGTAAGTCTTTAGTAGCACGAAATTACACCTGTAAAGTTACACCTACACCACTATACCGAGTCACCAACCATTCTCTCTCCCCCCCTCCCCCCCAAGCACACACTAAATCTACTGTAACATGTCGTATACTACTACTCCAGTCGCCTGCGACTATTGAACAAGCTTGTTCTCATTTGCCACGCATTTGACAACAAATTAAAAAAAAAAAAAGTTAAGCCGGCGTTACATTTTATGAAAGTGACACGGGATTATCGAATATCAGGGATCCTCAAAGCATATTTCAAGATGTGGCCCAAACACGGCATGCAGCGGCGCAACCATCTATCATCCTATTCAATGCTTAACTGTAGTTTCCATGACTTTTTTTTTTATATTAAAAATGGGTAGAGGACCTGGGGTATAAATAACATATACGTAAAAAAAATAATTGGGCTCGTCCGGGATTTGAACCCGGGACCTCTCGCACCCTAAGCGAGAATCATACCCCTAGACCAACGATCCGTTGTAGTAATACACAATGGACCCTACACCTAATGAATACAATACCATGCTGATCCAATACACCAGAGGTTTTCAACCTTTTTTACCCTGCGGACCCCATAGACATACCATGCTCGGGTGGCGGACCCCCCCTCCAAAGCCCAAGGCGCCCTGTCCTTAACTTTTTGTACATCAGGTCTTATTAAGTTCGCGGATACAATCTACTTAAATTCTGCAAAACGGTAGGCCTAGCCTAAGTTACGCGCACATCATGTAAAAGTAATTTTACATACGGGAATAGCTATCTATCCAAATAATGAAACATCGAGTATTTATTCCACTGGTGTGTCCGTTACACAGTTTTCTGTTCAGTGGGAAGGTTGTGCCTGTTCTGCACTACAGTTTGTCCAAACATGGTGGTAAGTGTGATAAACATATGCGTATTTCATGTTCAATGTCCAGTCTGGACCTGTACTTGGTCTTCATCGCAGTAACAGCAGAGAATGCAGTTTGGCACAAGTAGTCTTAGAGAATGGTAGCAGGACATTGATGGCTTTGTCTGACAGCAGCGAGTACTCCTGGAAACATGCAAACCAGAACGACAACAGTGGCAGTCTGCTGAACTGCAAGTGCAGGTTCTTGTCGGACGACAATTCGACCAATTGTTCTTGTTTGCGACCAGTTAAATCGGTTAGCAGCATTCAAAGGGATTTCGAATCCAGTCAAATGCGCTAATATCATTGTCAGCAAAATACTGATGAAAGTAATACGACAACTGCTGTAGGTGGTTCAAAATGGTGCCTGCAATGACGCCTGTCGAAATATTGTTCACTGTAAGAAAGTCAGCCAACAATGGAAACATATCATATGTGCCTTCTTCACATCTTCCCCTCCATATGCGTGGTTTCTTCTCCACCGGTTGTGCGCCCCGGCAGTGATTTGAAGAACAAAAAGTCTTCCATGACTTTACCTTCCAAGCAGTATCGGACGTAAACCAACAATTGAGCTGCGTTCGAAATGTCTGTACTTTCGTCAAGCTGAATTGCGAATTTGACATGCTGAAGGCGTGTAATCAGTTGGCAGCGAACATTTTCAGACATGCCGGCAATTTGTCTGCTTACTGTGTTATCCGACAGCGTAATGGCTTTCAATATTTGACTGTATTCCTTTCCTAGAACGACTTCGCACATGTCGACTACTGCCGTAGAATTAGCTCTTCTGCAATTGTGTGAGGTTTTTTGGAACACGCTATTCGTAATGCTCAGAGAGCTTTCTCCTTCACAGCAGTGCAGGCCATCAGTTTGCCTTTCTATTTCAAATAGAGCTCTTTCTGCCTCTCAAAGTATTCCTTCGGTTTACAGGCAAGTTCCGAATGCATTGTGGTTAAATGGCGCCTTAATTTGACAGGCTTCATTGCATCGTTCGATAATGTTTGCAAGCACACCGACACAAAGAGGTTGATCAGCATCGGACCCCACTACGGTGAAGCCGAATGATATATATTCTGGATTAAACTTGCGCCGTTTTCTTATTTGTTCGTCTTTAGCTGCTTGATCACCAGAATCTTCCAGGTTCTGGTCAGTTTTCCTCTTCAGAAATTTATCCATGCTACTAGGTTTCATAACTATTCGTATTATTAGTTATACATTGTGCGTTATTGTGATGATAAGTGTCTGTCTTCACTTCTCTGGTAGCGATTGACACTTTATCTAAGCGTGTACTCACTCACAGACATCACAAATAAATGATTTAAACTGCCAAGTCTTATTCATGTACTTTATGTGACGATTACACAAAATATAATTTCAAAATACAAGTAGAATGAAACTATACACTGCAAGATACATATTTACTGAGACATCACTACTCGATCCTGTGTGCTGCCTATTTTTGTCGAACTGCATGTCTGTACCTCTCTGTTCTCCTCCTTTCTCCCCTTAATTAATTAACTCATCCCTGACCCAGTGATCCATATTCTTAAAAATACAATGTTTGACCTATAAACTTTGGGACACTGATTCTTTGTAACATTAATCAAGCCCATGTGAAAGTTCGGCGCTATACATACGATACCAGACAGTTGATAATTAGCTTATCACAACATTTACCTCTTGAAAACACAATGGCGCTAAGCCTTGCTTTTAATTCTAGCCTAACCAGGTCATCTTTTTCCCAGGTATGTGTCACCTAAAAATACAAACTGTCTCTAAACATGACCGACATTGTAATCTCACAGTACCTGTGGCGCATTTCCGCCCTTCCAAAGTATGTCATAAAAACATTACAGAATGATCAACCAGACTATTTATCAACAATACACACGCTGTCGCACTTGCGGGTGTTTTAACAGTGACGCCAGAGCTCAGCAAGTAAGAAATATTTCCAAGATGACATGACTCAAAAACTCACTACACAAGTACATGTAGTATGCACTCTAGTTCATATTTCAGATGTAGCATAAGCAAATACTAGCGGAGTTTTCATTTCTGCACATAGTTGTCTGTACCTGATACATTGGCATAGCTTGTATTTTTTTTTGTTTAGCTAAAAGCTAACCAATCAACCGAACCAAGCAATACTTTATACAAGTAAAATCCCTAATTTCATTGATGGGGGTCCGCGGACCACAGGTTGAAAAACTCTGCAATACACACAGACCAAATGTTTGAGAGTCTGTCTTGTATTTTGTAAATCACACTTTCTGTCTTCATTACCCCCCCCCCCCCGGAGACTCCTCCCCTCCCCCTCCCCACAGTTTCCCCACACTCCGCCCATAGACCTTTTTTTCCACATACTCAAGTAGACATAACACACAAACAGTAGACATAACATACAAAGTAGACGTAACACACAAAGTAGACATAACACACAAAGTAGATATAACATACAAAGTAGACATAACACACAAAGTAGGCATAACATACAAAGTAGACATAACACACACAGTAGACATAACATACAAAGTAGACATAACACACAAAGTAGACATAACACACAAAGTAGACTAACACACAAAGTAGACATAACACACTAAGTAGACATAGCACTCAAAGTAGACATAGCAAACAAAGTAGACATTATAAACAATTTCAAAGTAGACATAACACACAAAGTAGACATAACACACAAAGTAGACATTATAAACAATTTCAAAGTAGACATAACACACAAAGTAGACATAGCACACAAAGTAGACATAGCATACAAAGTAGACATTATAAGCAATTTCAAAGTAGACATAACAAAAAAAAAGTAGACAGTATGTATTTAGTGAACTTCGCGTTGTAGGCTTTACCCTGTATGACGTTGAAATCCCCCTTCCATACCACCCCCTACCTCCTTTCCCCACCCCTTCCTCCTTTCCCCACCTCCCTAACGACGCTAGTAACGTCCAACAGCTGTCTGAGTCTCCAATAAAGTTGTCAAGCAAAGGGAGGTTAGCTCCCAGTACAAACATCACGTACTAAAGGGGTGGATAACTCATGCGGCCGTTCGATCTTCCGGTTAAATGAACAACACGTTGATCAGATTCATGTACTGTAAGGTAAGTTCTTTTAAATTCATGTACTGTAAGGTAAGTTCTTTCAAATTCGTGTACTGTAAGGTAAGTTCTTTCAAATTTAAGGAGATAGTTTTGCCATTCCCCACAAAACTATTTAATTGTTTAAAATATTGATAGAGAATTATTTGAATCCAATATAGGCCTATACAGTAATCAAATTTTGTATTTTATGAACTGTAACCTGGACAGTTCTTATAAATTGGCAAATCCCTGCAGTTGCCTGAGGGCTCTCCCCTCTCTCCACACCACAGCGCACGCCCCCCCCCCCCAATGGGCCAAGGGAAGACATTACCTGACTGCTCAACCAACGCCACGCTCTCCGGCTGACTTGAAAACGATTACGTCATGCACTGCTTGAACAGTGGAAGAGATTACCTGTCATCGTAACACGGGGCCACGCCCACAAGCCGTATCAGATATGATGCATCGCATAAAACCATTGGCGTCGTTATGGGGAAAAGAATGGGGGGGGGGGGGGGAGATGCGTATAAAACAAGGCGCGTTGTGGGAGGTGGTCCGCTGTCCAAAACTGACCCGTGGTGGGGGCTCAGGAGGATCGAGCAGAAGTTTAGTTTTATCTGTTTACTTTATAGCTGCCCAGTTCCGTACTGGGCATTGTCCTTAAGGCGCGTACTTTGGGAGGTTGAGGCCCAATGTCGAAACCCTTTTTGCCGACACTGCAGGGAGCTGGAGGAATCCGTGGACCATGTGATTTTTGAGTGCCCCGGGGGCTGGCGGACCACAGGGTGAACCAGTCGGGTAGCTTGCTGGCCATCGGCCTATATGGGAGTTCACAGATGTTGAGGGACACAGCGAGTATGATCTCACGGGCTCGAGAGAGTTCAGAGAGACAGAGAGAGAGAGAGAGAGAGAGAGAGAGAGTGAGAGAAAGAGAGAGAGAGAAAGAGTGAGAGAGAGAGAGAGAGAGAGAGGTGGTGGCGGAACTTTAAGGCCCCATACAGGGGGGAAATTATTATATGAAGAAAGACTATGAGGTGAAACAATTTGCGTAAGGATCTCCCCGACCCCCCCCCCCCCCCATCCGTCCACTCCGCCCAAGTGGTTATAGTCAATATGCTCCCTCTAAGGTGTGGTATGAAGTGAGCAAAAAAATTTGTCTCTGAGCGACATTTTGTTTGAGGCCAAAATTAGTGAGCGATTTAAGCGATGTCGTCCGTGGGGGGGGGGGGGGGGGGGATGAGCGTTCGTACGTGTAGTATGAGCGACGCTCTGAATTCGTGTGAGCGATCGCTCACGCGCTCGGCTTAGAGGGAACATTGGTTATAGTAACGGTTATAGATAAGTTTGATTCTCTGGTACTGGTGATGTTTGGGCTAGTGTATATGACGACAGGTAGAGCCGACCAGGATGAATAATCTCGAACCAGAACACCCGCATAGGTCATCTCGTTATACTCAAAAATAGCATTATCAATTTAAGCTACGAATTACGTTTCATCATGTTCGTATACTCTGACGAGATAATATAACTCAACATTCATACCAACTTCATATTGAATCGTTCTGACTTATTCTTTTGTTGTTTAATCGAATCTTCCTTTGGGTTGACCTTTATTAAATCGTGTATTATCATTTCATTATTGAACCCTAATGTCCTTTGAGTGACTGAGTCATTCTTGACATATTATATACTAACTAGCTGTACCCTGCCAAACCTTTCCATAGAGTTAGGCTTGATCGGTAGGCTAGGTTATTTTTCGATTTAGGGCAGATCCGATTTTTTCATGACTGTATTTTAAACTGGTATACTGTTGTATTAATTCTTTACTTTCGATTTCACGCAGAGCCCAAATCGCTATTATATATATATATATATATATATATATATATATATATATATAATAGCGATTTGGGCTCTGCGTTAAATCGAAAGTGTTGGGCTCTGCGTTAAATCGAAATATATATATATATATATATATATATATATATATATATATATTATATTTCCCCACTGCTTGCTCTTTTTTTAAAACAAAACTAAAGGGAGCGAACGCCAAATGCAAACGTGTAATGTTGGTCGCTGTCAATAGACCACTCGATCAGATTTTTAATGTTGGTTACTTCCCCCTTCCCTCCCCGACTCCACCACTTTGTCACTTTCTGTTTAAACAAGGTTTACATAGGCAGTTAAAATTTATGATAATAAGCAAGACTGTCGACCTTTTTGTGAAGTGGAGGGGGTTTCCTTTTTGTTCCAGATCTTGTAGTGAACAGCCGACAACTTTTTTTTTCGTTGTACCACTCTTTATGTCAGAGTGTACCGGTGACTCGCGATCAATGTCCCCGCTACCGGTGAACAAAGAAAAGAAAATGTGAAATACAACCTATACCATCAGACTTAAGATTGAATCAGTGATTCGGATCAGGTTTAAAAGTAAATAACACTATCGATCGAAAATATATATATACCTACAGTTTCCTTAGCAATTAATTTTTTTTTTTTTTGCGATGTTTTCGGTTTTATTCGTGTGTGGAGTTTACTGTAGAATTTGAAGATGTGCACTCCGTAAAGGATTTGGGTAAGTAAAACTGTTGCACCCATATTATTGCTTAATACACTTTAATACACTGAATATGAAGTATATTAATGCTCATAAATACACTTACACATATACATCCTTACTGATACGAATAATATATGATTAACTATATAATGAATAAATAATACGTCATAAAAAGCAACTGCATATTACACGAATGTATGTGATAGAAATACATGCATACATACTTGATACAATAACACAGACATACATCATAAACACATCCATGATAAAACCACGCATATCTCATGCACGCCATAGACCATAGGTGGGCAAATTTTTATAGTCGCGGGTCACGTTGGTTTCGTAAATTTGACAAATGGCCCAGTCAAGAGTAGAAGATTTGTGTTTTGTTTTGTTTGTGGCTAGTGCTGTGTTGTGGCTGGTGCTGTGCTGTGGCTGGTGCTGTGTTCTGGCTAATGCTGTGTTGTGGCTGCTGCTGTGTTGTGGCTGGTGCTGTGTTGTGGCTAGTGCTGTGTTGTGGCTAGTGCTGTGTTGTGGCTAGTGTTGTGTTGTGGCTAGTGCTGTGTTGTGGCTGGTATTATGTTGGCTAGGGCTGTGTTGTGGCTGGTGCTGTGTTGTGACTAGTGCTATGTTGGCTAGTGCTGTGTTGTGGCTAGTGCCTTGTTGTGGCTAGTGGTGTGTTGTGGCTAGTGTTGTGTTGGCTGGTTCTGTGTTGTGGATGGAGCTGTGTTGTGGCTAGTGCTGTGTTGTGACTAGTGCTGTGTTGTGGACTAGTGCTGTGTTGTGGCTAGTGCTGTGTTGTGACTAGTGATGTGTTGGCTAGTGATGTGTTGGCTAGTGCTTGGCTTCACTTTGACGCAAGTTGCAGGCCGCCGGCCAGATTTTAGAAAGTCCGGATGGCCGGATTCGGCCCCTGTGCCTTACTTTGTCATTGGCTGGCATAGATACACGCTCAATTAATGCATACACTCACACACACACACACAAAACATACACACACACAAAAACGAGTTGGCACGTTTAACCAAACACATCTGACGCCAGTATTGATATGACTTCCTGTGGTGGGGGGTGGGCGGGGGGGGGGCGGGGGCGAGGGGGGCCCATATCACGGCTGTTTCAAAACGCAAAGCTCTCCCCCCCACCCCTCTCTCCCTTCAACCCCCCCCCCCCATCCCATCCCACCCCCTAGTATTTCGGCTTCAATTCAAATCACGCGATTTCTCCACAACAAATAATTATTAGCTATTCATCTGTACGATGCAATGTCTTGTCATATTATTAGCTTTTTTTTAAATATTTTTTAACCCTGTGTGTAATATTTGTTCACGGGGCAATTTATGAAGTAGCTCTGCAGCTATTCAATTTGGCGTTAATTTATATTTAAAAAAGAGAGAGAGAGAGGGTGAACATATACATAACGGGCACGCCTACCTGTGACCATAAGTGTATGTTTGTATGTGTGTATATGTGTGCGATTTTCGTCTGAATATGTCAGCTTATGTGTGCAGGGCCGTCTAAATAGCATTGGGATCCCTAGGATCGGCAGCATTCCAATTATCACAATCCTTAAATACGTAATCGTCTAACACGTGTGTCTCCCTCATGCAGTTTTCATATCGTGCGGTGTATGCGGCTCATATCGTATTCTGTTCATGGCAATAAAGGCCACATGTTCTTTTCTATTTCAGTATGTCGTACATTTCTTTGTGATCCCTTCTGTCGGATCTCGTTCAGCCAGCTTCAGCAGGCTTTTCCCACTAGTATAGATACAATAGAACACCAACGATGATAAAGGGTATGATAATAATGTATTCTTTCTGTCTAATCCACCGTCCGTGCGTCACAGTTTTACTAACTTCCGTTCAATATCAAATCTACGTGGTGCGCTGTCACAGGGAATTCCCTGTAACAATACATATATATATATATATATATATATATATATGTTTGTATATGTATAAAGTTTACTTTCAAGAAACGAACAATAGTTACAGGAGTTTCCTAGAGCCACATCTGGTCAGCACTGGTTTATAGCGCTCACCCTCCCCCCCCCCCCCCACCCACAAGGGCCATTGGGGCAGATGAAGTGTAGAATTCATCCGTTTCTATAACCTCGGCATATGAAGGGATCGTGTGGTTAGCACAAAGCCCAGCCGCCTTTACATCACCAACTTAAGAAGTCAGGTACCCATTTAAAGCTGGATGGACTCGTAGTACGAGTTTGAAACAAACATCTCCTGGAAAAATTCCCATGACCTTCACCGAGGATCGAACCCATGATTCTCAGGTCGACAGTCGAGTATCTACACAACTCAGCCATCCGCCCTACTTATCGAGACTAAGCAAAACCAATAAAAGTGATTAATGACTTCGATTTATGGAGCAAAATAGATAATTTTACTAACAAGTATAACACAGCTTCATAACCTATTTACATGTTATAACACAGCTTCATAACCTACTTACATGTTATAAAACAGCGTCATAACCTACTTACATGTTATAACACAGCTTCATAACCTACTTACATGTGATAACACAGCTTCATAACCTACTTACATGTTATAACACAGCTTCATAACCTACTTACATGTTATAACACAGCTTCATAACCTACTTACATGTTACTGATTATGTTTTAAAGATCGATTCCAATACCGATATGGAGATTATTCCAGACTTGACCTGTCCAGTTTGTCTGGAACTCTACACCCATCCCGTCATACTCCCGTGTGGACACGTCCTGTGCAGAACACCCTGCGCCGAGAACATTTTAGACCTCGCCTTCATACGATGCCCGGTTTGCAGGTAGGACCGGTTTCCATTTGACTACGTCACGGCTAGACGATATCATATTCAACTTTTTAAAAATGGATCTTTTTGTGTCGAAATAGTTTATAGATATCTTTACGATCCTTGTTTACTTTCCTTCATTTCTTTCATTGTTTTCAACAGAGACAAGTGTTACGTCAGCGGTGGACTGTCTAGTTTACCTAGGGTCATCTCTTTAGACAGTATCATAGATAAGCTGAAGATATCGAAACAGAAAAGATCAGCAACCTACAACAAAAAGAAACTCCCAAACTCTGAGACTCAAACTAAGAGTTACGGCGCCTGTTGTCATGCCAATCTCACCGGCCTTTGCATGGATGATTCTATTCTTGAAACAGGGGCGTCTAGCCATGGGCGGATTCAGAGTTATCCTTCCGGAAATCACTCATCTCCCCTAATGCAAATGCTCAGCGTTCTTTGGCCGACATGCTCCACAAGACAAACAGCAGTTTCCTTTGCAAAGAGTTTCGTCGCGGGCAACTCAACCGTATCAAACAGTGTTACCACTGTTATGACTTCACCTCTTGACCTATTCTTCAACGAAGCCTTGCTAGATGATATCATATCAAAGTTATTGATCGAACCCATCACTGATTCATTAACCTACAATGAATTCTGTATCGATAAACAGTCTTCATGCACCGGCTCACGCTGCCGTCCAATCACTAAATTCGATCTACTATTGCCTTCAGATAAACTGTTGCCCCTGGCAGTACACACGGGGCATGTGGCTAATCTGTGTGACGCGGGGCATGTGGCTAATCCGTGTGGCGCAAACTTTTGTGACGATACCTTGTATGACTCAATGACGAATGAGCAATATGACGTACCGAGTAATGATCCGCCATTTTCAAATGAACGATCTGCCCTTGCATTCGATTGGCCAATGACAACCACTGATAGGCCAATCACATTAGACGTTATAAACAGTGATAGTTTATTAGATTTACGAGAGGAACCCGGCACTCTTATAACAGAGTGTATTGAGCCAGCAATAAATAGTCAAGTCAGTCAAGATGATATAGAAGAAGTAAGTCTATTTATCTAACTGTGACGTAGACACTTTAGATCAGCACTCGACCTATTTCGGGACTGTGTGCCTCAAAGGGTGGGGAAAGTCTGCCCGCGGGTGTAATCTTTTTCCCCGTGGGGTACTCGTACCACCGGTCGAGAACCGCTGCTCTTGATAAATTGTGTGTACCAACCACGTGTTATACGGCAATGTACTATACCAACCACGTGTTATACGGCGATGAGTTAGACCAAACACGTGTTATACGGCAATGTGTTATACCAACCATGTTTTATACGGCAATGAGTTATACCGACCACGTGTTATACGGCAATGTGTTATACCAACCACGTGTTATGCGGCAATGTGTTATACCGACCACGTGTTATACGGCAATGTGTTATACCGACCACGTGTTATACGGCAATGTGTTATACCAACCACGTGTTATACGGCAATGTGTTATACCGACCACGTGTTATGCGACAATGTGTTATACCGACCACGTGTTATACGGCAATGTGTTATACCGACCACGTGTTATATGGCAATGTGTTATACCAGCCACGTGTTATACGGCAATGTGTTATACCGACCACGTGTTATATGGCGATGTGTTATACCAACCACGTGTTATACGGCAATGTGTTATACCAACCACGTGTTATACGGCAATGTGCTATACCAACCACGTGTTATACGGCAATGTGTTATACCGACCACGTGTTATACGGCAATGTGTTATACCAACCACGTGTTATACGGCAATGTGTTATACCGACCACGTGTTATACGGCAATGTGTTATACCGACCACGTGTTATACGGCAATGTGTTATACCGACCACGTGTTATACGGCAATGTGTTATACCAACCACGTGTTATACGGCAATGTGTTATACCGACCACGTGTTATACGGCAATGTGTTATACCGACCACGTGTTATACGGCAATGTGTTATACCAACCACGTGTTATACGGCAATGTGCTATACCAACCACGTGTTATACGGCAATATGCTATACCAACCACGTGTTATACGGCAATGTGTTATACCAACCACGTGTTATGCGGCAATGTGTTATACCGACCACGTGTTATACGGCAATGTGTTATACCGACCACGTGTTATACGGCAATGTGTTATACCAAACACGTGTTATATGGCAATGTGTTATACCGACCACGTGTTATACGGCAATGTGTTATACCGACCACGTGTTATACGGCAATGTGTTATACCAAACACGTGTTATACGGCAATGTGTTATACCGACCACGTGTTATACGGCAATGAGTTATACCAACCACGTGTTATGCGGCAATGAATTATAGTAAACACGATTGGGTCCGCAAAACTTTGAAATTATGAGCGAAAAAATTCAAACTACAATACAATTATTTCTACATACATTATTGTAATTTATGTTAGCGATTTCACGTGTGATTGTATAACATTGGACAGAAATTATGGAGAAACCTATTTCAATGGCTTGTTGGTCCAGGCCTGCAGGGGTGTGATTCTCACATTGTTGGGTACGAGTCGATCTTGGAAATTCAGGAGTGTCAATTGTAGAGCAATTAGGGAATAATACAACAAACTTTCTGTTTATAATTTGTTTGTTAAAACAAGTATAGTTAGGCTATAGCCAAATGGAAATCTCGACACCGGACTCTCTTAGCAGTGGGGGGGGGGGGGGAAGGGGTCGGGACTAGAAAGCCACCTAGTTGATCTACCTATAAGACTAGGTTTGGGGTCAAGACGGAGAAATAATAGGACCTAATAAGAGAGAAAGAGAGAGAGAGAGAGAGAGGGAGAGAGAGGGAGAGGGAGAGAGGGAGAGGGAGAGAGGGAGAGAGAGAGGGGGGGGAGAGAGAAAGAAAGAGAGAGTGTGAGAGGGAGAGAGAGAGGGAGAGAGAGGGAGAGAGTGAGAGAGAGGGAGGGAGAGAGAGAGGGAGAGAGAGAGGGAGGGAGAGAGAGACGGAGGGAGAGGGAGAGAGAGGGGGGAGAGAGAGAGAGGGAGAGAGAGAGAGAGAGAGACCATAAAAGGAAATAACGTGTCAATGGCTATTCCCTTTCATTGATCGGGGTATCCTAGAAAACTCTCTTCCCCCTCACCCCCCCCCCACCGTCCGGCAGCCGTCAAATCCGCCTATGGCTCTGTTATTTTCGTCTAATAGCACTGACATAAATTCTCGTCGCAGGCTGACCCCCAAACTGGTTTAATAACGGATAAACAATGCAGCACCCAAGATACAACGATGGAGAAAGAATCCTTCCAAAGATTCGATCGAATCAAAGAGGTATCTGATAGAATCGAATCTCCTAATCAGTTAGTTGAGTTCCTCGTTGACAATACGAGTGCTACAAACCACAGGTAAGATATTTTTTTTAAATAAATAACAACAAACTCTCTAATAATGACATAGCCTATATATTGAATGTGCAAGACATACGAGTACACAGAGTATAAATTTTACAGAACGCGCATCGGATTTTTCCGAACGCCGCCATATTTGTGTTATTGGGATTACTCTGTAACAACATTTCACTGCTACACTATTACAAAGGAAAAATAACCCAAAAGGCGGCATTTGTTTATTTTCATTATTGGTGGACTATTGAAATAGCGATGCGTTTTATATGTTATATATGTTTCAAGCACGATATCTTGGTTTTAACGGTTCTAAAAATGTATTAATTGGGTTAATTCGTTAGAAAAATTGATTATTTAATTAATCTTTATTAATCTGTGATTAATCTTTATTAATCTGTGATTAAACTTTTTCATTGGCCTAGGGATGAATTCAAAACTATTTAACTTGACGAATACGTTTCTATTAATTTTTTATCCTCATCTTGTTTTATTTTGGTATTTCATTTAAGCTCTGTCAGTCACGTGGTCAAACTACATAATAATATGACGGGTGAGTAAACAAACATGAGTATGGAAGCTATTTGATTAAATTATTTTAAAATTTAAATTAGAATTTTATTAAGTTTACCTTTTTTTTTTTTTTTACCAAAATCTGTTGTTCAATAAAAGTTCAAGGTTGATGATTAGGTTAAAGGTCAAATTAGTCAAAAAGATTGTCAATTATGTTTGGTTTATTTTGTTTATACCGTAAGTATTGGTCTATCAGCCTCACCACACGTATTGGTCTATCAGCCCACCACACGTATTGTCTATCAGTCTCACCACACGTATTGTCTATCATCCTCACCACACGTATTGTTTATCAGCCCCGCCACACGTATTGGTCTATCAGCCCATCACACGTATTGGTCTATCAGCCCACCACACGTATTGGTCTATCATTCCACCACAAGTATTGGTCTATCAGCCCACCACACGTATTGCATTATTGGTCTACCATTTCACCATACGTTTTGTTTTATCACCTGCAGCACCGTGCCGGCCAATCATAGACATTCCTCAATGCGCCAGAAACAGCCACACCGTGATGCTGGCCGTAGCCCCGCCCACCGACTCTGATGTCATCGACCACTATGAAGTGGCGTACGGAACGAAGGAGCAGAAATATTTACAGATGGAGGTGAGAGAGAGCATGTCATGGTTACACCAAAACGTCTCGCCTTGATTGGCCACAATTTCGGCCAATGAGAGATGCATTATGGTTTTGTAATTTGTGAAGTTTTGTTAATTGATCCATGCTTAATAAAGAAATTGTCAAAAAAATTGTAAAATGTAAGTAAATCTATTTCACTCGGAAACTTCTCAAAACTTAAGGAAGAGCCATTGGCATAATGCAAATTATGGATAAATTGTGAGCAGAGTACTGCCCACAGGTCAAATCCAAACTTCCGGACAGTTAAATCTTGTCCTAAGCCGGGCATTAATTTTATGTCTTTGAATTTACACTGTATTTAATATTAGTTTATTAGTTCATTAGACCATCTGCTCATGGTCGAGCGCACTGATCAAAATTCACGAACCCTATGTGGCCCGCAAGTCACATAATTTGCCTACCCTTGGTGTAGATTGTTAAAATGTCAGTTACCTCTATAAGGCTAAGACAGTGTGTGGGGCTGGACCAGAAACATGACAGTGAGAATGAATTGAATGAATGTAACCTGTGATAGAAATGACCTCTCTTTGACATACATCTAAGTGACTGGTCAGTTTGGTCAGCCGGTCTTTATGTAGTTTTCCCGAATCGGCCAGCTGATGTCGTGTTTCCCTCAGAGCTCTCCGGACCTGGCAGAACTTGAATTTCAGATCTTTGACGTTCGCTTCAAGTCCTCGCGCGCAGAGTTTATCGTTTTTTGTGGTTCGATATTTTACCTGATAGAAAGAAAGTTAATGTTGCCCTGTCTTCTGATAAATATTCCATTGTTTAGCTTTCTTCACACGTATGGCTCTATCATTCCACCATACATATTTCTCTATCATTCCACCATACATATTTCTCTATCATTCCACCATACATATTTCTCTATCATTCCACCATACAAATTTGCTCTATCATTCCACCATACATATTTCTCTATCATTCCACCACATATATTGCTCTATCATTCCACCATACATATTTCTCTATCATTCCACCACATATATTTGCTCTTTCATTCCACCATAATACTATTATTCCACCATACATATTTCTCCTTCATGTGCTTTAGTGTTATTTTTAATTAAAAAAGAAGTAATTACCTTTAGCATAAGTAAAATTGAGAAGTAAAGTGCACTGTATCAGGACCAACAGTCCGTTCATTTTGTACTCACTCTCACTGCAAACAGGTTATATCCGGCGTCTACAGACTCGAGCCATGTTCCAGTGTCTTAACAGACTCTCAGTTACCAGATCCACTTGGCGTCTACAGATCCGAGCCATGTTCCAGAGTCTTAATAGACTCTCAGTTACCAGATCCACTTGGCGTCAATAGACTCGCGCGATATACACACTAAGAAACAAATAAGACTTCCTACTACCACAATCATGCCAAGACAAAGAAAATCACAACACATACACATACAGACAAATATCGACTACCCCACAAACCTTCATTCGACAATTGTTTTTTTTGTTTCAATGTAAATATGAGTAACCAAACCGAACTCTGAAATTTGACCCAAAAGTTGATATCATCTTTCAGAAACATTTATGTCTGTTTTAATTCCCTACTGGTGTTACTGGTCCACCGATAATACCCCTGTACACTTTTACATTTTAAACATTGGTTTGTTTATTGTATCTATTTTTAAGCCTTTCACATTGTAAGAGTTACACATCCCCACTCACCTATCACAAAAAAGAAAGTTGATCAATCGACCTAACTGAAATATTGATATCCATGTCAAAAATACTTTAGAAGTAAATTGATGATTTTTTTAAACGATCTGTAAACGGGGCAACTTTTCACTAAAGCAGGTGTTTGAAGCTTCTTGCTGTCAAGAGGCGACTTAATTAATGTGACGCTTTCAACACCCCCCTCCACCCCCATGCAACACCGCGAGCTTCGGACTCCCCAGCTCCCAACTTCCCTCCACCCTAAAGCTTTCAACCCCCTACCCCTACCCCCCCCCCCCCACCCTAAAGCTGTCATCACTGAGAGGTCAGCCCGTTCGGAGAGTTTGCGTACTACGTCAGAGGATCAGAACATTTTTTTTTCTTTATTTTTGATAAAACTACTGTCCACCATACGATATTTCGAATAGTTTTTTTTAGCTCTATCTGTAAAACAAAAAGGGAAAAACGGTGGGATCAAACCACAATCCTTTCGGTTAAAAGCCGAACGCGCTAACCGAATGCGCCACAGAGACTACGTCGTGCAGCTGAAATTGACATTTCTTTCTCAACTAGTGTATTATTCTAATAATGTGAATTTGTTGTTATCAATATACGGTGTTATCGTTATACAGTGTTATCATTATATGATGTTATAATTATATGATGTTATCATTATAAGCTGTTATCACTATAATCTGTCTTCATTATACGCTGTTATCATTATACACTGTGTCACTATGCAACAACCTTTTGTCGTTCAGCCCAATACTATAAACAAGAACAGTAATTCACTGCAAGTAAATTTGTTATTATTGTTGTTTCCCCTTTAGGAGTTACACTTTGCCCGGCTAGGGTCAGACGGACACAAGGGTCCGAGCTTTATACTACTTGAGAATCTTTGCAAAAGGACCCAGTACTTCTTCAATGTTACAGCGGTCAACCAGAATGGCCGGAGCCCTGACAGTGACTTGATACAGTGCTCAACACTGGACCCAATACAATGTCCACTTCTAGGTTAGTTCCAGACATCCAAATTATTAGTTATGTTTATCTTTCTATTGGATTGTTTCCAGAGATAACTACATGTTTTCTATTTGTAGTCTCTACCATTACTTAACCCATCAGGGAACGGTATTCTCTACCATTATTTAACCCATCAAGGAACGGTATTTTCTACCATTACTTAACCCATCTGACAACATTATTCTCTACCATTATTTAACCCATCCAGCCCCGTAGCGTACAAATTCTACAGGAGGGCCAGGCATTTTACAGCAGGTGCCAGGCAATAGCAGGGGGGGGGCAGGTAATACATTTTACTAAGTAGAACAAATAAGCGGGGGGGGGGAGACCAAACGCAAGGGTGTCCCCCGCACGCTACGGGCCTGAACCCATCTGGGAACGGTATTCTCTATCATTATTTAACCCATTTAGGAACGGTATTCTTTACCATTATTTAACCCATCTGGGGAACCGTACCCATGCGATCAGAAGACCAAGGGACCACGAATAATTATTAGGCATTTTATTTTCCTTCCATATAGTTCACGACTGTACAATCACCACTTAAACTCAAACGTTATCCATCTCTCCCCCTTCCCATTGTTGATTTAGGCCTACAGGTTAAAATAAATTAAACGAGCCTCAATTACAAATTAGTTAGGGCTCCAACGTTATACACTGTATCAAGCCCTATGTCATCTATTTTTTTATTAATTGGGCAATTTATTTTTTTTACGATCGACCGATTGCATTTGACTTTTGCATCGCTGTCTGACATTTGGTTCATTTCATTGAAGGTCGTCTGTCAGTTTGTGAAATAAAAAATTACAAGAAAACAAATAGAACATAAGGACTGGCCGGGATTTGAACCCGGGACAGCTCGCACCCTAAGCGAGAATCATACCCCTAGACCAACGAGCCACACAATGTTATGATGTTGTATGTGACTTACTTTGTGCAAGAGTCTAAAGAGACAAAATAATGTATGGTTCATTCATTTGGGACTTTTTTTGTGTGTATCTCTCCACAGAACCGGTCATTCTTGAGACACTGAGCCACGCTTCCTGTAGTTCGGCCACCGTTGTTTGTCCGATCAAAGTCCAGAGCCAAGTGACCACCTACAGACTTCTCTACAGACAAGACGCGGATCCGGGCATTGCATACGGTTTAGCGTGGTCAGGGACTTGGCTAAAGGAAGGTGACCGCCACGAGGTGGTCAGTCTATCATCGAACACGGAATATCAGTTTCTGGTGATGGCGGTCAGTGGTCACGATGGTCATTGCCAGCTCTCAGATAAACTGTTGCTGAAAACAGTGTGCCCTTTAACTTTGAACTGACCAGTCGCTGTCCTGTCCAGTGAAATTGCAAGCTAAACTTAAACAATAGAGTTCAATAATACAGGCCTGAGCATAGTAAACTATTTGACTGGGTGATGAGAATGTCGCACTGTGGGGAAGACTAAAGTGTGGTCCAAATTCAGAAAACGGGTTGTCAACCTGGTATATTTTATTTCTTAAAATTTTTTTTTTTGCATATATAACAATGGATCGTTTTATTTGAATCTGAAACAATATTAAAAAAAGTCTGTCTGTACTGCGTGTCTATCTGTCTGTCTATCCGTATGTCTGTCTATCTGTTGCTCTATCAGTCTGTCTAAATGTCTGTCTGTGCAGTGTGTCTAAATGTCTGTATGCAAAGTGTGTCATTCTGTCTGTCTATCCATCTGTCTTTCTGTATGTCTGTCTATCTATCATTCTGCCTAAATGTCTGTCTGTACAGTGTGTCTGTCAATCTGTCTAATAATCAGTCTATCCATTTTTCTATCAGTCTGTCTGTCTATCGGTCTGTCTCTCTATCTGTCTGACTATCTGCCTGACCATCTGTCTATCTATTTGACAATGCAGTGTGTCTGTTTCATCTGCCTGTCCGTTTATGTCTGTCTATGCTGTCTGTACCGTGTGTGTATAGAAGAGTCTATTAAAGACACGTGATTGTCCCTCATAAATTTCCGATTCTAGTCCAGGTAAGCCTAATAGATTGTACAACCGCTCTGAGCAAACAGACCAGAGCAAACACCAAGCCTACAGTAAACATAAGTTGAGTTGGCACAATTTAATTTTTTTTTTTAAATTCACCGTCTTTTTTTTTTTTTAATTTTCCATTTAATATTTCCAATTAAATGTACCAGTGGAACCACATTTATACTGTGAACTGAGTTATTCCCCTCTTGTGAAACAGCTATATTTTGTTGTCTAACCATGGGTTGCTTTGTTGTTATTACATCTGTATATTGCAGTCATAACATCTGGCTGCTTTGTGTGTTGTGTGTCTAAATAGCAACACGTTTAACAAAGGAGTGGGGGGGTGGGTGGGTGGGAGCGGAGACCCAGGTACCATAAAATATTTCCCAGCACTTGAGTTTATTGTGTCTCCTAAGTTAAGTACCTAGACTTTGGGCCAAGTCCTAAAAACATTCTTACGTTAAGGAAGGGCTCAAACGGACATTATGGGGACCCTAGCCAGTGTTGCACTATAGGGGGCCTTGTCAAAGTTGCATTATGGGACAGGGGTGGGGGCAGTGAGGGACGGGGTGGGGGCAGTGAGGGACGGGGTGGGGGCAGTGAGGGACGGGGTGAGGGCAGTGAGGGACGGGGTGGGGGCAGTGAGGGACGGGGTGGGGGCAGTGAGGGAGACGGGGTGGGGGCAGTGAGGGACGGGGTGGTGGCAGTGAGGGACGGGGTGGGGGCAGTGAGGGACGGGGTGGTGGCAGTGAGGGACGGGGTGGGGGCAGTGAGGGACGGGGTGGGGGCAGTGAGGGACGGGGTGGTGGCAGTGAGGGACGGGGTGGGGGCAGTGAGGGACGGGGTGGGGGCAGTGAGGGATGGGGGGTGGGGGCAGTGAGGGTTGGGGTGGTGGCAGTGAGGGATGGGGGAGTGGGGGCAGTGAGGGACGGGGTGGTGGCAGTGAGGGACGGGGTGGGGGCAGTGAGGGACGGGGTGGGGGCAGTGAGGGGCGGGGTGGTGGCAGTGAGGGACGGGGTGGGGGCAGTGAGGGACGGGGTGGGGGCAGTGAGGGACGGGGTGGGGGCAGTGAGGGACGGGGTGGGGGCAGTGAGGGATGGGGTGGGGGCAGTGAGGGACGGGGTGGGGGCAGTGAGGGACGGGGTGGGGGCAGTGAGGGATGGGGGGTGGGGGCAGTGAGGGGTTGGGGTGGTGGCAGTGAGGGACAGGGTGGGGGCAGTGAGGGACGGGGTGGGGGGCAGTGAGGGACGGGGTGGGGGCAGTGAGGGATGGGGGTGGGGGCAGTGAGGGACGGGGTGGGGGCAGTGAGGGACGGGGTGGGGGCAGTGAGGGACGGGGTGGGGGCAGTGAGGGATGGGGGGTGGGGGCAGTGAGGGTTGGGGTGGTGGCAGTGAGGGATGGGGTGGGGGCAGTGAGGGACGGGGTGGGGGCAGTGAGGGACGGGGTGGGGGCAGTGAGGGATGGGGGGTGGGGGCAGTGAGGGTTGGGGTGGTGGCAGTGAGGGATGGGGTGGGGGCAGTGAGAGGGTTGGGGTGGGGGCAGTGAGGGACGGGGTGGGGGCAGTGAGGGACGGGGTGGGGGCAGTGAGGGATGGGGGGTGGGGGCAGTGAGGGTTGGGGTGGGGGCAGTGAGGGACGGGGTGGGGGCAGTGAGGGACGGGGTGGGGGCAGTGAGGGATGGGGGTGGGGGCAGTGAGGGACGGGGTGGGGGCAGTGAGGGACGGGGTGGGGGCAGTGAGGGATGGGGGTGGGGGCAGTGAGGGTTGGGGTGGTGGCAGTGAGGGATGGGGTGGGGGCAGTGAGGGTTGGGGTGGGGGCAGTGAGGGTTGGGGTGGGGGGCAGTGAGGGACAGGGGTGGGGGCAGTGAGGGACGGGGTGGGGGGCAGTGAGGGACAGGGTGGGGGCAGTGAGGGATGGGGGGTGGGGGCAGTGAGGGTTGGGGTGGTGGCAGTGAGGGATGGGGTGGGGGCAGTGAGGGTTGGGGTGGGGGCAGTGAGGGTTGGGGTGGGGGCAGTGAGGGACAGGGTGGGGGCAGTGAGGGACGGGGTGGGGGCAGTGAGGGACGGGGTGGGGGGCAGTGAGGGATGGGGGTGGGGGCAGTGAGGGTTGGGGTGGTGGCAGTGAGGGATGGGGTGGGGGCAGTGAGGGTTGGGGTGGGGGCAGTGAGGGTTGGGGTGGTGGCAGTGAGGGATGGGGGGTGGGGGCAGTGAGGGACAGGGTGGTGGCAGTGAGGGACGGGGTGGGGGCAGTGAGGGACGGGGTGGGGGCAGTGAGGGACGGGGTGGTGGCAGTGAGGGACGGGGTGGGGGCAGTGAGGGACGGGGTGGGGGCAGTGAGGGACGGGGTGGGGGCAGTGAGGGATGGGGGGGTGGGGGCAGTGAGGGTTGGGGTGGTGGCAGTGAGGGATGGGGGGTGGGGGCAGTGAGGGTTGGGGTGGGGGCAGTGAGGGACAGGGTGAGGGGGCAGTGAGGGACGGGGTGGTGGCAGTGAGGGATGGGGGGTGGGGGCAGTGAGGGTTGGGGTGGTGGCAGTGAGGGATGGGGGGTGGGGGCAGTGAGGGTTGGGGTGGGGGCAGTGAGGGACGGGGTGGGGGCAGTGAGGGATGGGGGGTGGGGGCAGTGAGGGTTGGGGTGGTGGCAGTGAGGGACGGGGTGGGGGCAGTGAGGGACGGGGTGGGGGCAGTGAGGGACAGGGGTGGGGGCAGTGAGGGACGGGGTGGGGGCAGTGAGGGATGGGGGGTGGGGGCAGTGAGGGACGGGGTGGGGGCAGTGAGGGACGGGGTGGGGGCAGTGAGGGATGGGGGGTGGGGGCAGTGAGGGATGGGGGGGTGGGGGCAGTGAGGGTTGGGGTGGGGGCAGTGAGGGACGGGGTGGGGGCAGTGAGGGACGGGGTGGGGGCAGTGAGGGATGGGGGGTGGGGGCAGTGAGGGATGGGGTGGGGGCAGTGAGGGACGGGGTGGGGGCAGTGAGGGATGGGGGGTGGGGGCAGTGAGGGACGGGGTGGGGGCAGTGAGGGTTGGGGTGGGGGCAGTGAGGGATGGGGGGTGGGGGCAGTGAGGGACGGGGTGGGGGGCAGTGAGGGACGGGGTGGGGGCAGTGAGGGATGGGGGTGGGGGCAGTGAGGGATGGGGGTGGGGGCAGTGAGGGATGGGGGGTGGGGGCAGTGAGGGATGGGGGGTGGGGGCAGTGAGGGACGGGGTGGGGGCAGTGAGGGATGGGGGGTGGGGGCAGTGAGGGACGGGGTGGGGGCAGTGAGGGACGGGGTGGGGGCAGTGAGGGATGGGGGTGGGGGCAGTGAGGGATGGGGGGTGGGGGGCAGTGAGGGATGGGGGTGGGGGCAGTGAGGGATGGGGGGTGGGGGCAGTGAGGGACAGGGTGGGGGGCAGTGAGGGATGGGGTGGTGGCAGTGAGGGACAGGGGTGGGGGCAGTGAGGGACGGGGTGGGGGCAGTGAGGGATGGGGGTGGGGGCAGTGAGGGACAGGGTGGGGGCAGTGAGGGACGGGGTGGGGGCAGTGAGGGATGGGGGTGGGGGCAGTGAGGGTTGGGGTGGTGGCAGTGAGGGATGGGGGGTGGGGGCAGTGAGGGACGGGGTGGGGGCAGTGAGGGATGGGGGTGGGGGCAGTGAGGGACGGGGTGGGGGCAGTGAGGGACGGGGTGGGGGCAGTGAGGGATGGGGGGTGGGGGCAGTGAGGGACGGTGGGGGCAGTGAGGGATGGGGGGTGGGGGCAGTGAGGGATGGGGGTGGGGGCAGTGAGGGACGGGGTGGGGGCAGTGAGGGATGGGGGGTGGGGGCAGTGAGGGACGGGGTGGGGGCAGTGAGGGATGGGGGGTGGGGGCAGTGAGGGACGGGTGGGGGCAGTGAGGGACGGGGTGGGGGCAGTGAGGGATGGGGGGTGGGGGCAGTGAGGGACGGGGGTGGGGGCAGTGAGGGATGGGGGGGGGGGGGCAGTGAGGGATGGGGGTGGGGGCAGTGAGGGATGGGGGGTGGGGGGCAGTGAGGGATGGGGGTGGGGGGCAGTGAGGGATGGGGTGGGGGGCAGTGAGGGACGGGGTGGGGGCAGTGAGGGACGGGGTGGGGGCAGTGAGGGACGGGGTGGGGGCAGTGAGGGATGGGGGGTGGGGGGCAGTGAGGGACGGGGTGGGGGCAGTGAGGGATGGGGGGTGGGGGCAGTGAGGGATGGGGGGTGGGGGCAGTGAGGGATGGGGGGTGGGGGCAGTGAGGGATGGGGGGTGGGGGCAGTGAGGGATGGGGGGTGGGGGCAGTGAGGGATGGGGGTGGGGGCAGTGAGGGATGGGGGGTGGGGGCAGTGAGGGACGGGGTGGGGGCAGTGAGGGATGGGGGGTGGGGGCAGTGAGGGTTGGGGTGGTGGCAGTGAGGGATGGGGGTGGGGGCAGTGAGGGACGGGGTGGGGGCAGTGAGGGATGGGGGTGGGGGCAGTGAGGGTTGGGGTGGGGGCAGTGAGGGACGGGGTGGGGGCAGTGAGGGACGGGGTGGGGGCAGTGAGGGACGGGGTGGGGGCAGTGAGGGATGGGGGGTGGGGGCAGTGAGGGTTGGGGTGGGGGCAGTGAGGGACGGGGTGGGGGCAGTGAGGGACGGGGTGGGGGGCAGTGAGGGACGGGGTGGGGGCAGTGAGGGACGGGGTGGGGGCAGTGAGGGACGGGGGTGGTGGCAGTGAGGGATGGGGGTGGGGGCAGTGAGGGTTGGGGTGGTGGCAGTGAGGGATGGGGGGTGGGGGCAGTGAGGGACGGGGTGGGGGCAGTGAGGGATGGGGTGGTGGCAGTGAGGGATGGGGGGTGGGGGCAGTGAGGGTTGGGGTGGGGGCAGTGAGGGACGGGGGTGGGGGCAGTGAGGGACGGGGTGAGGGCAGTGAGGGACGGGGTGGGGGCAGTGAGGGATGGGGTGGGGGCAGTGAGGGACGGGGTGAGGGGCAGTGAGGGACGGGGTGGGGGCAGTGAGGGACGGGGTGGGGGCAGTGAGGGACGGGGTGAGGGCAGTGAGGGACGGGGTGGGGGCAGTGAGGGACGGGGTGAGGGCAGTGAGGGACGGGGTGGGGGCAGTGAGGGATGGGGTGGGGGCAGTGAGGGACGGGGTGAGGGCAGTGAGGGACGGGGTGGGGGCAGTGAGGGACGGGGTGGGGGCAGTGAGGGATGGGGTGGGGGCAGTGAGGGTTGGGGTGGTGGCAGTGAGGGATGGGGGGTGGGGGCAGTGAGGGTTGGGGTGGGGCTCCGAAATATACGTTAAGGATGACTCATCGCGTTAAAAACAGCTGTGATTGAGATTTCATTAGCTGGAACACACGCACAGATAGTAAAAACGAACTTATACATAAATACTTACTAAATCAAACGTATGGTCTGTTCCCTTTAGGATGTGCGCTTGGAGTGGGTGGGTGGGGGGCGCATACAAAATACAAATTTAGCAAATTAATATTTCTGTCACCGCCTACAGCCTACGGGCATAATGAGTTGAAACCAACATATGATAGTTGTGACTGCACAACTAGTGGACATGGGGAGGTGTATAAACAAAACTTTAAAAAACATAAAACTACTAATTAAGGATACACACAAAGGATGTCGGGATTTTCTCTTAGGTGTTAAATTATCAATAGGAAGTCATCGATTGCACACATAAGCCAGACATCGTCTCGTATTGACCGGAGTGCGCTCTAAGGTTTGTAATTATTTTAGCCTTTCACAATAAAGAACACTTGTATGCATATCAAGCCGATTGAATAGATCACCACCATACCCCTTCAATTCCCGCCCGTGCAGTAAACGCCCACAAATAGTTGTTTATCAAGTATTCACAAAAGACGTATTTTTTTATACAAATGATAACGTTTGTGCAACTTGGGTAGCTATTTCAAAACGTTCACAAAATAATATATTGATGCATGTACAATTAGATTTGGCCGAAATATTCTAACACAAATAATACGTTCGATAGAAATGTTATTAATAAATGTTTGTTACGTGAAGGAAGAGCCCACTGTTGGCATTAAGCCGATTAGATCGACTGCGCCTAACTATGCCCCGTATTGAATGTGGCCCCCACTCACATCGAGGTCCCCATCTACTCTAGGTTTCTCATGTGTTTACAAAAGCCACAACTTTTCCCCACAGGGCCTCAAAATATCTAGCTTCGGCCCTGGTAACAAAATCTTACTTTTAATTACTTTATGAGGGCATGGTTTTGATGGACTTCTCCTAAGGCATTCTGCAAGATAATCAAACTTGGTGGCTATGTAGGTCACCTTTTAAGGGGGTGTCTCTATGGTGGGGGGATCTTTATTTTATTAGCCACAATGAATAGCAATCTGGGCCCCGGGCTTAAGTCACCTAGATTCATAGGACGGAGCACTTTTCAAAGATGATCATATCACATAATATTAGCACCTGCGACCTTTACATCTTTTTAGCCCAGTGGCCCCAAAATATAACTTTGACTAGGGCCCCCATAATGTAACTTTGACTAGGGACGACCTAATGCAACGTGGACAAGGGCCCCAACAATGTACCTTTGACCAGAGCTCATCCTAAACGTAAGAATAGTTTAGGACTTAGCCCAAATCCTAAGTACATAACTTGGGAAACACAATGGACTCAACTTAAAGTCAAGTGCTGAAAATATTTATGTCCATTGTTCTTGACGATGCTATCGGCTATAAAACAACATTTGATCCTCCTGTTTAGATGTCTTCAGTTCTATGTAATAAACAATTACTACAGAGAATTGTGTTAGTGTGTCTTTATCTTTGTCCTCAATCTTTTATTTTTATTACGGTTACTATAGTTCGTTGAACTGAAGATGGGGAGAAATGGGGGGCGGAGACTCAGTGTGAGCGTCACACGGCTGGGGAGGAAATGGGAGGGTCAGTGGGCGGTGACTTGAAGCGATACTGACGTCATCAGACACGACCAATGGTGTGTGTTGTGGTGTCTGCATAGATTAGTTTACTCATGTTCTGTGACAGATTTTTTCTGTATAAGACAAACGGTGGCCAAACACGGCTGTTATAGACACGGCTGTTATAGACACGGCTGTTATAGACACGGCTGTTATAGACATGGCTGTTATAGACACGGCTGTTATATACACATTCGTCTTTTAGCTTGGTTTGGTACGACTCTCATTTAATATTGTAACTTATTATCTCTTCTTTTTTTTATTCCATTACACCTTTTTACGAAATTTTGTTAACCTAGAACAGTGATTCCCAAACTTTTTTGATCCATGGACCCCTTTTATAGTCAAAAGTTGCCCACGGACCCCCAAGTGAAAAAGTTATATAAATGCATGGTATAAAAATTACAAATTAAAAAAAACATTTTGCTGAAAAGTATTTATTGAAATTATAATTTTTTTTTTTAAATAAAAAAAGATAATGAGCTTGATGAGATGTTTTGAGTGTATTTATGTCCAGCTCAATGTTTGTGAGTAGTGACCGAAAATCCCCACGAGCACTAATATTTGGTCGGTTTCTGCTTTCTGTGTGTGATGAAGTTCATAACGGCACTGAATCAACGTTCTACCAAATAGTAAGACGGAAAAACAGTCAACAACTTCTGTACAATAACCTATAATGCCGGATATAAAATTGGGATCTGTTTTTGTAACCAGAATTTGTGGTAGCCTTATTCAAACATTGGTTTAAGTTCCTCATTGTGGATATTTCAATAAGCTGCTCCTGTATTAGTAAGGATTCATCTGTGTTTAGGATCTGAGTTTGTCCACAGCACAAAAGGACTCTACGCCCAATCTGGAATATCAAGTGAAGAATTTCTCCAAATCTTTGGTTCAGGTCTGCATGAAGAACCATTAAGTGTTGACAGTAAGCAGGCTGATCTTCAATTTTATTTTACAATTTCGAAACTGAGAACAGTCTCCTCTTCCCAAGTTTTGTTTGTACAGAAAAAGTTTTGCCACAAACGCAGACATTACGCTTTTAGTTTTGATTAAATAAATTTGTCACCTTGGAGTTTCAAATTAGTTTCGTTAAATGTGTCAAATGAATTAGTCATATAGGCTATGTTAAATTGTGTCGCAACTTATCGTCTTTGCTTTCCAGGAATCCCAGCACTGAATCAAAGAGTACATACGGTCGATTTTAACATGCACCTTTAGATAACCAACGTACTACTGTGTGAAGCAGTAAATGATTATAGTCTTCGTCATTTTTCAAACAAAGTTGATAAAATAACGTCTCATTTAAGGCATTCCTTCTGTATTTATTAACTGCTCTAATTACATAATCTAGTGCTCTATGCAAACTTTCACTAAGATTTTATGCGACCAAAAGATGTCAATGAATGACACATTGCACTAAAAATACATTAAGTGCAGCTTGTTTTAAGTATGCCAGACAGCCTCCTCTTTATCTTCCTACCATTGCTGGAGCACAGTCAGCAGCAACATAAATGGTATTAGTCAAGGGTAAAGCTTTTACATTGAACTATCTTTTTAATTCAGTTAATAACGTTTCACCTTTTGTTTTCAAAAAATAGCAAATAACAATCTTGACAAAATTTTTCTTCTTGTAAAAATCTCACATAAGCTAAAAGTAAGGTTTCTTTTCCCGGTATAGTGGACTCGTCAAGCTGTATAGAAAACTGAGATGTTTTTAAGTAATAACATATAGAATTTTCTACGGACTGGGCAAATTCGTCAATCCTTCTTTGTACTATATTATTACTCAGTGGAATTCTTTTTATAATATCGAAAGCTGGTTTGTGCAAAACTTACAGCTGGTAAAATAAGTTATTCAAGCAGCTTTCCTGACTTTGCAATCAATAAAGAAATGTTATAAGAAGCAAGCAGTCCATCATCATCTCGCTTAGATGTTGTCCCTATGAATTGTTGTAGTGACTGTATTTTCTAATTTTTTTTCTTTGACTATGTGAAAAAAACGTTAAATCCTTATCTTTTTTGTCTAAGACTGAGAAAATTAGTTTATACACTTTGTATCAGCATTACACAGGACTAAATTCAATGTACGATGTACAACTCTTGTATAGTTTATGTTTATATTGTAGACAAGTGCATGCAGCTGCGTTATTTTATTCCTGCATAAAGTATCAACGTGTTTTCAGCAGTTTGTCTCGCACCGTGCCATGCTTGGTATTAATTTAATTAGCAACGGCTACTAGTTTATTTATTGTTTTTGATTTTAATTTCCATAATAATAAAAATATATCATAATTTTATAATTTTACATTAAACCTTTCGCGGACCCCCTGAAATTGTTCAGGGACCCCCAAATGAATTTTAATTTTCCACGGACCCCATGAATGATACCAGGGACCCCTGGGGGTCCGTAGGGACCACTTTGGGAACCACTGACCTAGAAGACTAACACACCCCCATATATAATTGAGAAAGTCTTGAAGATACAGCCTATTACTTGGACCCATCGCGGTTTGTATAGGAAAGTGATGAGATGACCCATCCGTAGCAGATAGATAGATAGATAGATAGATAGATAGATAAATAGATAGATAGATAGATAGAGAGAGAGAAGAGAGAAAGAGAGAGAGAGAGAGAAAGAGAGAGAGAGAGAGAGAGATTGGCTTTTATGATCAAAACCACACTTTTTACTTACCATGTGTAAAGGTAACAGGCTGTAGGCATGTTAGAGGATACCTGGATTCAACTCTTGGTTAATGTCCATACTTGACCTTATATACTGGCTGAACGCTTGACTTCATTGACCCCTGGCTTGCATCTGTTTCAGTCATGTTGTCAGTATAGCCCGAAGCATTTACCGTTGGGGGAAGGGGGGGGGGCTGAGCCCGTGGGTCAAACGCTTGGCCCAAGTACAGTGACTGTCGTCGTTATATCATAAAGACAAGGTGCTACATTGGGTCCCTTTCCATAGGCACGTGGCATTGAGTCGTTTCATCAGTCTCCACAGCAAAAAGCCCCAACTGCCTGTGTGATTGGGGAAGGCTTAAGCACATACTTCCACAGATAATTTTGGGGTCTAGGCAGAGACTTTTATAGATATCTTGGGGGCACACGGAGGAGACATATTGAGATATGTTTGGGGCCCACGGAAGAGACATATTGAGATATGTTGGAGGCCATATGCAAAGTATTCCAGAGATCTAGAGCCCCAGGCAGACACTTCTAGACATATTTTGGAGGCTAAGTGTAGATACGTCTAGATATACTTTGAGGCCTGATTAAAATCTTCAAGAAACAAGATGGGGGCCCCAGGCGGAGAATTCTAGAAATATTTTGGGGCCCAGTGAAGAGACTTCTAAAGAATGATTGGGGCCTTATAAAATAATTTTCAATAGCTATTTTAGCGGTCCCTGGAAGAAACTTCTTGAGCTATGTTGGGTGTCATAGGCAAGATATATTGAGGCGCCTGGCAGAGACTTGTAGAGATATGTAGGGGCCCCAGGAAGACACATTTGTTGTGGCTCCTGGAAGAGAATCTAGATATATATGGGCCCAAGGCAGAGACTTCCTGATATGTCGGGGGCCCCAGGAAAAGACTTGATAAATAAATATATGTATATATATATATATTTATATATATATATATATATATATATATATATATATATATATATATATATATATGAAGCTCTAGTCAAAAAATTTTAGAGAAATAGAACCTGTCACGGCTCTCTACAACAAATTTGAATAAAATTAACACAGAAGGTGGCCCCTTAACGGTTACCTGATTTTCATATTAATAGGATCGACCCTGCTTTAATCCCCGGGGTAAAATCATTATCTGTACCAGCCCCCCCCCCCCCCCCCCACACTTTCCCATGAAACTGCTATCTTCACAAATAAAGGAAACAATAATTTTTTTCTCTTCACACCAAAAACTTAAAATGCCAAAGGCGTTATTACAGCTTTTTAAAACTCCTATCAGCGTTAAATGGTCTATTTTTAGAATCTGGGTCAGATATCTGGGTCGAGCTCTGGTTTACATTCTAGATGCGGAATTGTGCTACCTGTCCATCTCACTGAATGCCAATGCCAGGTGCGCCTCGTAAAGCCTTCTTCGGATAATTTTACCTGCCCCCCCCCTCTTCCTCCAGGGCAAGCCAGTGTGCTGGGGGAACCCATAGGTTAACTATTCTAAAAGGATTAAATATGCAGTATTATGATCTCTTTTGTAAACAGGACAGAATCAAGTGTGTGTGCGCGCGTGTGTGTGTGAGTGAAAAGGGACGGGGGCACAAATATTATCTGGCGGCATCACTATCTGTAAACGTGTGTGTGAGGATGGGGGGGGGGAAGGAGGGCTTCCGATAAATGCCCGGATATGCCCATACATTAATATTTCCAGGCCGTCAGTGACCAACAGACTCAACGTAAAGGTTGGCGACGGTCACTCATGGTAAAAAAATAAAACAAAACTAAGAGACAACTTTTCAATTTAATAATCAACAACTAATTTATTAAAAATTATATTGATCTCTATCTATCTATCTATCTATCTATCTATCTATCTATCTATCTATCTATCTATCTATCTATCTATCTATCTATCTATCTATCTATCTATCTATCTATCTATCTATCTATCTATCTATCTATCTATCTATCTATCTATCTATCTATCTATCTATCCAATCCATCCATCCATCCATCCATCCATCCATCCATCCATCTATCTATCTATCTATCTATCTATCTATCTATCTATCTATCTATCTATCTATCTATCTATCTATCTATCTATCTATCTATCTATCTATCTATCTATCTATCTATCTATCTATCCATCCATCCATCCATCCATCCATCTATCTATCTATCCATCCATCCATCCATCCATCCATCCATCCATCCATCCATCCATCCATCCATCCATCCATCCATCCATCCATCCATCCATCCATCCATCCATCCATCCATCCATCTATCTATCTATCTATCTATCTATCTATCTATCTATCTATCTATCTATCTATCTATCTATCTATTTATCTATCTATCTATCTATCTATCTATCTATCTATCTATCTATCTATCTATCTATCTATCTATCTATCCATCCATCCATCCATCTATCCATCCATCCATCCATCCATCCATCAATCCATCCATCCATTTATCTATCTATCTATCTATCTATCTATCTATCTATCTATCTATCTATCTATCTATCTATCTATCTATCTATCTATCTATCTATCTATCTATCTATCAACATATAAATATATGTATAGTAATGAGTCGTTACTATACGTATGAAACAAAGATTACTACATATCACTCACTATACAGTACAATAATTATTAACATATTGTATTCAATTAAACCAATTGTAATTAGATATTTATATCAATGAATGAAGCAATACAACATTTTTAAAAACCATAATAAACAATTATAAAGCCAAACAACAACAAAACAAAGTTTTTCATAAGTTTAAACAACAAATATTCAGTAAAATGACCTAAACAAATTGAACATGATGCGAGGCCTAATATAGAAACATAAATTACGAGGCCTAAAATAAAAACATATAGATTATTAGGCCTAATATAGATACACTTATAAATCATGAGACCTAATATAGAAACATATATATTATAAGGCCTAATACAGATACAAATATAAATCGAGGCCTAATATAGAAACATATATCATGAGGCCTAATATAGTAACATATAGATTATTAGGCCTAATACAGATACACATATAAATCATGAGGCCTAATATAGAAACATATAGATTATTAGGCCTATTATAGAAACATATAAATCATGAGGCCTAATATAGAAACATATAAATCATGAGGCCTAATATAGAAACATATAAATTATGAGGCCTAATATAGAAACATATATATCATGAGGCCTAATATAGAAACATATAAATCATGAGGTCTAATATAGAAACATATAAATCATGAGGCCAAATATAGAAACATATAGATTATAAGGCCTAATACAGATACACATATAAATCATGAGACATAATATAGAAACATATAAATCATGAGGCCAAATATAGAAACATATAAATCATAAGGCCTAATATAGAAACATATAAATCATGAGACCTAATACAGAAACATTTAAAGACAAAACTTTAAAATGCTATTGAAAATTGAGCATGCATATAGAAATAGATTTTGTCACGCAGTGGTTTTGTTTTTTTATATCAAAGTCATCATTTTGTTATACACACTTCTTGTTATGCACGGTTATTGTTATGCACGGTTATTGTTTTTATGTACGGTAATTGTTATGCACAGTTATTGTTATGCACTGCTATTGTTTTTATGTACGGTTATTATTGTTTTGCACGGGCTTGGCCTCTTTAGGGACCCCCTGAATTTTGACATTCGAGACCATGACATGAGATAATTTACTTAATATTTAATAAAATAAATAATTGGGCCCCTGCCCTTCAAGCTGGGGCCTTGGGGTACTTTAGAATTAGGACCGTCTTCTTCCCTAGCTGACGTAAACATTAGTCATTACTAATAGGGCCAGACTTAATAGGGCCCTAAGCTATTTGATAAATGGGGTCCCTATGTAAGGGAAGATATTATATGACACTGTCAAATATTTAAGACTATATGACTATTGCTCACTAAGACAATATTTTGGGTGCAATCCCCTCCCTCTCCCCTTCCCCAACACAAAGAAAGTGAAGGTGTTGTGTATTAGTTTGTGAGTTGCGCAGTAGATATCTGCTGTCAGAATATTACATGTGGGTGTGAGAACTGTGTTGGGTCAGTTAGCGTGTTTGAATGGCATGGCGTATGTTTGATCGTGAAAAGGGTGGAAGATCAAAGTCGTGAATGGGGAGTGACCGGAGTGACCAGTGGAGCATGGCTGTATTTGGTTGAAGAGATCAGGTGTTAGGAGGGAAGGTGGTGGTAGGTGAACGTGGAGAAGGGAGTTAAACTACAGTAAAGAGTTTATCGTATGGGACTGGTGCTAGTTGACGAGTGTAAAAGTTGTGCCGTTGGTGACTACACTATTTGTCTGCACTTGATTATTTTGTCATCATTCTATTTTTTTTATAGATTTGATGGATTAAACTTATATTATTTCGTTTCTGATTGGATATTTGAAGTCTTCGCTGTTGTGTATTAGCGAATGTTTTCCCAATGTTTTCCTAAGTGTCATTTGGTGCGTGGTGTTCAAGAGACAGTAGGGATGTTGATCTAAAAAGAATGCGGACATATTGTGAAGTATTAACAAAGGAGATAAATTAGAGGCCCTACAAGCCTTAAGCTACAGCTTGTGTTGCATATTTGTAAATCCTGCACTGATTACAAATATGAAACACAATATAAAAGTCTCAACCTTAGCATGTAGTTATCGCATGTAATGACCAAATGTAATGATGTCCTTTAGACATACTCAACATCAATACCTAATTTCTTTCAGTGCAAAATTTCAAAAGATGTACAATTTTACAAAGACCAGATCACTACATTTTTTGTTTGTTTGTAAAGTAATAATATTATTGCCATAAATTCAGAACCTGTCTTTAATAATTACTTTACCATCTAATGTTTAGATGTGTGGTTTAGTAACATGATAAAATGTCAAAATCGTATAATCTAATAATAAAAAGTTCTTAATTAAAGTGTACGTTATCTATTTTTAGCATTAACTGGCTATGATAAATAACCTTACCATAATTCAAGATGGCGTGTTTCCTCTTCAAAGAACGGTATTAACTTTGCTCCTGTCTTCAAGTGAATTTCACATTTGCAGAAAGATTGTCAAAAGTAAGAAATTAATTATTGGTTGAAATATTAGCTGTGTCTTGAAGTCTGAGAAGATTTAGAATTAAGTCCTTACTCCTGAATTTCGTCCATAGATTCAAACTCTGGATAAAGTAAGTTATGTATCCACTCTGGATAAAGTGTCATATATCCACTCTGCATCAACTCTAGAATTAATAGGATTGGATATTTTAATTTGAATCTATTTGAACAACATCCATGATATCTTTATTAGAGAATGGAATTTATTTGAACAACATCCATGATATCTTTATTAGAGAATGGAATCTATTTGAACAACATCCATGATATCTTTATTAGAGAATGGAATCTATTTGAACAACATCCACGTTATCTTTCTTGGAGATTGGAATCTATCTGAACAACATCCACGATCTCTTTCATTAAAATTGAATTTTTTAAATCAACATTCATTTTATCTTTCTTAGATTTTAAATATATCTGATAGTCTTCTTAGATTGAGTTGTAAACAGATCTAATCACGGGTAGAATGAAAATCTGTAAACTGGGAGTGATGACACCCTATAACTCCGTAGGTAGCACTTTTCGCTAACTTTCTTGCCCTTCACCAAGTTCTACAGTTTTCTTGTCTGACGAAGTCGACACAGTCTTGCATTCGTTATAGAACATGCTAAAGTTGTTGGAGAAAACTGGAACCACCATTGCTAAAATCAACACACCACTAATAGCACAGAAGGCGCTGATGATGTAGCCCAGGGTGGTGGAGGGCGTCACGTCCCCGTAACCCACGGTGGTCATCGTTATTATGGACCACCAGAAAGCCTTGGGGAAGGACGTGAATTGGCTACTCCCCTTGTCACGCTCGGCGTAGAAAACCATCGTGGAGAAAACAAGACAATTGATAAAAAAAAAAAAAAAAAATCATCATAAGTTCTTGGCTGCTTGCCTTCAGGGTGAAACAAAAAATCTTTATCAACCTGTAGTGTTTCACTAATCTTATGATCCTAAATACAATGACCACCCTGAAGGCAAACACAATATGCACAGCTTTACTCTCGTAATCCTCACAGCTCTTGTAGAACAGCTGAAGGAGAACATGCACAATCATAGGGACAATTGCTAGAAAGTCAATCACATTTAGCACGTTGAAACAGCGGAATTTGGTCTCGATGAACCGGTGGATCAATTCCATGCTAAATAATGCACAACATAAACAGTCCACAGCGATCAGGACGTAAAGAGTGATCTCATACGACCTATTTTCTACCATATGAATGCAAGTGTCGTTACTCACTTGGTGATACAAAGGCCTGAATCCATCAAGGGTCTGTACAGAAAAACTAACGATGGATGCGATAGTTAAAATTGTCAACAATTTTCCATACTTCTGCAAAAAAAACAAAAAACAAAGAAGTTAGGCCAGAACATCCGGGTACAAAGGATGCTATTGAATGATGATGATAATCGATAATTATTTTAAAAGCAATGTTTCATTTCCGGTAAAGGTTTTTCTGCTGGGAGTTTAGTCCGGATACAGTATTGGGTACATTTGAGATAAAGGTTTAGAACCACTGATATGGAGGATGGTACTTCTTGAGAACCTCTATTTTTTTATTGAAGGACTTTTGTATTAATCTTTACTAGCTGCACCCTGCAAAACCTTTGTAAAGAGTTATATCCAATTAGGCTTGATCGGTAGGTTAGGCTATTTTTGGTTTCGGGTAGATCCGATTTATTCATGATTGTATTTTAAACTGGATTACTGTTGTATTATTTCTTTATCCTTGTTTGTTTTGAGTTTCCTCGTAATTACCATGTGACAAGTGTGTGTGTGTGTGTATAATATAATAAACCCCCTTAGGCAAGTATTCTCACGTGACCCCTTGGTGACGGCCATGTAGGTCGTTGGAATGCACACTGTTGGACCCGTTCATATACCTGTTCTACGATCATTTCAGGTACGGCTTAAAAGGGATGGGGTGCATAGTTAGAAAAATGGCTAACACCCGCCAAAAACTTTTTTGGCGGTTTTTTTTTTCTTCTAATTATTAAATGCGTTTTCATGAATTTTGATATTTATAAAAAAATATTCGATTCTTTGGTTGAAGGTTGGAGAAGGGGGTGGGGGTCCAGCTATAGGCCCAGCTGTAGGCCCAGCTGTAGGCCCAGCTGTAGGCCCAGCTATAGGCCCAGCTGTAGGCCCAGCTATAGGCCCAGCTGTAGTCCCAGCTAGTCCCTAATGTTTGATTGTTTTGAATCACATTGTCTAATATTACCTCTTCTCCAATGTTTGCATAGTTTTTCTCCAACTTCTCTGATGTTTTTCGCATGTCCATTGCGGTCTGATAATGTTTTCGGCAACACGGCTGAAATGTACAGTCGTTAGAAATGAACAAGTAAGTAACCAACAGAATAGAAAAATGAAGAATGAACTAAATAGCTACGGTGAAAAATTTTGTTCATATTACGCAGCGAATTGATAATATTGTCTCCCATGTCTTCACAGTAAATGGAACTATTTTGATATAAACTGTCAAGCTATAATTTATCAAGCTATATTTCTAGTCTGGGTTTGTGCAGTTTCAGAACCAAGGGATTTGGGGGCCCGGGGGCTTGGTCTCTTTGTTGGCCCCTGCATTTTGACATTCGACACCATGCATGAGATAATGTACTTAATATTTAATGCAAAAAATGTTTTGGCCCCCCCCTCAAGCTGGGACCCCCTCATGCTGGGGCCCGGGAGACTTTTGAATCAAGACCCCCTTACCCTCACCCTAGGAACGCATCTGGGTTTGTGTGATGATTAAAGCTCGCACGTAAGAATGAGAAAATTAATTTCTTGTTCATGTAGACAAGTCGCCTTAGATCAAACCTGGAACTCCAGAAAATGAAAAAAAATTTCACGCCTAAAAATAATATACAAGTAAAATAGAATACTCTTTTATAACGGCAATTTTCTCAGTAGTGGATGATTCGTCTGGTACTCTAGCCAAAAAAGAAAATTATTATTTTTTATCTCTTAAATTTTATTTCCACGTCCGTTAGCCAGTTAAATATCCTAACACTACAGCTAGAGACTCGCATTTTACAGCAATATCCTAACACTACAGCTAGAGACTCGCATTTTACAGCAATATCCTAACACTACAGCTAGAGACATTTTACAGCAATATCCTATCTCTCGGGATAGAACGACATTCCATGGACAAGTGGTTAACCTGAAAATTCCTTTAGTCCTCACCGGGGATCGAACCAGGGGCCCTCACACAAGTGTTCTGGTTGCGACTGCCGCTAACGTGTTAAACCTTTACAGACATTTATTTTTTTATAATGAAAACTAAATGGATTACATGCAAGCAAGGAACACTATACTTTTTAATCTACAGTTATCTTACCTGCAATAGTTCTTCACTTATTTGCCAGAAGTCCAATTCTTTTTTTATTTTTCCACAGCACATTCCCTGTGGAATGTGCAGTTCACCTGGACGAATAGAACAATTAAAAAGGCTGTTATGCATCGTTTCATTGCGTACAATACAAATACCATTCAGTTGCTATCAAACTATGGCAAACGATATAGAGACACGCTGGTACCACCATTTCTATGATAGGACTAGTGATGTTACACATACTAACCCAGATACTGAAACTACCAGTTCTCCGGAAGTATATGATTGAGCTAGTCATGTAACACATACTAATGCAGACACTGGGCCAACTTGCTTTACAGAACTATGGAGCTAATGACCAAAGTACTTTCTCTCTCTTAGGACTCTCTCAGTAAACTGCGGGCTGAGACTTAGTCTCTTAGAGCCCGTGAGATCAGACTTGCTGTGTCTCTCAACATCTGGAGACTGCCATAGAGCCCGATGGCCGGCAAGCTTCCGGACTGGTCCACCCTGTGGTCCGCCAGTCCGGGGCACTCGAAAAGCACATGATCTACGGTTTCCTCAACTTCCTTGCAGTGACGGCAAAGGGTATCGTCATTTGGCCTATCTATCTATTTATCTATCTATCTATCTATCTATCTATCTATCTATCTATCTATCTATCTATCTATCTATCTATCTATCTATCTATCTATCTATCTATCTATCTATCTATCTATCTATCTATCTATCTATCTATCTATCTATCTATCTATCTATCTATCTATCTATCTATCTATCTATCTATCTATCATCTATCTATCTATATATATATAGAGACAGCGAGAGAAAGAGAGAGAGGGGGGAGGGAGGAGAGGGAGAGATAAAGAGAGAAAAAGGGGGCAGGGGGGGAGAGAGGAAAGTAGGGTAGGAGGGAGGGAGGGAGGATAGGAAAGGGAGAGAGGGAGAGGGAGAGGGGGAGAGAAGGCGTGAGAGAGAGAAAGGAAGGGAGAGAAAGAGGGGGTAGGGAGAGAGATAGAGGGGAGGGAGGGAGAGAGAGATTAAGAGAGAGGGGGCCGGGAGGGAGAGAGGGAATGAGGGAGGGAGGAAGGGGGAGTGGGGAGGGAGATAGAGGGAGAGGGGGAGGGGGAGGGAGGGATAAAGGAGGGAGGGAGAGAGGGAGGGGGAGGGGGGAGGGAGGGAGAAAGGAGAGAGAGGAGGTAGGGAGGGAGAGGGGAGGGAAGGAGAGAGGGAGAGAGAGGATGGGAGAAATGGGAGGAAGAGATAGAGAGAGGGGGGCAGGTAGGGAGAGAGAGGGAAGGAGGAAGGGAGGAAGGGGAGGAGAGGGAGGGAGGGGGATGGACAGGGGGAGAAAGGGAGGGAGGTAAAGGGAGAGAGGGGGTGGGAGGGAGGGAGGGAGAGAGAGAAGAAGGGAGAGAGGGGGTAGGGAGAAAACAGAAGGTAAACAGAAAAACTTATTTTAAACCCGGGCAAAGCCGGGTACTTGCAACTAGTATATATCTATACTTATAAAACACATTTGCTTTCTGTATGTCAGTCTGTCTGTCTGTCTGTTCCCTTATAACTCAAGATCCAGACAACCAAATAACGTGAAATTTGGTACACATGCACATAATTACATGGGGAAGAATAGGTTTCGTTCCATCTCAATGGTTAGTTTAATTGTAATTAATTATTTTAGTATTTTACTATATTAAAGTAATCACGATGTGGGAACGCCATAAATAAAAATCCTCTCTGACGTCATTTCCCGATGATATATGAACTTGCGCGCCGATGATAATTTTTTTTTATTTGGTGCTGTATCGTGCCACACCAACTTGCCTTTGTGCATAAACAAGTAGTTTTGTTTTTTTACTTTTGGTACACGGAACAAAACATTTTAGAGAAAACTTTACTAAACAAAAGCGGTAAGTAAAATCAAGATCCAGAAATTGTACAGAGAGAGAGAAAGGGAGGGAAAGAGATAGATAAAGAGAGTGGGGGCAGGGAGGGAGGGAGGAAGCGGGAGAGAGGGAGGGAGAGAGAGGGGGAGAGAGAAGGAGGGAGGGCGAGAGGGAGGGAGGGATAGAGAAAGATAGGGAGGTAAAAAGAAAGGGGTGGAGGAGAGGGGGTAGGGAGGGAGAAAGAGAGGTGGGAGAGAGGGAGGGAGAGAAAGGAGAGATAAAAGAGAGGGACAGGGAGGGAGAAAGAGAGGGGAGGAGGGAAGGAGGGAAGGGGGAGGAATGGGGATAGAAAGGGGGAGGGAAGAGAGGGGAGATAAGGAGGGAAAGTTAGGATGGGAGAGGGAGGGGGAAAGAAAGGGAGGAAGGGAGAGAGGGGGTAGGTATAGAGAGAGAGGGAGGAAGGGAGAGAGAGAGAGGGAGGGTGGGAGAGAGATAAAGAGAGAGGGGGGCAGGGAGGGAGAGAGGGAAGGAGGGAGGGAGGAAGAAGGAGTGGGAGAGAAGGCAGGGAGGGAGAGAGGGAAGGAGGGAGGGAAGGAGGAGTGGGAGAGAGGGAGGGAGAGAGAGGGAGAGAGAAGGAGGGAGGGATAGAGAAAGGTAGGGAGGTAAAGAGAAAAGGATGGAGGGAGAGAGGGGGGTAGGGAGGGAGAGAGGGGGTAGGGAGGGAGAGAGAGGGGTGGGAGAGAGGGAGGGAGAAAAAGGAGAGATAAAGAGAGGGGGCAGGGAGGGAGATAGAGGGGGAAGAAGGGGGAGGAAGGGGGAGAGAGGGAGAGAAGGAGGGGGAAGAGAGGATGGGAGAGGGAGGAAGGGAAATGGAGGGAGAGAGGGGGTAGGGAGAGTACTGAAGGTAAACAGAAAACCTTATTTTAACCCCGGGCAAAGCCGGGTACTTGCAACTAGTATATATATATATATATATATATATATATATATATATATATATATATATATATGTTAGAGCTAATAATGAAACAAAATCTGTCAGACAAACTGTACTCACCTGTCCTATACATATCTAATACATCCATAAAAAAAATTGGACTTCTGTCGAAATTATACTGCTCTTGAGCAGTTACTCCAGACTCAGCCAGCCGGCCTAGGCGAGTGTCTGGAAACCTTTGTAGTGTTTCCAGACACGTCACATGCCGCACACCTCCGACCATAATCACTAGGCTGGTGGGGCCGCTGGTGGGGTCGCTGGTAGGTCCGCTGGTGGGGCCGCTTGTGGGGCCACTGGTAGGGCCGCTGGTGGGGCCGCTGGTAGGGCTGCTGGTGGGGCCACTGGTAGGTTCGCTGGTGGGGCCACTGGTAGGGCCGCTGGTAGGGCCGCTGGTGGGGCCACTGGTAGGTCCGCTGCTGGGGCCGCTGCTGGGGCCGCTGGTGGGGCCGCTGGTAGGGCGGCTGGTAGGGCCGCTGGTGGGGCCTCTGGTAGGTCCGCAGGTGGGGCCGCTGGTGGGGCCGCTGGTGGGGCCGCAGGTTGGGCCACTAATAGGGCCGCTGGTAGGGCCGCTGGTGGGGCCGCTGGTGGGGCCGCTGGTGGGGTTAATGTGTACAACTTCACTGTCCATAGAAGCCATCTCCATAATCGAAAATTGAAAAAAAAAGCCACAAATAATCAAACACATTAATTCGAAACAGTAAAACTATATATACTGACAATTTTTTTTTACTTATGTGTAATCGCATTTTCCCATGTTTAGAATTTGGACATTCCTGTAACTTAATTTAGAATTTAGACATTTCTGTAACCTAATTTAGAATTTGGACATTTCTGTAACCTAATTTAGAATTTGGACTTTTCTCTAGACTAATTTGTGTTTTACAAATGTGATGTGTTTTTTCTTGTATTTTTTTTTATTATATATTTATTAGAGTACAGAAGAGGAAGCCAGATTCACATTCTTATAGGTTTACAAACCAATTAGGCTGTCCCCCCCAGGATTTGTTCCAACAGTAGGGAGAGCAAACAAATGTCAACTTACTTTCCTTGACAATCTAACTTATAAAGCAGTTAAGCTTTGTCCGGGTCGCGGCGGCGGGCGGTGTGTGGGGAATCCGTTCTATAAATAAACCACCTCCGTAAAAAACCGTAGGCTGCGCATATGGCAGAAAAAAAATAAAACAATAGTATTTGATAAAGTAATCACGTGACCAACGAAGACAAAAATTGAAAATGTCGTCATGCACGTGTCTCGATTCGATTTTTTTTTAAATCTACAGTTTTAAATAGTTTCTGTGGTTTTTTATTATGAAATGTAAAAGTTCCAAATATTAAATAATAATAATAATATATCATTCAAATTATTTTAGTTTTTATTACAACAGATATCATTTTAACATCGTCAAACGTAAACAATAAAACTAGGTCACTAGCGAGCGCGTTCGTAAATAAAGTTCTTTTTAAATATAATATTTAAAAAAAAAGAGATTCTGCAAATTTCTATACAAATTAAGTTCTCAGCTATTATCATATTTCATTTTTTTCAGTTAAATAGGGCTTTGATTTTTTATAAGTTATAAAATAAGATTTTATAGGCTTAAAATAAGTCAAGTGGATATGAATAAATAATCGAGCATTTTTTTTTAAATAATACATTTAAATTTTCTCTTTTTGTACTGTGACGTGTTGGCCAAATTGATAAGTAACATGGGATTGGCGTCCTATGCTGACTATTCAGGTTCGATTCCTCACAGGGACATTTTTTTTTCATTTATTTTCAAATAACTAATTAGATCTCTTTGACATTTTTTTTAATTGAATTAATTTATCATTTAGGATGTTGTAAGAAGAAGAAACAACTAATTAGATTTTTTACTATTTCATAACTTAAAAAAAAATTATTTTGAAAAAAGTTATCGAAATACATAATCTCATGTCATGGTATAAAATGTTAAAATGCAGGGGCCCCAAAAGAGGTCAAGCCCCCGGGCACCAAAATCCCTAGGTTTGGCACTGGCTTTACAATAGTCTATATTTATGCAAAGGCTTTGCAGGGTACAGCCGTCTGTTATCAAGTGTGTGTTTCTGTTCCACCAATAGTATTATTTGTGAAAAATATAAAATTCCACCCGTCGTTCGACGGGCTAAAATACTTGTAAAAAAATAATTCTGCACTTGGAAATTGTAACAATAGCTTTAGATAAGATCCATACAATTTTAGAACCGCTGTTTAGTTAGGTGGTCAACATTGAAAGTTCATGGGCCAAGGACACAGGCAGAGATTTTGATAATTAGAATTCCAGCGTGTTATCTATGTTTTGGGTGGAATAAATCTGTCAATGAGCGTCGATGACACCGGATGTACGTGATAAGACATAATTAGGGAGACAAAGAAATACTAGCCCATAGTGAGTTTTTAGCCGCACCAATCGCTAGGCTGGAATAAGATTCATTAATATGTAGATGAGTTAGAAAGGGTATTAGGGGGCCAATCAAAAGTTCTGGGCGTTTGGGGCACGTGATAATTCACAATCAGATAAATAAGAGAGGTGAGTGAAATTTCGAGAGACCGACGAGATACATTCAGACTGACGAAAGACATCGAGACCTACCGATCGACAGAACGACGATAGAGTTAGAGACATCAAGACACCATATTAGATATACGTACTCTTGCCTGTAGGACAGTATACATATTAGATATACGTACTCTTACCGCAAGACAGTATACATACCAGATATACGTACTCTTGCCTGTAAGACAGTATACATGTTAGATATACGTACTCTTACCGCAAGACAGTATACATATATTGACAAGTTATTAAGTATACGTACTCTTATACGATAAGACAGTATACAGGTGTTCAGAGAGAAATCAAGTTATTAAATATACGTACTCTTACTCATACGAGAAGACAGTATACATTCAGAGATAAGTTGAAGTTTAACAGTACACAGTCAACGTTTATTCTGCTAAAGCATATTTGTGAATATTTCGGCACTTGAGTGCATTTATATGTGTTTTATTATTATTTAAATAAATGTTATTGAATCGTGGAACTTGGCTTTATTCATGGTGTGTTTGTGTGTGAGTGCCAAGAGACTGAACGCTACCATCTTTGAAGTAAAACCAGAGAGATTATCGGCTACTACATAACCTAAGATCAACAAACTACATAACGTTCAAACCATAACGTCACATTGAAGCAGCAGTGAAGAACAAGAAGTATTGCATTTGGTGGAACAACGATAGTACCATAACGTTGGCAAATTCCAACGTTAAATTGGTGTCTACAACAGTATCCATCACATACATAACATTATATACAAAAAATATAGTGTTACAGAAATCCGTGTTAATAGTTACTATTAAATAAGACAGTAAGACAAAATTTGCGCACAATACATTTGCAGCGGATCAATTAAGTACATTTTTTTTATTAATTTAAATGTATACTATTTGTAAAAAAAAAGCTCGACAAGTAATCAGCCAGTTGTAAATATTACATTGCTAAGCATATAGTAAATGAACCGATTGTTACTTGGCCTGGCAGTAAGACCAGAAGTATTGCTGCCGGTTTGCGTGTAGTTTTTAAACTTCAAGCAATCTTTGAAACAAAACTCTCTACTTTTTTAAAACTTGCAATAGACCAAAAATCCTTTAGATTGGCAGTCCCCGTTTTTTTTTGCCATGCTTTATATCGACGCTCAGCTATTATATAATTTCGTTGATGGATTGTGATCGTAATCGAATTAGCAGACGCCTCTGTTTATGACATGATTATTCTCATATAAAACATTTTATTGAGATAAAACCTTTAGTTGCGAATGCAACGGGCAACTACTAGTATATATATATATATATATATATATATATATATATATATATATATATATATATATACAGGCTTGCGGAGCCGCCATATTTTTTTTCGGCTCCGGCTCCCACAAATTTGACGGCTCCGGCTCCCTATTAAGATAGTATCACACGAGACAAAATTTTTTGTAATTGCTCCACGCTAACATGCCGCTGATAAAAAGTTATGCAAATTTTGCCGCGTTCACCCCCATAGTCAGGAACTTGAAAAATATACGCATTGTCGGTTTTACTAAAAACAAACCATTTCAGTGCATCCAGAAACATATCATTATTTTCGATTGAGGTTTCACTAGTCGCTTTTTTCATAAGTACTAAAAAGTTATTTCAATGATCAAATTAGCCAATAGTAAATTGATACATTATTTAAAATATTTTAAATACTTCAGTATTTATATTTATTATTTATAAATTCGAAGTGACTATTCGGACCAGGGCAGGCCCGTAGCCAGGATTATTGCATTGGGGGGGGGGAATTTTTTTCGGCCGGGTGGGGGGTTGCCGAAGAACTGATTCTGGGGTACAGCGGCGGATCTAGACAACTTTGACGGGGGGGGGGGGGGCAAAACCTTCACCCTGGGGGGAGGGGAACTGTTCTCATTGTTGAAAATTGGTCTTTGAACAAAAAATATTTCGATAATTTAATGATGTATTACCTAAACTTGCAATAACCGGCCCCTCCCCATAATTCCGCCCCTGGTGGGGTAGAAGAAATGTTCGGGGGGGGGGGCGCAGATGGAGGTACGAAGTGCCGAAAGCTTGCGAACGGAGAGGAGGGGTTTTGGGGGGGGGGACCTCAGTGAGACCCCTCCCCAAGAAATTTTTGCTGTTCCATATCTGGAATGTGCATTTTAGTACCGATTGTTTAGCTATTAATTAGAAATATATAATTTTAACTACGTTTCAATAATGCATGGCATGTTGCAGTTTTGTTAAAAATAATTTAAATAGTAAAGAGTTTTAATGATAAAATTTATTGAGGCTGAGCAATTTCTGATTCCTGTTTATAGATATATTAACCATTTGTTCTGCTACACAATTGTTACATAATAGATACCTGATTTATATCATTATACTGTTGGTTAAACGTACAACCTGGGAAGAACGACAAAGATGCACGAATATAGCTTAGCTATTTGTGTGATATTTCTTTTAAAATATTGAAAACAAAGAACAGATCTATCAACAACAAATTGACCAGTCGCAATTATTCAATTTAAAATAAAATTAATTCTGCTAAAAAGTAAATTTGCAAATTAAATAACATCACTCAGAAATCACGGAGTTTGTACTTTATTATTTTATTATACATATGTATAAAAGTGAAGTCAGAAGTCAGTATTATTTTATTAACTTATTTAAGTTGCTAGTTGTCCTCAGAAGATATCAATATATAAAACTATTACAAGGTTGCGAACAGGCCCACCGACAGAAATTTCGGGTCCCTGGGCAGGGGTGACACGGGCCCCCGTGCTGATATTAATATTTTCAAAAGTTGATTGGCCAGCTCAGTCCGGGCCCCTAAAACAAAATTGAACAAAATAATTGATGTTTTATAGCCGTTATTATTAAAAAATTTTCAAAAAGCTCAAATCATGCAGGGGGGGGGGGGTCAGCCCCCCTAGCTCCCTCTGGCTACGGGCCTGGACCCGTGTACCAATAAACTCCGATTTTTATTCGGACCCCGTCCCAATAAAGTCTCTTTGTTATTCGGACCCGTGGCAAATATGCACTTAGGTTAGCTATACATAAACTTTATTATTGTTTTTGTTTATTTTTTTTATAATTGTTTGAATTGTATGATTTAATCGTTACTCAGTGTCTAGGGTTTCACTAAGCGGACTCTGTATTATTATTTTTTCGGGTTCCGTCTAATAAAGTTTAAATATAGCTAAGCTTAGTGCATATTTGCCACGGGTCCGAATAACAATCGAATTTTATTGGGACCCGGGTCCGAATAGCCACAGCCTTATAAATTTATCTACTCTATTTCAGATCTTCTGTTTATAATAAAATTGTTAAATACAGAAAGCTGCCATTTTGTTTTTAGTCTATTACAAATTCGCGGTCAAATAATAATACGAAATGACGCATTCTATTTGTCGTCTTAGTAAAAATTTATTTTTAAATTATTGATACAATTATTCTATGAAATAAAACTGTTTTAACTTTATATATAACAAAATAACATGCCATTAAAAAAATTTCGGAGGGTAAACAAGATTTAAAACGAACACAAAACGATTCCCCATTAAAGATTTCTTGTGGTGATGTGCGTGTTACTGTTGTGGCGTTCGTAAAACATGACAACATTTCAAATTGTAGGAGGCAAACAATCAAACAAATTTGTAATTTTAAAGCTAAAAAAAATTCTGCTGTAAAAAAACATTTGGGAGCCGTGGAGCCGCCAGATTTTTTCGGCTCCGGCTCAGGCTCCGGCTCCAGCAAAAAGTAGCGGCTCCCGGCTCCTCGGCTCCGGCTCCGAAAGCCTGTATATATATATATATATTCAACAGTAACAATTCTCCAAGACAGCCAGTCCCGTTAGACTTTGTATGACATTGATATGTCAAAGGTTTGCAGACAAATAAATGTATGTATTATAACCCATCTGATTTATATGTACATCCTATATCAGGGGTGGGCGAACATACGGCACACGTGCCACAGTCGGCACTCAGAGCCTCATCAGCCGGCATCGACTAAAATATCACTTCCTTAAATTATAAATTGGAGTGTTGACACTTGGCTCTAAATAAGTGCTTTATTGGTTGAATGTTGGGCTTGCGGCCTTAAAAAGTATTGTTACTACTTTCCTATATCATAAACACGTCTATCTATCTATCTATCTATCTATCTATCTATCTATCTATCTATCTATCTATCTATCTATCTATCTATCTATCTATCTATCTATCTATCTATCTATCTATCTATCTATCTATCTATCTATCTATCTATCTATCTATCTATCTATCTATCTATCTATCTATCTATCTATCTATCTATCTATCTATCTATCTATCTATCTATCTATCTATCTATCTATCTATCTATCTATCTAATGGTGCCCTTCTTTCATCCCCACCATAGCCGACAGTGCAATGGCCATGGAGACACCACGGGAGATATATCGGGAACTTGTTCCTCATCGGAGATCGAACCAGATACCTTCAAGTCGACAGTCGAGCGCTTCACCGCACGACCATCCGTCCCTTCAAGGTTGTCAGTAGACACGTTCATCTCTCAGCTTACAATCAGCCCCCCCCCACACACACACACAACTCCAACAAACAACAACTTCATTCACAGTCATTAAACAAAACTAACATAAATGTCCCGGACCATTGGTTCTCAAACTTTTGGTCGCGACCCACTGGTGCATATCAAGATGTCGGACGACAAAAATGTTAACCACTGGCCTACGTCATCAATAATATAAAAAAAAAAACCCAATTCTAGTTTTCCTTTTTTATTATTATTATTATTATTATTATCTTTTTTTTAAATTTCTCTACAAGTAGGTCGCACCACGGAGAATGTTTTATTAAGTGGGTCGCGTATCCCACAAGTTCGAGAACCCGTGGTCCCTGAACTACGGAGACTTACTTACTTTGATGAAGTTATCAAACTATAATGAATAACACAATTCACGCCAAACTCAATGAATTATCAACTTGCAACTGGACCTTACAGACAGAACGCAATCGTTTTCCCCAGAATCTTACTGAGCGGTTTTGATTGGCTGTTACATTTCTCCTCTTTTATTTTGCGATCGATAAAACAAAGAATCGAGGCTGGCTGCGTCTTGACCAACCCTCCCCCCCGGGCACCGCCTCCTCTTCTACCCCTGAGCAACTTGCACACAGGTACACACACATATATACACACATACATACACATACAAAGGATGTGAGCTGACAGCACCGATGCATCAACGTGGTGCCAGTCTACAGCTCAAGATACGAAAGTAGTGTAGGGAGGGGGTTGGTGGGGGGGGGGAGGGCGGGGAGGGAAACACAATAATTGAGAAAGTCTTGAAGATAAAGCCTATTACTCGGAACCATTGCGTTTTGTATAGGAAAGTGATGAGATGACCCATCGTGTTTTGTATAGGTAAGTAATGAGATGACCCATCGTGTTTTGTATAGGAAAGTGATGAGATGACCCATCGTATTTTGTATAGGTAAGTGATGAGACCACCCATCGTGTTTTGTATAGGTAAGTGATCAGATGAACCATCGTGTTTTGTATAGGTAAGTGATGAGATGACCTATCGTGTTTTGTCTAGTAAAGTAATGAGATGACCCATCGTGTTTTGTATAGGTAAGTGATGAGATGACCCATCGTGTTTTGTATAGGTAAGTGATGAGATGACCCATCGTGTTTTGTATAGGTAAGTGATGAGATGACCATCGTGTTTTGTATAGGTAAGTGATGAGATGACCCATCGTGTTTTGTCTAGTAAAGTAATGAGATGACCCATCGTGTTTTGTATAGGTAAGTAATGAGATGACCCATCGTGTTTTGTATAGGTAAGCAATGAGATGATCCATCGTGTTTTGTATAGGTAAGTGATGAGATGACCCATCGTGTTTTGTATAGGTAAGCAATGAGATGACCCATCGTGTTTTGTATAGGTAAGTGATGAGATGACCCATCGTGTTTTGTATAGGTAAGCAATGAGATGACCCATCGTGTTTTGTATAGGTAAGTGATGAGATGACCCATCGTGTTTTGTCTAGTAAAGTAATGAGATGACCCATCGTGTTTTGTATAGGTAAGTAATGAGATGACCCATCGTGTTTTGTATAGGTAAGCAATGAGATGATCCATCGTGTTTTGTATAGGTAAGTGATGAGATGACCCATCGTGTTTTGTATAGGTAAGTGATGAGATGACCCATCGTGTTTTGTCTAGTAAAGTAATGAGATGACCCATCGTGTTTTGTATAGGTAAGTAATGAGATGACCCATCGTGTTTTGTATAGGTAAGCAATGAGATGATCCATCGTGTTTTGTATAGGTAAGTGATGAGATGACCCATCGTGTTTTGTATAGGTAAGCAATGAGATGACCCATCGTGTTTTGTATAGGTAAGTGATGAGATGACCCATCGTGTTTTGTATAGGTAAGCAATGAGATGACCCATCGTGTTTTGTATAGGTAAGTGATGAGATGACCCATCGTGTTTTGTATAGGTAAGCAATGAGATGACCCATCGTGTTTTGTATAGGTAAGCAATGAGATGGCCCATCGTGTTTTGCATAGGTAAGCAATGAGATGACCCATCGTGTTTTGTATAGGTAAGCAATGAGATGACCCATCGTGTTTTGTATAGGTAAGCAATGAGATGACCCATCGTGTTTTGTATAGGTAAGCAATGAGATGACCCATCGTGTTTTGTATAGGTAAGCAATGAGATGACCCATCGTGTTTTGTATAGGTAAGCAATGAGATGACCCATCGTGTTTTGTATAGGAATATGATGAGATGACCCATCCGTAGCAGACCAAGTACAATTATCCATTTGTAGATTTTTTCTTTAAACTGTAAGCTTTGACCTTTCGTGGGTTGAACTGATTGGCATAGCCTTGCTGTGCCTGACAGAGTGCACCACTTCATAGCCTTGCTGTGCCTGGCAGAGTGCACCACTACATAGCCTTGCTGTGCCTGGCAGAGTGCACCCCAAGTTCAGATGCTAATTCTTTTAAAGCAGCAAAACATTTTAGCGCCCCCCCCCATTCAAAAACCATATAATATTATATGTAAACTATTCCATTTAGCGCCCCCCCCCTTCAAAAACCATATAATATTATATGTAAACTATTCCATTTAGCGCCCCCCATGCAAAAACCATATAATATTATATGTAAACTATACCATTTAGTTCCCCCCTCATTCAAAAACCATATAATATTATATGTAAACTATACCATTTAGCGCCCCTTTGCATGATGACTCCCTCCCTACGCCACTGGTCATGGGACGATTCCATAAATTTCAATCGATGCAGCCATAAACATCTATTCTCGAGTCTCAATCGATGCAGCCTTAAACATCTATTCTCGAGTCTCAATCGATGCAGCCTCAAACATCTATTCTCGAGTCTCAATCGATGCAACCTCAAACATCTATTCTCGAGTCCGACTCTCAATACCATTCGAATTGGTGTCCTCACGCGTCATTTACCTTTAGACACAGCTAGAAATCTCTTTCACATGCTTCAAGGTCTGTCTCTCTCTATTTCACCCCCCCTCTCTCTCTCTCTCGC
>JAGDYQ010000032.1:4761950-4799450 GCA_021962125.1 Bulinus truncatus | reverse complement strand
CTTTTGAGGCGCCCTAAATGGCCCCAATTTGTGACATTTTTACATGTTTATTATTATTATTAAGATGACATGCCCCAGGCAAATAAATTCAAAGAGCCTAACAAATTCCTTTCTGGGTCCCTAAGAAATAATTCACCAGGCTCTTGACAATGATAATTTTATAGGGGGACTAGGCAACTCACCAAAACGTATAAGACTGTTTCAGCGATAGTGTTATACGGTGCTGTTCATTGCTCTAAGACTGTTTCGGCGATAGTGTTATACGGTGCTGTTCATTGCTCTAAGACTGTTTCGGCGATAGTGTTATACGGTGCTGTTCATTGCTCTAAGACTGTTTCGGCGATAGTGTTATACGGTGCTGTGCATTGCTCTAAGACCGTACGGGAGATAATGTTATACGGTGCTGTGCATTGCTCTGAGACCTTACGGGAGATAATGTTATACAGTGCTGTGGATTGCTCTAAGACCGTACGGGCGATAATGTTATAAAGTGTTGTACATTGTTCTTAAAATCGATTCGGTGATACATTTATACATCGGCATGTTTGTTATTAAAATTCTATCGGCCGATATGTTGAAAGGTTACAGTAAATAAAAAGAACAAACTCACACGATGACACATATAAAGATAACATCTATTCGATACATTCCCCCCACCTTCCTCCCTCCATCAGAACAACCAACACAGGATGTAAATAGAAAAAAGTAAGAAGTTACTGAGATATGAAGCTTATTGGACTTGACAAAATGCAAGATCAATATATTGCATACAATAAATTCATCATTATCATTGTACTTGACCCATTGCAGGGTGTGTAGCCACCAACAACAGATCTCTGTATCCTCTGTCTGGGTGTGGGGCTACCAGCAACAGATCTCTGTATCCTCTGTCTGGGTGTGGGGCCACCAACAACAGATCTCCATATCCTCTGTCTGGGTGCGGGGCCACCAACAACAGATCTCCATATCCTCTGTCTGGGTGCGGGGCCACCAACAACAGATCTCTGTATCCTCTGTCTGTGTGTGGGGCTACCAGCAACAGATCTCTGTATCCTCTGTCTGGGTGCGGGGCCACCAACAACAGATCTCCATATCCTCTGTCTGTGTGTGGGGCTACCAGCAACAGATCTCTGTATCCTCTGTCTGGGTGTGGGGCTACCAGCAACAGATCTCCATATCCTCTGTCTGGGTGTGGGGCTACCAGCAACAGATCTCTGTATCCTCTGTCTGGGTGTGGGGCCACCACCAACTTAATCTCCAGAGTCCCCTGTCCTTTGCATTTTTTCCAACTGATTTTTAGTGTGACCCATCTTTAATGTGTATGACCAAAACGGGTTAAAGGATTTTTTTTCGGGTGCCAGCAATTATATTAGGGTTAGGAATAGGGTTAGGATTAGGATTAGGGTTAGGGATAGGGTTAGGAATAGGGTTAGGAATAGGGTTAGGAATAGGGTTAGGAATAGGGTTAGGGATAGGACTTATTATAAGGGCAGCAAAATTAAAAAATGTATTTTGAAAGTAGAGAGATTATTTCTCTCTCTCCCCCCTCTCTCTCTTTCCCCTCCCACGTTAGCTTTAGGCCCCTGGCAATGGTTTGTGTAGCCACCTTTTCCACATTCTAAATCAGTAATTAACGATCGCATTGCAAACAATAGAATATTAATTTTGAAATGTATTACTGATATTTTTTTTTGTTGTTGTTTAGAATGAACGATTTCTGTAATTCTTTCTGTTCTACATACGTCAGTATTTGTTTTGTTTTCAAAGTCAAAGAGTTCATTCTCCCACATATTCAGCGGAAACATTAAAATGTCAATTTTTTTTTTGTTTTCGCAGAAATAATTACTGATGAGATGAAATAAATGGAAAGGTGGGTGGGTGGGGGTGGAAGGAAGGAGCGGAGCCGGACGGGGGTGGTGGTGGGGGGGTGGGGACTGGCTAAGGTTGCTTTAACCTATTTAGCGTGGAAATATTTGGTCTGGGTGAGTGATGATGGAGGGAAGGAACGAAGGGGAAATAAAGGAAGGTGAAAGAAGTGCATCGGGAAAGATTAGAACAGATTCAACGGCAACAATTGAACAGTTCACATGATCACTACAGGGTAGTAAGGTGGAAGATCATTATAAAAGAAACTACATACAAATATGTCAATATATATATATATATATATACATATATATATATATATATATATATATATATATATATATATATATATATGGATCATTCCATGTCAACTCAACCAGTGGTGTTCACCCGACCCTCTCAGATCTTCCTGAAATTTTCAGGGCTTGTGGTACATTCAAAGTTGAGTGATTCCTGAAAGTTTCATGCCATTTGGTCAAAAACTTTGCGAGATATGATTTTTAAAATTTTTAAGGGTAGTGGCAAGTTCGCGTGACATTTAATTTTTGCGATATTTGAACGTGAATATTTCAAAAACTAAAAGAGGTATCAGGCTGAAATTTTCAGTATTCACTCATTGTTTTATCCTGAGTTGAATGATCTCAAGTGTAGCTTGCACACAGAATGCCCTAAAAAATTTCAAACATTGCACTTCAGACAGTTTTCATCAATATTTGACCCAGTATAGCCTAGAACATATAAGACATGAAATGATGTTTGTTATACAATTAGTAAGTATCATATATGTGATTATTATTTTGATAGAGAATTCCTGTTAATCAATAACAATGTACTCATGGTGGGCCCCTTTAAGCATCATGGTCGTCCATTTTTGCACGCATTGCGAGCCCCAGATGACCATGTGGCCAATAATTCACACTTTTCATATTTTGCACACTTGTTAACCTTGGCAAGTACTAGCTATGGTAAAAATTTCATGTTGGTGTCTTAACGCCTTCTTGGTGAAAAATTGCATGAAATTGCATGATTTATACACTATTATTGAATATTGCGTAGCGAATATTTCAAAAACTAAAAGAGGTATCATGCTGTAATTTTCAGTATTTACTCATTATTTTATCTTGAGTTGAATGATGTATTTATCTAAAGTGTAGCTTGCACACGGAATGCCCTAAAAAATTCCAAACATTGCACTTCAGACAGTATTCATCAATATTTGACCCCGCACACTACGGGCTTCATTAACGTGTATTATGGTAAATCAGCATAGCAATGAAATGTCAATCAAATTTTATGAAAAAATACAGTTAGTTTTAAGTTACAAAATCAAATTACAGATTGTTTGTTTTTATCAACCATACAAGCAACCATGCAAGGCGGATATCAGCGTATGCTCATTATGCTGCCAATGCAGTTAACTGATGGTATCTTATCTATGTACACACAGTCCTACTATCAAACAGTTTCTTGCAATTGGCAAAATGCACATCATCATAGCAATACTGTCTTGATGAGCTGCCAGACAACTTTGGTGGTGGAATATTGCACAGTACATTAGTGAATGGTATCCAGCAGATATCGTCACGACTTGGCCAAGTTAATCTGTTTGTAGGTGTTCTGTTCATGAACTTGACCAAGATATCTTGATGTTCAACAGAGTGTACTGTTATGCACCCAATAAACCAATCAGTGTTATAAACAACAGCCACAAATTGTCATGTATGCAGATCTGCAATTCTTGGTGCCGGTTCAACTACCTGGTCAGGTTCTTGTGACACATTGACGACGTTCTTTTTTTTCTGATCATCAGTTGATTTCTCCATGAATTGCCTCAAGCAAGCAGCAAGGCGGTTTTTTCTCATCCACTGAGACACGCTGAGAAAAGAGAACAAGAGAAATGAGTTCTGCACTAAGGTACCAGAGATGTCGGCCAATCGTTTTCAATGCAGTCTGAGAAATGAAGGGAGAAACATTCTTATAATCAACAAGAAGCTTGATGAAATCCAAATCATTCAGAGGTGCGTCTGCTGGAATGGGACACTGAATCTAAGCTTTAATGTAAACCAAGGATGCAAAGATACCAAATTCTGCAATTGATCTGTCTTCATTCGTAGTCAGCTTGAATTGATGACGGAAGAAATAAATCTTCATGGTGTAGATTATTTTAGACATCCAGCTTGCATGATAAGTTGCCGGAACACGAAAACACACCCCATGGGAGGGGGGAATTCCTCCCAGGCAGATAAGATTCAGAGTCAGAAGTTCTTTGTAATCTCCGCGTTGCAATATATTGAGTTGTCTTTCATTTGGATATTTGAACAAAATGTGATGACTTCATCTTTTAATGGCTCGAGATTTTACTCCAGTCGAACATCGTGGCATATACTAAATTCTGGCTGTCTTATTTTTGAACAAAACGTTCTAAAGCGCTTGAATGGCAGCATATCCGGTGAAGTTGTACTACCCCCAATGTCTTATTAAAGACGGCAGTGTTTGTAAACATACCATTGGCCAGTAGTCTAAATTAGGGGAAGTACCTAGCTCAATGAACATTGGCATGTCAACTGGACAGTATACAAGCAAAGAAATAGTTCATGAAAAAAAAGTACCAACTAACTGCCAGACGGCTGTGTTTGTAAACATACCATTGGCTAGTAGGCTCAATTAGGGGAAGTAATTAGCTCAATAAACAGGAGTTGTGTCAACTTCTATACTAGTTAATTGAACAATACTTTTCGACCTAGTAGTCATAACTAGATGAATGATATTTATAAATCCGCAACATTAGATCTTATAACACTTGATTTTTTATAACTAAATTGAAATGCACTGGTGAAGCTGGCTATTTATATGAAAATCCAAACTTCTAGAGATTTCTAGAATTTCCCGGAACCTTCTCAAGTTTTCCACGTTTTTCTATAAGCTTCTAAAACCTTCTAGAGATTTCATAGAACCTTCCATTACCTTCTAGAATTGTACAGATTTTTCTAAAACTTTCCAAAACCTTCTAGCATTTTCTTTGTGCTGTATATATACATACTCACATTTAAAATTCATTCAAAATGATTTTAATTTCAGTGTCGATGAGGCAGTACTAAATAAAGTCATATATTCATGAAATTTTTTCTGTGCTGTTTTGAAGTCAAAGGAAACACAAAAAAACAAAATGCTCCAAAAAAATTTGACACAAAGTTTTTTTGGGCCACCCTAATATATGTATATATATGTGTGTGTGTGTGTGTGTGTGTATGTGTGTGTGTGTGTAATTGTATACAATGATGGTATGTTAACAATAATAGTATGTACACAATAACTCCCCCCCCCCAAATTAAAGGTACCAAGCTTTAAAGATGGGGCAGATGGGGCGTGGAATTCATCTGTGTCAGTTACCTGGACTTATAAAGTTTGATATGTGTGGCCAGTGATGAGTGTGTCCAGTTTGATGTGTCTGTTCAGTTTGATGTGTGTGTCCAGTCTGATGTTTTTGTCCAGGTTGATGTGTGTGTGTCCAGTTTGATGTGTGTGTCCAGTTTGATGTGTATGTCCAGTTTGATGTGTATGTCCAGTCTGATGTGTATATCCAGTTTGATGTGTATGTCCAGTTTGATGTGTATGTCCAGTTTGATGTGTATGTCCAGTTTGATGTGCATGTCCAGTATGATGTGTGTATGAACAGATAAATATGTGTGACCAGTTTGATATGTGTGTCCAGTTTGATATGTGTGTCCAGTCTGATGTTTTTGTCCAGGTTGATGTGTGTGTCCAGTCTGATGTTTTTGTCCAGGTTGATGTGTATGTCCAGTTTGATGTGTATGTCCAGTTTGATGTGTATGTCCAGTTTGATATGTGTGTCCAGTTTGATGTGTGTGTAACCAGTTTGATGTGTGTGTCCAGTTTGATATGTGTGACCAGTTTGATATTCGTGTATTAAGTTAGGGGTTTTGGTCTTTTTTTTAAACAGCTGTGATGACTTCAATGTTTTAATACATGTTTCATCCGGCTAACGAACTGCGCAAAAGACATAATTTTTTTTTAAAAATTGCCTCTTGTCGTGGCGTAACTCAAGTTTATAAATTGTATACATTTATTTTCAACTGTACAATCAATTGCAAAATTATTTTTCATAAAATACAAATACCGGTATGCATAAATTATTATTAAGAAATATATTTGTTATTATACAGAGTGTGGCCCTACTTCCATATAGGCCCATTTTACCCTTGGATTGACAACAACCACAGCTGAATAGGTTTTCCTCTCACTGGGCCCCCACATTTTCCAACTTTGGCCATTGTATTAATTGCCGTACCTAGAGGCGTTCTTCTCGACAGTCAAACTATGTGTCTGTCTGGAGCAGACATTTTAAGGGTTCTCCCTAAGTGGGGGGGGATCTTTATTTTGTTAGCCACTAGGAGCGGTAATCTGATAACTTATCATAGGCCCCGGGGCTTAATTCACTTAAAATTAGATAATTCAGGGGACCCTACTTTACAATATTATTGCAAGCTACAATCTTAGCAGTTTTTTTTTACTAGGGCCCCCATAAAGTACTTTGACTAATACCCCCATAATGTACTTTTGACTAGGGCCCCCATCTTGTACCTTTCACTAGGGCCCCCATCATGTACCTTTCACTAGGGCCCCCATCATGCACCTTTGACTAGGGCCTTTCCTAAACGTAGAAACGGCCTTGGACGTGGTCTATAGTCTAACAACTTATAAAGAAACACAATGGACTCAAGTGCTGGGAAATATAAACGCTCATTTTTTTTTCACGATGTTATCAGCAATAAAACAAATTTGATCATCCTGTTTAAATGTCTTCAGTTTAAAGGCTATAGTTTTGCGACCACTACAGATCGCTATGCTAGTATGTGTTATTATAGATCTATGTCCTCTATCGATTATTTCCCAGACAGTTGTCTAGTTTGTGTGTCTGAAGAAGAATTGAGTAGGAGCGGAGACTTAGTGCGGGCTTCATTTATACGGGTGCGGAAAGGGGGAGATAAGGGGGCGGCATCATTCGTTTACATGCATTGGTTACAGTCACAGAAGGTATTTTAAAAAAAAAAATCATCAGTCCATATTGCACTTAAGGGCTAATGGAATTTTACTTTTTTCTTTTATTTAGAATTCATAGAACTTGTGTAGTTGTGTACTCTCCAAACAAATCAACAAATAAAAAAAAAAATCTAAGATATTCAACAACAAAAATATTTGTTTTGTAAATCGAGATAATTTATTTATCTTACGATTCGTTAATATTCCTTTAAATCGAAGTGGTTTATTGATATCATACTCTCCCACAGATCAGTGTACAACATGGCTCCTATAATCTATGGAAGGAAAAATCAATTAAATACAAATAATATATATATTAGGGTGCCACTCAAAAAAAAAATTCTGAGTTTTTATCCTGCCACTCCCAAAATGTGTTAGTAATGTTATAAGAATAAAATTGGTAAAATTTGAATCTTTTCTGATAATATTTATTGGTAGCTTAACAGTGTCAAAGTTTTGCAATAATCAGTGTTTCGCGACATTTCCATACGGTAATTGGTAATCTTGCTGTAACACAAAAAAATCAAAACTTATTTGAAGACACCTATTGCTGTAAAAGAGAACAAACTGTTTTGTCCATAGCAACAGAATAGTAACTTTCAGAACCTTCAGCTTATTAACATAAAGAGTCAATTCAACATAGTTCAGACTGAAAGATCACTATTCACTAATTACATGTCTTCAAGTCCAAGTAATGATATTCTAGCTGCGGCTGGGACAGGTAGGGTGGACTTGTTAGCATTAGGAAAGTAACGACTGTGTTTCGCTACTACTTGTAACAAAAACTGTTTCTGTTCCTCTTGATTGGTTAGTACTCCATTGAATGCTTGACACAGGGCCACTCCACGCTCGGCTGCAACATTGACGACTTTCAAACTCGCAACTTTCTTCTGGCCAACAATGTAGTTGTTATAAGTGGCCCTTGTGTCTGGATTTGTGGTCAGGAAATCTTGTGGTACGTTCAAAGCTGTGAAAAGTTTTCTGGTGTGTTTCGATACAAAATCAGAAAGTTTATTTTGTTGTAATGTTGGACAGAAGGCTATTCTGTTGTTATCTTGTTAAGTGCTGCAACCATGACTAACTTCATTTCTGATGAAACATCATTGTCAAAAAATGTAAAACCTACCAGAATTTCACTCAAATACAACAAGTGTCCAGAGAATAATTGTATTGCTGCTTTGGCAACGGTTTCATTTGTTTCCTTGTAGTTTTCAATTGTTGAAGTAGCTGCAAATCTCTATGGGGATCAGATGTAGCACATGGTATAAATCTATGTATGTATGCATGTATGTATGTATGTATGTATGTATTTGAGTATGTGTATGTATGTATGTGTGTATGTATGTGAGTATGTATGTATGTATGTATGTGTATATGTATACATGTTTGTATGTATGTGTGTGTGTATGTGTATTATGTTTGTATGTATGTATGTGTGTATGTATGTTTGTATGTGTGTATGTGTATACTAACTGTATACATAAATGTAGGCATGTATGTATGTATGTATGTATGTATGTAATGTATGTATGTATGTATGCATCTAAGTTTGTATGTATTACTATGTATGTATGTATGCATTCTTGTATGTATGTATGTATGTATGCATTCGTGTATGTTTGTATGAATCTATGTATGTATGTATGTATGTATGTATATATGTATGTATGTATGTATGTATGTATGTATGTATGTGTGTATGTGTATATCTTTGTATGTTTCTATGATTGTATGTGTATGTATGTTTGTATGTATGTATGTATGTGTGTATGTATGTGAGTATGTATGTATGTATGTATGTGTATATGTATACATGTTTGTATGTATGTGTGTGTGTATGTGTATTATGTTTGTATGTATGTATGTGTGTATGTATGTTTGTATGTGTGTATGTGTATACTAACTGTATACATAAATGTAGGCATGTATGTATGTATGTATGTAATGTATGTATGTATGTATGCATCTAAGTTTGTATGTATTACTATGTATGTATGTATGCATTCTTGTATGTATGTATGTATGTATGCATTCGTGTATGTTTGTATGAATCTATGTATGTATGTATGTATGTATGTATATATGTATGTATGTATGTATGTATGTATGTATGTATGTGTGTATGTGTATATCTTTGTATGTTTCTATGATTGTATGTGTATGTATGTTTGTATGTATGTATGTATGTGTGTATGTGTATGTATGTTTGTATGTATGTATGTATGTATGTTTGTATGTGTATGTATGTTTGTATGAGTGTATGTGTATTTATGTTTGCATGTTTGTATGTATGTATGTATGTGTATGTATGTTTGTGTGTATGTATTTATGTGTGTATGTGTATGTATGTTTGTATGTATATGTGTATGTATGGTTCATGTATGTATGTGTACAGTTGTGTGCATGTCTGTATGTATGTATGGATGTCTATAAATGTATTGATGTCATAGCGAGCTGGAGGTTGTGATTAATTTTGAGCAAACACGCATTGTCCACTTCACTACCACCAATACCAAAACTACCACCACCACTACCATTTCTTTCACCAATACCCTAAATACCACCATAAATACCTACAACACCACAACTACCAATGCCACTACCACCAATACCACAACTACCACTACCACCACTACCACCAATACCACAACTAACACGATCAATACCACCACTACCACCGCTACCACCAATACCACCAATACCACAACTAACACGATCAATACCACCACTACCACCAAAACCACAACTAACATGATCAATACCACCACTACCACCACTACCACCACTACCACCAATACCACAACTACCACCAATACCACAACTAACAAGATCAATACCACCACTACCACCAATACCACCACTACCACCAATACCACAACTAACACGATCAATACCACCACTACCACCAATACCACAACTAACATGATCAATACCACCACTAACACCACTACCACCAATACCACCACTACCACCAATACCACAACTAACATGATCAATACCACCACTACCACCACTACCACCAATACCACCACTACCACCAATACCACAACTAACACGATCAATACCACCAATACCACCACTACCACCAATACCACCACTACCACTACCACCACTACCACAACTAACACGATCAATACCACCATTACCACCAATACCACCACTACCACCACCACTACCACCAATACCACAACTACCACCACCAATACCACCAATACCACAACTACCACCACCACTACCACTACCACCAATACCACAACTAACACGATCAATACCACCATTACCACCACTACCACCATTACCACAACTACCACTACCACCACTACCACCACAACTACCACCACCACTACAGCCAATACCACAACTACCACCACCACTACAGCCAATACCACAACTACCACCACCACTACCACCACACTACCACCCCTACCACTAATATCACCACTACCATCACTACCACCAATATGTAATGCAATATTACATTGTATAATTTTTTAAAAAAAAGAGAGGGTGTAGTGACACAGTGCCCTATCCTTGGTAAAGCCAACCATATTTACCGCTGACTTGGAGACGACTCGGATGTCACCAAGCCCAAATGCCACAGAAAGGACGTATGAAATCTCAACTGATATATGTCACTTGATGTGTCCATTCGTTTCCTCTAAAAATGATCACACTGGTTTAGGGTAAAAAAAAAAGAGGTCTGCCTTCCCTGTCACTATAAACAAAAGTTAATTCCTGTATATTTCACTCCATTTGTATTATGGGTTAAATAAATTCTGATATATAATTGTCAGGGCATGCTTTATAATTTGAGCGGCCCAATTTAACGGATATTTGTGAGGCCCTCTTCTAATTTTTTTTTTTTACAATAACATCTATTACTATTGATGCTAAAAGTAAATTGCGGTCAAGATACATATGGTGAAATTTAGTATGCTGTTACCAACCTTTTTTATTTTTAGCATATGGGATGTTATGCGAATAGTTCATACATTTACCTGTGCAAGCATTGAAAATATGGGTGAATTTCATTAAAAATATTTTTTTATAGCCAATACAAATTATTGTAAGTACCCGCAGGCTTTTTTTATGGCTTTCAATAGAGGAAACATCATTCCGTTGCAGTTGCCAGTGCTGTATTCATCATGCTCAAACGATTTGACAACCACACCACCGAAATCATTATGTAATATGTTTTTTACCTGTAGGGACGGATACAAAATGTAATTTATCGATAGGATGTAAACATTTTAAAAAGTCAAGTGCAAGGCAGTGCCCTACTATGATGCAACGAGGGACGGCCATATGAGGAAAACGGGCAAGGGGGGAGTGTGGCGTACCAATGGGACAGCACAGTAACGGGCGATATTAGAAGTAAAACTAAAAAGTTAATTTCAACATTATTTGAGTAATTTAAAAAGAGTATTCTCAAATCTTTTATATATATAAATATATATATATATATATATATATATATATATATATATATATATATATATATATATATATTGTTACGACCCTCTCGGTGCACACCGTACAGTCTACAGAGTGAACGCAATGACGCGGTAGAGACAGTGACGTAAGAAGCCGGCAAGAGAGTGGCCATGTTGCCGTTGTTGTTGTTTTTATAGATATTAGTAAACTCTTGGAACCCACGCCGGCCTGTGTTATGTTTTGATTTTATAAACAGAATTTTAAAGAGTTGTAACATTGGTGTCAGAGGCGGGACAGTCTTACAATGTTCGGTAAGAAATTTAACGAACTTTTAGTTAGAGAGTTAAAGGAAGAATTAGAAGAAAGGGACCTTCCAACTGACGGCAACAAACAACAACTGTTTAATAGACTTCATAAAGCTCTTATTGATGAGGGAATGGACCCGGAGAGCCACTGTTTTGAGTCTGAAATCGCAAAGTTAAGAAAAGAAATGAAAGAAGGCCGGAATGAAATGAAAGAATTTCATTTAACATTAAGAAGTGAAATAGAGGACATTAAGAAAGGTTTAAAAGGTGACATCGAGAAAGCAAAGATTGAATTACCAAAAGTGAAAGTAGTAAATGAAACGACAACAAAAGAAAACATGACTCAGAGACAGACAAAGTTAATCATTGAAGCAGACTTAGACATGCGGCCAGTTTTATCTGAGGATGTGGTCATCCAGGAAGTGGTACCTGAGGATGTGGTCATCCATGAAGTGGTACCTGAGGATGTGGTCATCCATGAAGTGGTACCTGAGGATGTGGTCATCCATGAAGTGGTACCTGAGGATGTGGTCATCCAGGAAGTGGTACCTGAGGATGTAGTCATCCATGAAGTGGTACCTGAGGATGTGGTCATCCAGGAAGTGGTACCTGAGGATGTGGTCATCCATGAAGTGACACTTAAGGATGTGGTCACCCACGACGTGATACCTGATGATGTGGTCATCCAAAACATAGCGCACGAGAAGGAACTAATCCAAGAAGAGCCGCCCAGCTATCTGAGCCCCTGTGAGAATGATCGGTCTGCAGAATGTCTGAAAGCTTGTTGCAACCGCTGCCCTGGCTACCTTGAATATCCAGACAACTTAACAGAGTCTGATAAAAACTACGTCAAGAACAATAAACCACAACTAAACAATAAACCACAACTAAAGAAAAGCCACGAATGCATGGAAATCCACAACAGTGGAGCTGATGCTAGTGCCAACGTTTGGCACTGCAACGGCAAGATCCCTACAGGTCTTAATTTCGTGCACAATCTTCCGCGCTTCGATAACAAGAAAGATTTGGTGACCTGTGATGGGCCACCTGAGGTGTTGGTGACCGGTGATGAGCCACCTGAGACGTTGGTGACCGGTGATGAGCCACCTGAGACGTTGGTGAATTGTGAAGAACCACCTGATACGTTGGTGACCTGTGATGAGCCACCTGAGACGTTGGTGACCGGTGATGAGCCACCTGAGACGTTGGTGAATTGTGAAGAGCCACCTGAGACGTTGGTGACCTGTGATGAGCCACCGGAGACGTTGGTGACCTGTGATGAGCCACCTGAGACGTTGGTGACCTGTGATGATCCACCTGAGACGTTGGTGATTTGTGATGAGCCACCTGAGGAGCTGGTGACCCATGAAGAGCCACCAGAGACACTGGTGAACCGATATGAGCCACCTGGGGAGCAGAGACGAAAGGTAGAGAGGAGCGAGGAGACCAGCAGAGTGCATCGGAGCAGAGGAGAACAGGGCAGGACAGAGATGAACCTGGCCATTGACTTTAATCTGGTCAGTTCAGTATACATTCATCCTAGCTCTGTCAAACACAAAACATTTCGTTACTGCTACAACGTGTGTTTCGTCATCGTCATGTTATTCTGCAACAACAAGAGCTTGATTTTGTTGGGTCTCATCAATGGAGGTCAGTATCCCGAACGCCTGCACCTGCGAGAAAACCTACCTGGTGAACAGCCAGATTTCTATGGGGACGAACACGATCCTCCCCGCCCCACCACGGGGATAATCAACCTCCACAGCCAGACAAAAGACATACTCCTAGCTAGCATCAACGGTCACGCTGAGAACAGAGCTGTGGTTCATGTGGACAGACTGTACAGATACTGTTGTGAGAACTGACCTGTCCAGGACGGACAGATTTAAGAGGGGGGCAGTGTTACGACCCTCTCGGTGCGCACCGTACAGTCTACAGAGTGAACGCGATGACGCAGTAGAGACAGTGACGTAAGAAGCCGGCAAGAGAGTGGCCATGTTGCCGTTGTTATTGTTTTTATAGATATTAGTAAACTCTTGGAACCCACGCCGGCCTGTGTTATGTTTTGATTTTATAAACAGAATTTAAAGAGTTGTAACAATATATATATATATATATATATATATATATATATATATATATATATATATATATTGTCTGTATTATTCCAACATAATGTCGTCAGAGATTGCAAAGTATGATAAGTAGGTGCAGATTATATAAATGCATGTGGTGAAAGCTCTTCGACCCACAAAATCGTGAAAGGAGACACTTTCAGCTCTCGGCTCTTGATTTGTCGTATACTCTAAGCCCCAGGAGCCATAACTTCACTAACAGGTGTGACTATGTTCACACTAAGCCCCAGGAGCCACAACTTCACTAACAGGTGTGACTATGTTCACACTAAGCCCCAGGAGCCACAACTTCACTAACAGGTGTGACTATGTTCACACTAAGCCCCAGGAGCCACAACTTCACTAACAGGTGTGACTATGTTCACACTAAGCCCCAGGAGCCATAACTTCACTAACAGGTGTGACTATGTTCACACTAAGCCCCAGGAGCCACAACTTCACTAACAGGTGTGACTATGTTCACACTAAGCCCCAGGAGCCACAACTTCACTAACAGGTGTGACTATGTTCACACTAAGCCCCGGGAGCCAGGAATGTACTACCAGTGTGACTTTGTGTCAAGAATCTACTAAAACAAATTAAAAAATCTTTTTGAAACATTGCTTTGATTTTACTATCATTTTGTGTTTGTTTTTTTACTGGCTTTTTAATTTTGTATCAAAGTAACTAGCATCTAGTGCTGTTTCTCAAACAATGATGAACGACAACGTCAAATCATTAATACACTCATAGACCAGCATGTTAATTGTAATAGTAAAACGTATTCATTTGAAACATTCCTTGAATAATAGAAATAAATTTGTTTCTTCTATGGTATGCTGGAATCATTTAGTCATTTTTTTTTTTACATAATTTATACATCAAAATGATTTTTATTTGAAACAAGCTAAGAGAATTCTGAAAAATGAAAGAAAAAGAGATAAAAAAAGTGGAATAAAATGTATCTATTAAACATTAGTTTAGCTCCGGTGTAGTTTTATTGAATGATAGTCATTCCATAGAATTTCAATTAAATAAAAAAAAATAAGTTTGCAAAATGTTTGAAGACATGATTGCGAAATGTTTGAAGACATGTTTGTGAAATGTTTGAAGACATGTTTGCGAAACGTTTAACACACATGTTTGCGAAATATTTGAAGACATGTTTGCAAAATGTTTGAAGACAAGTTTGCGAAATGTTTGAAGACATGTTTGCGAAATGTTTGAAGACATGTTTGTGAAAAGTTTGAAGACATGTTTGCGAAATGTTTAACACACATGTTTGCGAAATCTTTGAAGACATGTGTGCGTAATGTTTGAAGACATGATTGCGAAATGTTTGAAGACATGTTTGTGAAATGTTTGAAGACATGTTTGCGAAACGTTTAACACACATGTTTGCGAAATATTTGAAGACATGTTTGCAAAATGTTTGAAGACAAGTTTGCGAAATGTTTGAAGACATGTTTGCGAAATGTTTGAAGACATGTTTGTGAAAAGTTTGAAGACATGTTTGCGAAATGTTTAACACACATGTTTGCGAAATCTTTGAAGACATGTGTGCGAAATGTTTGAAGACATGTTTGCGAAATGTTTGAAGACATGTTTGTGAAAAGTTTGAAGACATGTTTGCGAAATGTTTAACACAAATGTTTACGAAATCTTTGAAGACATGTTTGCGAAATGTTTGAAGACATGTTTGCAAAATGTTTGAGGATATTTTACCTTCTCAGTTAGAGTATGTACATCATCTTGGAAGATTACACGCAAATATTTTTTGAGTTTATTGTTATAATATTCTTCTATAAGATGACCGGTTTCTGGATGTAGATATCTTCCAACGCCATATGCGCCTCTTGTGTGATTAATGCAATTCTGTAAGACACATAATAACAATCTAATAATACAATAGCAATTTAGTCTTTGCGTTAATTGGAAAGTAAAGAATGAATACAACAGTATTCCAGTGTAAAAACAATCATGAAAAAAATCGGATCTGCCCGAAACCAAAAATAACCTAGCCTACAGATCAAGCCTAAGGGGATATAACTCTATGCGAAGGTTTTGCAGGGTACAGCTAGTCTACATTATAAAGCAGCTAAGATTGTCCGGGTCGCTGCTGGCGGCGGCGAGCGGTGTGCGGGGAATCCGTTCTATAAATAAAAGACCTCCAGAAATAATAAATAAAACAATAGTGTTTGATAAATTAATCACGTGACCAACGGAAACAAAAATTCAAAATGGCGTCATGCCCGTGTCTCAATTCGAATTATTTAAAAAAAAAATATACAGTTTTAAATAGTTTCTGTGGTTTTTTATTATGAAATGTAAAAGTCCCTAATATTAAATAATAATAATAATATATAATATCATTCAAATTAGTTTAGTTTTTATAACAACAGATAACATTTTAACTAGGTCACTAGCGAGCGTAAATAAAGTTCTTTTTAAAAGTCAATATAATATTTTTAAAAAAAAAAGAAATTCTACAAATTTCTATACAAATTAAGTTCTCAGCTATTATCATATTTCATTTTTTTTTGTTAATTAAATAGGGCTTTGATTTATTTTAAGTTACAAAATAAGATTTTATAGGCTGAAAATAAGTCAAATGGTAGTGAAAAAAATAATCGAGCAATTTTTTTTTAAATAATACATTTAAATTTTCTCTATTGCAGTGTGACACGGTTGGCCGAATGCGAATGGCTAAGTAACTCGGGTCTTGCGTTCTATGCTGACTATCCAGGGTTCGTTTCCTCACAGTGATATACCTTTTTTTTTTTTTTTTTTAGAATTTATCCTTTTGGTTGTTTTAATGAAAAGTAACTAATTAGATCTCTTTGACATTTTTTTAATTCATTAATTTATCAGAAGAAGCAACTAATTAGATTTTTAACTATTTCATAACTTAAAATTAAAAGAAAAACTATTTTGAAAAAAATGTATCAAAGCTGAACACAGAGACCTACCGTACCTAAATCCAAAATCGAAATATTAAGTACATATGAAAAATATAAAATTCCACCCGTCGTTCGACGGGCTAAAATACTTGTAAAAAAAATAATTCTGCACTTGGAAATCCGTGTTAAAAAGTTACTATTAAAGAAGACAGTAAGACAAAATTCGCGCACAATACATTTGCAGCGGATCAATTAACTACATTTTTTTATTAATTTAAATGTATACTATTTGTAAAAAAAAAAAAAAAAAAAACTCGACAAGTAATCAGCCAGTTGTAAGTATTACATTGCTAAGCATATAGTAAATGAACCGATTGTTACTCGGGCTGGCAGTAAAACCCATAGTCTTGCTGCCTGTTTGCATATAGTTTTTAAACTTCAAGCAATCTTTGAAACAAAACTCCCTACTTTTTTAAAACTTGTAATATACTAAAAATCCTTTAGATTGGCAGTCCCCGTTTTTTTGCCATGTTTTATATCGAAGCTAAGGTTTTATAAAATGTCGTTGATGGATTGTGATTGTAATCGAATTAGCAGACGCTTCTGTTTATGACATGATTATTCTCATATTAAACATTTTATTGAGATAAAACCTTTAGTTGCGAATGCCACGGGCCAACTACTAGTAAAATAGTAATAATAAATTAGGTCAGCATAGTTACATTGATAAAGTATCAGGGAAAATCAATATTTTTCAAGTACAGAAGGTTTTCACATTAGGAACAACCCCACATTCTAAAATGAGCTCTGAGAATCATATATAATAATACTCATTTCCAGTGTGCGTTAAATTGAAAGTAAAGAATGAATACAACAGCATTCCAGTTTAAAATACAACCATGAAAAAAATCGGATCTGCCCGAAACCAAAAATAACCTAGCCTACCGATCAAGCCTAAGGGGATATAACTCTATGCAAAGGTTTTGCAGGGTACAGCTAATATAATTAATAAAAACAAATCCACCTTAAGCTTAAATCCATTGTATTGTCCACTTGACTGTGCTGAACAATAGACGAGAAACATGCTTATCTGAACTCAAAATTCTTGTCGGAGAAAGATGTTACAACTATAAACAGTACTCGAAAGTGACCCAGTTACTTTACCATGATGCAATGAAGACCCATATTGATCGCAAGACAGGCCATATGTCAGCAATAAAAACCTAAATTAGACAAAACCAACTAATCTACTGACATGAATCACATATGAATGCTAGCAGGTCATATGTGAGCAGTAAAAACATAAATTAGACAAAAACTACTAATTTATTTACATGGTTCTTCCTTCGGATAGAAAAACACTCCCACCAAACAGGAAAAAAAAAAGCTAGAAAAAAATTAAGACCAATACAGGTACATTGAAATCGAGGTAATGATTTATGTGGCCCCGGTAGTTTTCAAAACCAGATCTGGACAACACCTTGAACAAAAAGCATTAACACGGTAGTGAACTTAATATTTAAACAACAGACAATAGTGTTATGACTCTCTCGGTGATTCGGCGCACCGTGCAGTCTAGGAATTGAACGTGATGACGTAGGAGAGAGACGCGGCGAAGATAGTGACGTATAAGCCGGCAAGAGAGTGGCCATGATAGTTGTTGTTGTTTTTGTCTTATGAATAGTAAATATTCTTGGAACACACGCCTGTGTTGTTGTAGTTTATAAACAGAAGAGTAAGAGTTTACTACAATAGCTTGTTATCTCTCAATAAGAAGGAATTCTCTCAATTGAAAATGATCCCTTATGATGATCCTTTGTATAATTTTATGATGATCTTTTTATGATCTTAATGATGGCCTTAACAAATATCTCTATGATGATCTTTATGAGGACATTTATGATGATCTTTATGATGATCTTTTTAGCGAGAACCATGGTCATCTTGTTTTAATGGTAATGTTAAATGGTCGTAGGTTAAAAAGCATTTAATAATTTATTTGCAATAAACAACAAACATGGCCATGATTCTACACTTCCGCCTTCATCATTACAACTCTGCTGCTCTTACTTCACAGAGTCTCTGCTTTCATTAATAAATTATACGGTGCGCTGTTATTCGGGAATTCCCTATTCATAGCACACCACCGAGGGCAAGGAAAGCGTTAAAACAGTATATACACAGAAGACTCTAAAATCAACTAATCAAGCACATAGTATTAGTAATGAAAAAATTGTCAGGGAATTTAAAAAAAAAAGTCACGTATATGGTATTAAAAAAAACCTCTAAAAACTCTAGAAATAAAAAAAGATATCTGTAGAGGTCTGTTTGACATTCTGAATTATCAGCATGTACCACAGAATATCAATTATACAGATTGCTTAGCGAAAATAAAAAAAAATATTTTTTTCCGAAAGCCACCGTGTTTGTGTATTTTTCTATTCTGTATCGATATTTAGCTACCTTAATGCATCTACCTTCTTCATACAGCTACCTTCATGCCAGAGCAAGTAATGGGTCACTAAGCATGACCCAGACCCGTCATGACCCATTGACCCATTTAAGAAAGCTGCTAACATGGGACATATTAAAATTGTTTTGAAATATTTTTTTAAAGTCATTATTCTTCTAATTACATCACACCTAATCATATATATGAATTTGATTTGGTTTGAGTCAATAATACCGTTTTTAGAAACCCAGATAAGGGCCCCCCCCCAAAAAAAAATAAATAATCAAATAATAATCAAATTAAATTATAATTAAATTGACGATATCGCTGCAAGTGTTTCAACTATAATTTTCTATACAAATGTATAGAGAAAGGGCATGGTTTTTTTTCGACGCAAATAAAAAAAATCGCGAGACGATGGGTTTTTTTAGGGTCGGGCGGAGACTAAGGATGGGTCGTGGGTCAAGGAACATTGACCCATGACCCATGTGACCCATCCAATTTGCGACCCATTTGACCCATGACCCATTGACCCATTACTTGCTCTGCTTCATGCAGCTACCTTCATGCAGCTACCTTCATACAGCTACCTTCATGCAGCTACCTTCATGCAGCTACCTTCATGCAGCTACCTTCATGCAGCTACCTTCATGCAGCTACCTTCATACAGCTACCTTCATGCAGCTACCTTCATGCAGCTACCTTCATACAGCTACCCTCATGCAGCTACCTTCATGCAGCTACCTTCATACAGCTACCTTCATGCAGCTACCTTCATGCAGCTACCTTCATACAGCTACCTTCATACAACTACCTTCATACAGCTACCTTCATGCAGGTACCTTCATACAGCTGTTGAGGATCCCGAGAAGGGCCCCCAGATGTTGAGGTCCCCTTTGAGGGTATCATTGGCTTGTTGCTAAGAGTATGAGGGCTGACTCAAGGTTGACTCGTATTTGTATTTTCGTTTCCGCCACACACACAGTCTCACCAACAATTAGACGTAAAACCAGTAACGATGATCAATCCAACAAGTCGTGTGTACAACACCAAGAGATATTTATTATACACAGGCACCAGTCCGTAACAGGGATCTGGTGACCTTTCATAAGCAAAGATAATTCAAACTGCAGCAAAATAATCCAATACCAAATGAATAAGGGGAACAAATGACGTTACCGCTAGGTAACTCTCTCTCTATATATATATGTCTCTCTTTCTCTATGTCTCTCTCTTTCTCTCACTCAGAGACACAACAATCGACTAGCTATCACTCAGTCGGATTGCTCCTCACAAATCGACTCTCTCACCCGAGAGCCCACAGCCGAATGTCCGCGAATCTATATTTCATTTCCCATCTCACTTTTCCCACGTGACCCTTAGCCAATCAAATATAATATATGTCTCTTTCAAACTTTCAAATTAGGGGGTGGAGCCTAGATGAGGAGGGGGGGGGAGAAGTACGTCGTATAGACAAGGGCCGTAGTAACTGGACATCGAGCGGGTCGCTGTCCCTTTGAAGAAGCCGACCGGAGAATAGTAGTCCGGTGGTCAGAGCATTCCCCGGGAGGAATGTAACGTGTTTCTGTTACCTCCCTGCCTCGTACACCTTCCGCTGTCCACCTGGCTGATGACGCAATTACGGGGGTGGGGTAAAAAGGGGGGAAACTGGAGCACGGGAACGTATATTACTATACATGGTATAATATACACCTTAACGTTAGTAATATTATTATGTTAGGGGTTGGAGTAAGGGGATGGTTTCGACATATTAGTCACAACCTGTGACAACAGCTACCTTCATGCAGCTACCTTCATGCAGCTACCTTCATACAGCTACCTTCATGCAGCTACCTTCATACAGCTACCTTCATACAGCTACCTTCATGCAGCTACCTTCATACAGCTACCTTCATACAGCTACCTTCATGCAGCTACCTTCATACAGCTACCTTAATGCAGCTACCTTCATACAGCTATCTTCATACAGCTACCTTCATACTGCTACCTTCATGCAGGTACCTTCATGCAGCTACCTTCATACAGCTACCTTCATACAGCTACCTTCATACAGCTACCTTCATACAGCTACCTTCATACAGCTACCTTCATGCAGGTACCTTCATGCACCTAACGAATGTTTGGACCTCCAAAGAGTTGTCTTTAGCAATTAAGATTCGACTTTATAACACCAACGTCATATCAAGTCCTGCTGTATGAAGGGCAAACATGGAAGATGTCTAAGACATCTAAGAAAGTGCAAACCTTTCAAGAAATCTGCCTCAGAAGAAACCTGCTAGTTCGCTGACCATCAACAATGTCATCCTTTTGAAAAGGACCTGCCAACACTCAGCTGAAGAAGAGATCAGAATGAGGCGATGGGGCTGGATAGGACACACCCTACGCAAACCAGCAGTCAGTGTCAAAAGGAAGTGAGCTCTAATTTTCAAGGTAAAAGGAAGTGACGCCACCAGGAAACACTTCGCGGCTAAACCAAGATGCTGATACCACAATGATGGGTCACACCTGGAACCAGTTGGAGAGGATGGCAAAGGACAGAGGACTCTGCGGATCTGTTGTTGAAGGTCCCATACCCTGACAGATGACTCTGCGGATCTGTTGTTGAAGGCCCCATACCCTGACAGATGACTCTGCGGATCTGTTGTTGAAGGCCACATACCCTGCTATGAGTGTAAGAAATGATGATGTGATGATTTAGCGACCTAGAAGCAATGCATTAATGTATAATTCCCTTAGTGAATAGGAAAGAAAGTGACCCAGTTGTAAAAGTGTTCACAACCCTGCTGAAATGAAACATAAAAAAATGACTGACCCTATCATAACTGTTAATATAAAGAAGATTATAAGATCCATCCTTTTTTAGACTGTATTCAAAACTCTTCAGAGACAGTCCAATGTTAGTCTTGCGATCAATGACTCCTTGTGAGGTGATATATTTCGAGACATACTCCTGTTAGAAATAAAAAGATTAAATTAAATATTCTCGTTATTTCTAATCCAATCTGCAAATTAATAAAAATGTTCATACTTACAATGTATCATTAAAGTAACAGGTAATATACAATCAAATATATATATATATAAAAGAATAAACAAAAATCTTGTATATAATAATGACCGATCATTGGCGTAGTGAAGGGGAGCAAGGGGACATGATGCCCCAGGCGCAAATCAAAAAGAGGCGCCTAATGGTATATTTTACATATTATACGGTTATCAAATGGGTGGGTGGTGGCGCTAAAAAGGTATTCTGCCCCCGGGGGGGGGGGGCGAGTTAAGCTCGCTACGCCACTGTGATCGATATACAATTTTAATATATGAAAAAAGTCTGTTAATAAAATACCAGCGAGTATCTTTTTTGCTTGTCCATTTCTTTTTAAACCCAAGACAATTTAGCGAAATATTTTCGTAGAAATTAAGAGAATATGTCTGACAACGTGATCTTTTTTACCTTTTTTTTTTTAAAAAAAAAAAACTAGATATAGAACTGATATATCAGACAAATAAGATAGACCATTCAAGTTATTTAAATAAAAATTGAAAGCCGAATTAAAACTCCATGCAAGTCGTGTCGCTAAAATATAACCGCAACATTACTTAAAGTCAAGTAACCAAATAAACCTTGGTAGAACTGACTTTTCTTTTAACCTCATTCAGTCATTGTAACCCCCCCCCCCCCAAAAAAAAAAGGTGTGAAAGTAAAATGCTATACTTGTGCGCGTAGTTTTTGATGATGAGTCAGGCACAGCCACGTAGCGTGAAAATTCTACAGGAGGGGCCAGGCATTCTACAGCAGGAGACAGGCAATAGCAGGGGGGGGGGGGGAAGGTAATATATTGCAGTAAGTAGAACAAATAAGCAGGGGGTGGGGGTAGACAATACGCAGGGGGGGGCGGCCCCCTGGCTCCCCCCCCCCACCCGTACGCTGCGGGCCTGGTCAGGCAGCAAACTGGCGAGCTTCTAAAATCTCTTAGTTGTTATTAGTTGTTTTATAAAAAAAACAACTATATTTCACTGCGTCCCACACATTACCTTTATATTTATATAAACATATATTAATAAAAAAATATCTTGTAAAATGACACTCTTTAATGTTACCGCATGGCAATTTTCAAACGTTCAAAGCCAAAATTTTGAAAGGTCGGCTTTCATTTTTCATCTTCTGTGGTTCTTTCTTTCGTATGTCAACATTAAAGATTCTTTCTTTCGTTTCATTTTGGCTATAGCAAGGGAGCAAGAGGTTCACTTGTCGAAGGGCTATATAACAAAACATCTTCATTTTATATTACAATTGGGGCTTTTGTCGACGTACCTGGGGGTGAGGGTGTGTGTAAATTGTGACAGGGTGGGGGTGGTAGATCTACTTAATATGTTAACGTTGCGTGCAATTCCGTTATTTATCGATTTGATGAACTTTCAGCATTTTGATCAAATTAACGCATTTAGGTGTTGCGTAAAAAATTTTAATCGCAATTTTTTTTTGAAGCGTTAATCGCAAATTAATGCAGTTTAATCAGCAGCCCTAATATATATATATGCTAGTTGCAAGTACCCGGCTTTGCCCGGGTTTAAAATAAGGCTTTCTGTTTACCTTCTGTTTTCTCCCTACCCCCACTCTCCCTCCCTCCCTCTCCCTCCCTCTCCCTCCCTCTCTCTCCCATCTCTCTCCCTCCCTCCCTTTCCCATCTCCCTCTCCCCCTCCTTCTCTCCCCTCTGTCCATTCCCCCTCCCTCCCTCTCTCCCCACTTCCTCCTTCCCTCTCACTCCCTCCCTGCCCCCCTCTCTCTCTCTCTTTATCTCTTCCTCCCATTTCTCCCATCCTCTCTCCCTCTCTCCTTCCCTCTCCTCTCTCTCACTCCCTAACCCCTCTCTCCCTCCCTCCTTTCTCCCTCCCTCCCCTCTCCACCTCTCTCTCCCTCCTTCTCTCCCCCTTCTTCCCTCCCTCATTCCCTCTCTCACCTTTCCTGCCCCCCTCACTCTTTATCTCTCTCCCTCCCTCTCTCCCACCCTCTCTCTCCCTCCCTCCCCTCTATCTCCCTCCCTACCCTCTCTCTCCATCCCTTTCTCTTTCCTTCCCTCCCTTTCTCGCTCCCTCTCTCCCTCCCTCTCCCATCTCCCTCTCTCTCCCTCCCTCTCCCATCTCCCTCTCTCCCCCCTCCCCCCCTGTCCATCCCCCCTCCATCTCTCCCCTCCCTCCCTCCTACCCTCCTTTCCTCTCTCTCCCCCCCGCCCCCCTCTCTCTCTTTATCTCTCTCCCTCCCTCCCTCCCTCTCTCTCTCTCTCTCTCTCGGCATCCGTCCGTCTCGAGAGACGATGGTGTAGCTAAGATGAGTCTACAAGACACCGCCGGGAATGGCTGTGCAGTCCGACTCGGGAGTGACAATCCCTGCCGCACTTGTCACACTTGAAGATAGTTGGTTGTTGTAGTTGTTGTTGTAGCTGTTCTTTTTTCCGCTTCCGTCTTGTTCTTTTCAGGGCAGCATTATCCTGTCGCTCAGCCTCTGCGCGCAATGAACCCTGCCGGACAGCGAGCCTCCATGAGTGGCGGTCGGCTGCTTGGCTCTCCCAGGAGTTGGGGTTAATGGAGCACTCTTTCATATCCTTTTTGCAAGTGTCTTTGTAGCGCATTTTAGGTCGCCCTGTTTTCCTCTGGCCGGTAACTAACTCGCCATAGAGTAGGTCTTTCGGGATGCGGCCTGCGTCCATTCTTTTGACATGACCGAGCCATCTGAGGCGTCTCCCGCTGAGAACTGCAAACAAGCTGCTCATGTTGGCCCTCTCTAGCACCCCAGTGTTGGGGATCTTGTCTTGCCACTTTATCTGCAGTATACGTCGCAGGCACCTCATGTGGAAATTGTTTAGCTTTCTTTCGTGCCTCGCGTAAGTGGTCCACGTCTCGCATCCATAGAGGAGGGTACTAAGTATGCAGGCCTGGTAGACGCGCAATCTGGTATTTTCGGTGAGGCTGGGGTTTTCCCACACACGTTGCTTTAGTCTCGCCATGACTGTGGCTGCCCTAGCGATTCTGCAATCGATCTCCGGGTCTATGGATAGCGAGCTGGAGATGGTGGACCCGAGGTAAGTGAAGTTCTCGACGACCTCTAGGGTGTGCCAATCGATGTCAATGCTTGGGGGTGTATCTGTACCCTGTGCCATGACATTCGTCTTTTTCAGGCTGATAGTCAGTCCAAACTCCTTGCATGCATGGGAGAGGCGGGTGACAAGCTGCTGCAGTCCGTCTTCAGTGTGTGATGTGTGTGATATATATATATATATATATATATATGTGATATATATATATATATATATATATATATATATATATATATATATATATATATATATATATATATATATATATATATACTTTTTATTATGGCTTCACACTTCTTCTAAAATCCTTCTTCATTCCTTTACCTTCCTCAAACTGTGCAAATAAGGGAGCATGAAAAAACAACAACAATTCTTTGCAGCACAAAGGCACGATACAGCACCAGCGCGCAAGTTCTATTCGGCTTTATTAGTAGGAAAATTTTAAATGTATCATCGGGAAATGACGTCACAGAGGAATTTTATTTATGGCGCCGTCGAGATTACTTTAATATAGTAAAATACTAAAATAAAAATAATTAATTACAATTAAACTACCCATCGAAATGAAACGAAACCTGTCCTATAACCTTCCCCATGTAATTATGTGTATGTGTGACAAATTTCACGTTATTTGGTTGTCTGGATCTTGAGTTATAAGGGAACAGAAAGACAGACAGACAGACAGACAGCAAATGCGTTTTATAAGTATATATATACATGTTTAACTTATTGTTTCTTGTATTAGCGTCTACTTACGATAGATTGGGTACCGTTAGGATCTTTGGAACTTAGAGGACTGTGATATTGTGGATTGTCTGTTGCTTCTGGGACTTGGAAGTAATAGCTGGCTACATCCAGCATGTCCGCATTTCTATAAATAGGTAAAAGTGTAAAACAGGAAAAAAAGGTAAATAGATTCCAGTGAATGAACTTTATTGAGATTATGTTGATTGATTGCATTAATTGATTAATTGAATCGATTGATTGTGTTTATTGATTATGTTGATTGATCGTATTGATCGATTGTAATGATTGATTGCAATAATTGATTGCTTGTATTGGTTGATTGTATTGATTGCTTGTATTGATTGATATATTGATTGATTGTATTGATCGATTGTATTGATTGATTGCATTAATTGATTGATTGTATTGGTTGAATGGATTGATTGATTGAATTTATTGTATTAATTAATTGTATTGATTTATTGTGTTAATTGATTGATTGTATCGATTGATTGTATTGATTGATTGTATTGATCGATTACATTGATGATTGTATTAATTGATTGAATTGATTGATTTTATCGATTAACTGTATTGATTGATTGTATTAATTGATTGAATGTATTGTGACATTGTGATAGGAATGGATCATTAAACAGATAAAACAAAATTTTCGATATAAATTTATGCAAATATTAGTTTTGAGTTTTGGGGGAAAAGGCATATAGGATCCAAACGCCAGAGACCACTAGAGGCTCAAGGTTTTCAAATGACACCTTTGACATCATTTCTTAGCTGAATCCCGCCCCGCCCCCCCCCCAAACTTTATGTACCCTTTCTTTGTGACCACCAGCGTTAGAACGACTTGAGTTTATGCGGGGAAAAAACTCCATTTTATCCATTGTTCTTTATTTTTTCTCATACTCTGTGTGATAAGGGCAATAAATTTTGTCAAAGTAACAACGGATCGCGCTTTCTACTTAGTTTTAATTATGTGTATCACAAAAAACAGTTAACACTGAGAGAGAGAGAGAGAGAGAGAGAGAGAGAGAGAGAGAGAGAGAGAGAGAGAGAGAGAGAGAAAGTATTACTCTGATAGACTTCGTATGTCGTAATCTTCCACTAAAAGCGAGTTATTTACTGGAATGCCAACTGACAGTATGAGTTTAGCATTCCCGGTGTCTCGAGCTTCTTTCGACAACGAGCACGCAAAATCCTAAAATACCGAAGAGAAAGCAGAGTTTAATTTTTTTTTTACTTGTAATACTAATTAACAGAGATGGGGTGTCGGCACAAATTTCAGCCGACACCGATTCCGGCTCCCCAAACCCTGCTAATTAGAAACTGCAAAAATAAAAACCGAAATACTATGATGCTAGGCTTTTTTTTTCCCCACAGACTCAAAGCTTTGTTATAATCATACAGTATAAAATATTGCATTGATTTTTTTTGTTATTGTATCACTAAGTTAATTTTTTATTTGTAAATTAATATGTACTAGTCTTCACGCGTCGTATCATACGCCGCATTATCAATCAATATAAACAACACGCTTGCAGTGATCCATCTTGACCCACTTTAAACAACACGCTTGCTCTGATCCAGCCCTCCCGTCTCCACACTACATTGGTTTTTTTTTCCCGGTGCCGCGAGTTGTCAACGTATTCGGGAATTCCACAATCTATAAATAGTCCTGCGTCTTGAAGTTGTGAATTATATATATATAGATATATTTTTGTCTGTGTGTTTAATATGCCCCTCCCCCAAACAGAGAACTGTTCCAATTTGCAGACCATATGCTACATAACCTCCGTAAATTTGAAATACTTTATTTCTTTTTTACTTATACATGTGATAAAGACAATCACATATTTAATGTCAATGCATGCTGGTATATATTCAAGTAAATAACATTGGAACATTTAAAAAAATGCACATCTAGCTAATACAATATTAGTGATCAATTATTGAAGTATAAAAAAAATTTCTTTAGAAATGAATCACTCTAACCGAAATAAAGTCTGAAAAATTTCCCTTGCTGCCTTTGTAAAGCTGCTCATCAATTTTGACACCGTCCAGATTTCTTGTCCGTAACAGAAGAATGGTGTTGTGAAAAAAAATCTTCCTTGCCGTTGGAGAGCTGTACATAGCAACGAAGCCGTCAAAGAATTCATCGTTTTGAATGGAAATTAGTATTTGGAGATGAGGATGTTTCGTTTTGAATTTGACGAGATCGGGGATGCTAAGGGTATGCATAATGAGAACATTAATAGACATACAAATGTGTTTAAAAAGTAAAGCAACGCTAAAGGGGCCATCGGAGGAGATGAAGTGTTGAATTCATCTGTTTTTGTAAACATGGCATAAAAAGGTCTAGCACAACGTCTAGCCGCCTTTACTTTCCCAACCAAAGTCAGGTACCCCTTTAAATGTTGGGTGAAATAGTAGGCCTTTTCCAACCAACATTTGATCTGGGGAAAATTCCCCATGTCCTCACCGAGAATCGAACCCGGAGCTCTTAGTTTGAGTGTTGACAGCTTTTTACCTCTCGGCCATCCGTCCCTCTACAAATGTCTTTACCAATGGGAATATTTTACTAGGATACTAATGAGAAGAACGATTTGCTATAAAAATTCAACACGTGTGAACTGTAGAGGGCTGCCATGGCAAACTTTAGAATAATGAGGCAATGACAATGCTCATTAAAAAATGCAAGTGTTTATGTAGGAATATTTTGTTTAAGAAAGTTTTAATCATCTCAACAGTAATTTAAAAAGTTAAAAGATGTTTATACAAATAAACTTTTTGTCATATATAACTGTTTATTTGATACCTCTCTAAGCGCGGATGTTTAAAAAAATACTCAATAGAGGACAAAACCAACACAGGACAAAACCAATAGAGGATAAAACCAACACAGGACAAAACCAATAGAGGATAAAACCAACACAGGACAAAACCAATAGAGGATAAAACCAACACAGGACAAAACCAATAGAGGATAAAACCAACACAGGACAAAACCAATAGAGGATAAAACCAACACAAGACAAAACCAATAGAGGATAAAACCAACACAGGACAAAACCAATAGAGGATAAAACCAATAGAGGATAAAACCAACACAGGACAAAACCAATAGAGGATAAAACCAACACAGGACAAAACCAATAGAGGACAAAACCAACACAGGACAAAACCCCCAGCGGACTAAACTCACAGAAGTTAAACCCCCATTTAATTATAAATTCTAAAATTTGGCCCCATTTTTATTATAAAATGTAACATGTATTACATACCAGGATGTTAAAATATTTTTCAAATACGTATTTTCATAATTTTTTTTTCAAAGTAGTCTGATATGCTGCATTAGCTCTTCAAGCCACAGTGGTCAGAGGTCATTGGTTAGCTTTACACCAACAGGCAGCTGACCAGGTATAACAAAACAAAATTTATTGTTTTAGCCCAAGGTCAAGACTGACCTTCTCTTTATTCTACCTTTTAAATATCACGCCAGACACACATTTTATAAGATAAGGTAAAGTAAACAACATAAACATTAAAAGTTGAAAGCCAATCAATCCTTTCTTTAAGTTAACGTGAAACAGACTACATACTATTTGTGCTGACAGACATGATCGCTCCACTCGACATACATTTCGCTTAGTCCTGGTTCAAGATGATCGAACTTATAGGACTATCAATAATATCGGCTTCTTCCAAAAGTATAAAGGGGGGGGGGGGGGTTGTCCGCTGGAGTTTTTGGTTCGCTGGGGGTTTTGTCCGCTGGAGTTTTTGCTTCGCTGGGGGTTTTGTCCGCTGGAGTTTTTGGTTCGCTGGGGGTTTTGTCCGCTGGAGTTTTTGCTTCGCTGGGGGTTTTGTCCGCTGGAGTTTTTGCTTCGCTGGGGGTTTTGTCCGCTGGAGTTTTTGCTTCGCTGGGGGTTTTGTCCGCTGGAGTTTTTGGTTCGCTGGGGGGTTTTGTCCGCTGGAGTTTTTGGTTCGCTGGGGGTTTTGTCCGCAGGAATTTTATGTTCGCTAGGGGTTTTGTCCGCTGGAGTTTTTGGTTCGCTTGGGGGGGGGAGAGGATTAGCCCGCTGGCGTTTTTAGTTTGTTGTGGATTTCGTCCAACACTCATCCCTGTCCACCCATTAAGTTGAATTATTCATTATGCAAATGAACTCAATTATGACAAATAAAGTCAGTTATGCTGCTGTAAACCTTAGCAATACAAATAATCTTAATAAAACGAATAAGCATAATTATAATGAAAAAGCTGAGTTCATTCAGATAATTGCACCTTACGACTCTAATGATCTTGAGATGACCACATCATTTGAACTTATTTTTGTTTACATAGAGCGGATTTGTTCCCGATATGCTACACTGGCAATTATACATGTGTGTACAATGTGGTATCAATAAACAATACATTTGTGTACAATGTGGCGTCAATAAACAATACATGTGTGTACAATGTGGCGTCAATAAACAATACATTTGTGTACAATGTGGCGTCAATAAACAGTCGGAGGGTCGTTGTGAAACAACAAATTGACAACATTTCACTTACGGATCATTATTATAATGAGTGTGTAACAAATTCAGATTATACTTCCTGGTTATGGAGAAACCTGAGACGACTATATGAGTACAGAGGCTAGGATCGATGTAGTTCGGATGAAACCACGATATAACGTCTGTTTCATAATAGCACACAATGCGCGAACATTTTTCCGTAACTAGATTAAAAATGAAAAAATTAATGTAGTATATATATATATATAATGTATTTAAAATTAGAAAGCTTTACAATTTAATAGCGTTTATTAGACTGTCAACACCTACACAATGGGGCTCCAGTCCGTACAAGGAGTAGAATGATCACCAGAACAGACTTCATCTTAAATATCTTCTTAAAAAAATGTTGAAACTTGTGTACAATACCTATGAGCAACACACACAGAGAATTCAAACTATTATATAGCAAGTATTAAAAAAAAACTATTTAGAAAATGTTAAATACGAGAAAAAGACGTACATATCTAGAACCTAATATCCTTGTAAACCCCCCCCCCTTTCCTCCCACTCTTCACAGATTGTCTTTCCCTAGAGGGAGATTTGTTTACTTATTTAATCCTTGGAAACATCTCGGTTTCCGGACGAAACCCTCATCAGCGGACAAAACCCCCAGAGGACAAACCCTTGACAAAATCCCCAGCATACTAAACCCTAGAGAACAAAACCCCATATTTAATGTTATAAAATATAATATTAAACCATCATGTTATAAAATATAATATTAAGCCCTCATGTTATAAAATGTAATATATGTATATTACTTATTTAATAAAAATGGATCATAATTTTACTATTTTACATTAAAATGTTTTCTTTTTCAAACAACCCTCAACTTGCTACATTATCCCTTCGAGCCACAGAGGTTAAAAGTCAAATCGATTGTTAGATGTACAACAACAAGCCGCCCGTCTTACGAGCGGGGGCTAGGCGTGAGTGTTTATGGTCATGGTCATATTTATAGAAAATGCTATATAATGGTGTTAAGTTTATTGAATATAGCTACCATATTCATTCATAATAAAATGTCTACAAGTTTAAATATACATTTCTTTCATTCATATATATATATATATATATATATATATATATATATATATATATATATATATATATATATATATATATATATATATATATCGTAAATATTTTTAGTCTAATAATTTAAACAAATACATAAATCCTAAGTTTTCTTGTATATAGCTATAAAACATCAATCAATAGTTTTTCTCCAAGAATTATGACCGGCAACACTCAAGCCTCGTTCCGGCTTACGAGGTGAAACAAACCGAATTAACAGTTTAATTAAACCGTTTCTTTATTCTACCTTTTGAATGCTGGCGCCAGACTCACATGTTTATAGACCTTTTTTTTCAAAAGTAGGTGATTGTTAACTGCACTACGGCTACTTTACATTCCATATGTCAGTGCAAAGATCGTAATTCTACGTTGTGGGGGGGGGGGGGATGGGGTGTGAGAAACTTCACATTTAATAACCTACTGGATACAGGTTCCCTCCGTTTGTATCTCACCTAATCAAATTGGAGACGGTAAAAAAAAAAGGGTGGGGGGGGGGGTAGGTGGAAGTATCTAGACGTGGGGAAGATCACTCCCAATATATTATCTGTAAGAAGGAAGGTGTGGGGGGAGGGGAAGAGATAGAATACCCCCCCCCATCAAACCACTCACACACACACACACTCACTAGATAAACTCTCTAGATAAACTAAACCTCCAGGTCTGACTCACTCATAGATATTCCGTTACTCACCGTTGGCGTGGTAGACTTTCACTCACAGCCTTTCTTTTATGCCCCCCACCCCCACCCGTCCATTCCTAGACGAGAGAGAGGGGGGGGATATCACCTGGTGAATACAAGCCATTCGTGTGCCGCCCCCCCCCTCCCAATCCCCCAAACCCTACCTGTCGGTTCCAGACAAAGGCGTAGCGAGCTTAACTCTCGCCCGGGGCATGATACCTTTTTCGCCCCATTAGGAGCCCCTTTCTGAGTAGCGACCGGGGCATGATGAACCCTCCCCCCTTGCTTCCTCCCCCTCCCTCGCTACGCCACTGGTTCCAGAGAAACATGTAACCCAACCAAACTCGACCAGATCCGACCCGACCCTGATTGCTCGTCGGGTCCATGATGAATTGGGCTGAACTGCTTAATGTGGTCGAGCTGACACGCAGATATCCATAGCGCAGTGAGCCTCCAGAAAACATAACTGCCTCCATCAGAAAGATAGAACGAGATATTCTGCGACTGAAGTTAAACGAGTCCACTCACCCTGTGGTTCTCAATCTTTTTCGCATCGCGACACACTTTGACAAAGTTCCAGTTTCGCGACCCACTTTAACAATAGTTCTAGTTTATCGACCCACTTTGACAATAGTTCCAGTTTCGCGACCCACTTTGACAATAGTTCCAGTTTCTCGACCCACTTTGACAATAGTTCTAGTTTCTTGACCCACTTTGATACTAGTTCTATTTTCGCGACCAATTGTGACAATTGTTCTTGTTTCGCGTCCCACTTTGATAAAAGTTCTAGTTTCGTGACCCACTTTGACAAAAGTTCCAGATTTGCGACCCACTTTGACAATAGTTCTAGTTTCGCGTCAAAGAAACCCACGATAAAAGAATTACAGTCAAGTTGCTATTATTTCTATACAAAGATGTTCCCATTTTACTCTGAAAGTATACAAACGTATAGTTTTAAAACAAATAGCAAAATAGACTTGAAGTAATTGCAGTGTTTAGAGTTAGACCTACCTTTTTGACGGTCTTGCATAAAATCGACGGAAACACTTCAACGAAGATTATATACTGATATTGTTTACCCGCTATCTAATCTTCAAAATATACTGTAGGTTGTTGTACTCTAAACGTGGCACTGTGGACACTTTGAGTGATGTGGTTTACAATTGTAAATAAAGTCTAGTGACCAGTTATAGGTGTTGGTCCGGCCCCTATTTCTACATGTGATACACAACAATCAATAGTAGGGACCCTCCTACTACACAACAGTCAGAACGAGGCCAATATGTGAAGTTCTTCGCCTTTATCAAATCTTTGATGGACAGATCAACGTACAATGGGGCGGTGTAGATAGATACACTGCAGTGTGCTGAATCTATTTGGAGATGACAATAGGTCTAAGTTAAATCTCAGAATTTCCTTTGAATAATACATTGTTAATGTTTAGAGTTTTGGTTAGTTTTGTCAAATAAGCTCACCTTTTATACCAAATGCGAATCGCTGATAAAGAACTACTTTAAACTAAATGAGTATGTATATTACAGTGTGGAGAGTTCTAAGTAGATCATCATCTATATATACACTAGTGGTTGCCCGGTGCATTCGCAACTGAAGGTTTTATCTCAATAAAATGTTTAATATGTTATTAATCGTTTAACAATTACACACTAACCGGCAGCAAGACAAGAAACATATAGTTAGCAATGTAATATTTACAACTGGCTGATTACTTGTCGCGCCATTTTTTACAAATAGTGTAAATTTAAATTAATAAAAAGTTGTAACATCGGGAAATGACGTTATAGAGGCTATCCCAAGTGCAGAATTCACCGGAGATCGAACCAGGAATCCTCAGGTCGACAGTCGAGTACTTTACCACACGACCATCCGTACTCTGCAGAGGATCCAGTCGCCTTTATTTCACAAAAGTTAAGTCAGGTTTCCATTCAAAGATGTGTGTACTTGTGGAACTTCAGCCAATTTTAACCAGAACCTGGGAAAATTCTCTTGGTGCTCACCGAGGATCGAACCCGAGATTCTAAGGTTTACAGTATAACATCTTTTGGCCACCAGTCCTACTCTGTTGTTTATATTTAATCCTGTATCATGATGAGTGGGTAGATGCTTATCTTAAAAAAAAGATTTTAGTGGAAGAACGCGTTGGTTGTATAAGATCTTCCGTTGTTGTTGCTGTTGTTGTTGTTGTTGCTGTTGTTGTTGGTATTGTTGTTGCTGCTGTTGTTGCTGCTGTTGTTGGTATTGTTGTTGCTGTTGTTGCTGTTGTTTTTGTTTTTGTTGTTGTTGTTGCTGTTGTTGTTGTTGCTTTTGTTGTTGTTGTTGTTGTTGTTGTTGCTGCTGTTGTTGTGGTTGTTGTTGTTGCTGTTGTTGGTGTTGCTGTTGTTGTTGCTGTTGTGGTTGTTGTTTTAATTGACTTTTCCCTCCCCCCCCCCCTTTTCTTCGTCTCTATCCGCAAAATTAACTGAGATATTTAAAAATACATTTGGCAACTTTCTTGTGTTGCCTACTTTTAAATTTAACGATCAAACAATTCTAAGACGTGGGGGTACAAGCAGTGCTGAACAAGTGGTTGAATAATAAATTTTCTGGAACTAAAAACTAGATAAAAAGTAAGTTGATTAGATGTTTTAATGTATTTAGAATATGTATTATTGCTTTATGAAATATGTATTATTGCTTTATGAATATGTATTTTTGCTTTATGAATATGTATTATTGCTTTAGGAATATGTTTTTTTGCTTTATGAATATGTATAATTGCTTTATGAATATGTATTTTTGTTTTATGAATATGTATTTTTGTTTTATGAATATGTATTTTTGTTTTATGAATATGTATTTTTGTTTTATGAATATGTGTAACGTATCATATGTGAGGAAGGTCTAGATGATCATTTCATGGGAGGGGGTGTCTAGATGAGCACTTTATGTGGGGAGGGAAGTTTTGTGAAAGTCAATTTTTCCAATTTTAATTTTTATTTAAGTTATTTACTGTGTTTTTTTTTTGTTTTGTTTTGTTAGACACTTGGCTTCTTTTAATAAATTCTTACTTTTCTAAAAAACCGCACACGATCCGTCCTAGTGTGGCTCTATCACCCGCAGTACTCTTCCTATTCTACTTCTTTTGACACAAATTGTTTCTTTATGTTATTTTCTCATCATTTAGCTGATGCAAAAATGACACACACCAGGATGAAGAAAATGTTCTTCTGCTCTCTTTTAATGGTAATTTTGGCTGACACTTACAAGGATCAAAAAGATTATGTTGCCATGGAAATTACGATAAACACATTAAATGGAGCAAAGACATTGAAATTAAATGCATCAGTTATAAAAAGGTATGTATTATATTCATTTAGGTACTAGTACAGGTGTGGGAAACATTTCACACGCAATATTGAGTTTAATATAAAGAAAGAGAATTTCGAGATCAACATATATAAGCCGTGCCTTGCAAAACCTTTATATAGAGTTATATTCCCTTAGGTTTCATCAGTAGGCTAAGTTAGTTTTTGCTTTTGGACAGATCCGATTTTTTCATGATTTTATTAAAATTTAAAGACGAAATATATTGTAAAAGTAAAAATTAAATTGAATCATTTCACATTTCGGCCTTTGGATTTCATGTTTAAAAACCGCAGAAACTCTTAAAAACTGTCGATTAAAATAAAAAAAAAATTATTGAATCGACACGCGGGCAAGACACCATTTTGAATTCTTGTTTTCGACTTTCGATTTAACGCAGATGCGCAGATGCAAGACCGCTATTATTGTAGTAGATTAAACAAGGTTTTCCCGTGCATGATGACGAAAAAAAATTCAAATAGGTGCAAGGTGTCCGACATAAACTATCAGGCCCAATGGTTATGATTTACTCCAGCATCATTATGCTGTGTTTCTAGAAATTTCTAGAAAATGTTGTGAGAATAAATTTATCCAATGAAATGAGGTCTAATATTAGCATTGATTTACACATTTCCTGGCATTAAATTCATTTATTGATGGCGAGAATCGTGTACTCATACTGTGTTTACTAGTTAACATAAAAAAGTTTAAGAATTATTGATATATACTTTGAACATTGTATAAGGAGAACCCTATGTTAAAATATTTATTTGATAGATAATGTTTAGTTGGCACATACATTTCTTTTTATTTATCAAAACATTTCCTGGTTTTTTTTTGTTTTGTTTTTTTAATATTTTATTTTATTTCGTGCCAAACGATAAATATGATCTCATTTTGGATGAAGCAGCCCTCTGACCACCACGGCCATTATATTGTGGCTCGCGATCTTAAACTATTGCCCACCTAAGTACTATAATATTTAATAATACTATTAGTTATTAATGATTAACTCATTTATTATGTGCTTTAATTACGAGAAATTTACAAGAATGACCTTAAATGTCGACGACATAATCACCAGGCCAGTGTTGCCACCTTGGCTATTTTCCCGCCATTTTCAACGGAGTTTGTTGGTTCTTTCGGCAAACAGAATACTCCAATTAAGACACATTCCAGCTTACATGTTTTAATCTATAAAATTTAGTTGCTTTTATTTGTAAAAAAGTATACACAAATGTAAGAATAGCCCACAAGGTAGAATATAAAAACGACGTTCAGAACTATGCACGACAACAGCTGAGCAGACCTATCTTGCACGTCAGTGAAACGATTGGGGGGAAGGCGACGTCGACGAAACGAATCTACACAAACATAGCGGCTGGAACCTTGACCCTGTGGTGAACTGGGGTTGGTGGGGGAGAAGGGCAATTCTACACGTCACAGTGATATTATACTATTGTTCGATACTTCAAATTGATTAGACCTCGAGAAGTTATCGATAATTGGTTTCAATTTTCCGAAAGCACGACATCCACCTGAAAGAGCGAGATAAATAAAAGAAAAAATAACTGGAATACAGTTGTTTTTTTTTTAAACTTTTCATGTTTTTATTTAATTTTATATTTTACTTGTTCGTTAGTTTGTTTTTTTTTTAATTTAATTTTTTTTATTCCCAGCCAAAAATAGATTGCACGAATGTGCATGTAGATTAGACCGTGCGTGTGCAACAACAGATTTAAAAGATGCATCTATGAATGGATATGAAAATCAAAAAACCACCTGCAGATATTACAATTGTGAGGTTACACCAAATACCAATATTGAATGTAAA
>JAGDYQ010000032.1:4674450-4756950 GCA_021962125.1 Bulinus truncatus | reverse complement strand
AGAAGCGGTTTTAGAACAAATATGGCCGTTTATATCCTTATCGCTGGACGGTTTCAGGCTATTCTATGAACTTTCCTTCAATTCTAGAAACCAATTTTATTTGTTTCGTTTTCTATTATATAAACTTTCCTTCAATTCTACAAACATCAATATTTGTTTTGTTTTCTATTCTATAAACTTTCCTTCAATTCTGCAAACATCAATATTTGTTTCGTTTTCTATTTTATGAACATTCCTACAATTCTACAAACATCAATATTTGTTTCGTTTTCTATTTTATGAACTTTCCTTCAATTCTACAAACATCAATATTGGTTTCGTTTTCGAAGTCAAAGAGTTTATTCCTACAGGGGCGGAACTATTTAAGTGTCATTTTTTTATACGTAGAAATAATTAGCTGCAGTAAAAGAGAAGGTGCAGAGATGGAGCCGGGTGGGGTTATGGGACGGTGGTGTGGGTGAGTGGGTGAGTGGGTGAGTGGGTGAGGGGATTGGGTGGGAGGAGGGAGGAAGGGAAAGAGAAACGCGTCGGGAAAGATTAGAACCGACAATAACTCAACAGTTCCTAATCACTCACAGGGTGAGAACGTAAACAATAAAAACCCACGTGCGCGGTCTAATTGGTTCTTGTAACTGCAACTGACAATTGGACGAGGTGACCTCGATCTCCTGAACTTAGTTGTAAAAGTTTGTTTACTAAAGTTTACATTTATATTTAAGTAAACAACAACAATAGTGGGTAAACGAGATGTGCAGTTAGTCTATTCAGCAGATTATCACCAATGGTCATACTAATTACTGGTCATAGGCTAATTTTGTTTTTATTTTTTTTTTACGTTTCATATAGAGCTGGACTTGACCAGAGGTCAGAGGCGCACTGGTTTTTCTCCACCCTCTCTCTCTCTCCCACCCTCTCTCTCTCTCTCTCTCTCTGACCGCTCCTCTCTGTCAATTTTTCTCTCCGTCCCTCTCTCTCACTCTCTTTCCTCTCTTGCGCTCTATCCTCTCTCTATCGCTGTTTCTCTTAATTATTACTCTCTCTCTCTCTCTCTCTCTCTCTCTCTCTCTCTCTCTCTTCTCACTTTTGTCTTCTCCTGTATCTCATATATCTCCCCCTCTTCCCCCCCCTTTCTCTCACGATCTACCCCCGTCACTCACCTCTCCTCTCTCTCTTTTTTTCCTCTCTCTCTCGCTCTCTTTCTCTCAATTCTCTCGCTCTCTCTCTCTCTCTCTCTCTCTCTCTCTCTTTCTCTCTCTGTCTATCGTTTCTCTGTATATATTCTCTTAATTTCTCCCCTCTCCCATATCTCATTTATCTATCATTCTCCCCCGTCTTTCTCCCTCGCTCTCTCTCCCTCGCTCTCTCTCTCTTTCCCCTCCCCCTTTCTTTCTCTTATGAGTGCAATATTTTTTTTTCTGCACCGTTAGCTTCACTATTCTGAAATCCTCCTCTTGTATCATGTTCTGAAAACTTGGGTGTGATCAATACTTTTTTCCAATATATTTATATATATATATATTTCAAACGAACAAATTTGCCACATGTAAAATACACTTTTAATGAGATATATTTCTCTTATCAACAGGCGCAGACGAGAGACTAATAAACCATTTAAGTTATCAATTTAGTTACACGCGTAAGATCACATATAAAATTTCAATATAACTAATTGGCCTTACTCTGAGATGCCAATATAACTAATTGGCTTAACTCTGTGGTGTCAATATAAACAAATTGCTTCTATTCTGATTTGTCGTTAACAACTAATTAGATTGTATTCTTGCGTAATGAAAGGCCGCTATCAGTTAATTGGTTTCATTTGCTCAGCGGGTGTTTAGTATCAAGTAGTCGTCCTACTTTAAGTCCCCAGGTATCAGGGTTTATGTTTTAAACTCTATCCTAACCCTAACCCTTTCATTAATTGGTAATATATATCTTACGTTATATTCAGAGGCGTCGTCATAGTCTGGAGCCGCGTTGATGAGACCCGACCCCCCCGGTAGTTTAGCCTAAGAGTAATTATAGTTTAAGTAGGGCCCAGGTCAAACATATTCAGTGAGGGTATGGGGCCCCCTGACTGGGGTAGTTATTGTCTAGGAAGGGCCCATATCAAACATAGTCAGTGAGGGTAAGCCCCCCTTAAATGATTAGCTATTGTTTAAGTGGGGCCCAAGTCCAACATTTTCACGGAGGGTCCCCCCCAAAGCTGTCACAGCCTTAAATATTTCTCCCCCCCCCCCACCCCCAATCCTATTTTTTTTTTTTGAAAAGTCTTGAATCTAAATATTAACTTAAGTATCGATCGATTTACCAACACGGTAATACAGAAATACTTCACACTACACCAGTCCGACATCTTGCTAAATATAACTCACTTGTCGGACAAAGGCAGGTCTGAGGCCTATTGAACAGACTACTCCAGATTGGGAGGGGGGGGATGCATCGTGACAAACAGTTGCGTGGTGGGGGAGGGGGGAGGGAAGGGTGTAGATGGATGAGCTCGCCCAGTGTACGGCGTATCTGTCAGGTATTAAACACTCCCTGCAACAGCGTGTGTTTACGTAATCACGTGACCCATTCAGGGGAGATCACTAGAAGGAGAAAAAGAAAAAACATTGTTAGGGAAAGAGAGAGAAGTTGTATTTGTGACTGGGTTACGGCCCCTGAAACAATAGGGGGGAAAAAAGTGGATGAATTTATATACCTGTATTTATTTATGTTAACTTTCAAAACTAAAACATATTTATACGTCTTGGTCATTCACCAGTTGTTGTTTTACGAAAATGACCATTTTTGAAAAGTAAACTAAGATACTTCAAAATGTTCTATATAAATTATAATACATATATATTATGATCCTTATTATTTAATTTATAATATAATTATTGTTTACGAAGAGACATGGATAATTAGCTGGGTTTTTTTTTAATGTTTGCTCATTTAAATGTTAAGGTTTTAATTAATTTTTTCTTTGTGACGCCAAACATCCGCTTAAAAATTATGGAGCCAAACTTCCGTTACATAAAAATATATTTTAAAAAATAAATCTACACTGTATTTACAATACGTTTTTTTTTTGTTTAACTGATTGGTCTGTTACTGCCGGGGTAAATAGTTATATCATTTTCGTAACAAAACATTATAACATAAAACATTTTGAGGATTTTGGTAACATTATATACTATCAGTGATATCATAATCATCGTTCAGTGGTGTAGTGGGGGGGGGGAGCAAGGGGGCATCATGCCCCGGGTGCTACTCACAGCGGGGCGCCAAATGTTCTATTTTACATAAAATATTATATGGTATTCGAATGGGGGTGGGGGGACTAAAAAGGTATTAAAAAGGTATTGTGCGCCGGGCGCGAGTTAAGCTTGCTACGGCACTGTGGCTACCACACGTATCACTGTAGCTTGAGGTTGTAACATGTGATTGAATCTTGTGATTGTGTCTTATGGTTGTGTCTTGTGTTTGTACCCTGCGATCAAATCTTCTGGTTGTATCTGGTGGTTGAATCGTGTGGTTGTGTATTATGGTTTGTATCTTGTGTTTGTATCGTGTGATCAAATCTTCTGATTGTATCTAGTAGTTGAATCGTGTGGTTGTGTCTTATGGTTTGTATCCTATGTTTGTATCCTGTGATCAAATCTTCTGGTTGTATCTAGTGGTTGAATCGTGTGATTGTGTCTTATGTTTGTATCCTATGTTTGTACCGTGTGATCAAATCTTCTGGTTGTATCTAGTGGTTGAATCGTGTATATCACTGTTATAGATTTGTCTTGTGGTTGTATTTTGTAATTGAAACCTGTCTTTGAATCTGCAGAGAAAAAAAAATATTTCATTAGACAGATTTGCTTAACCTGGAGTTTAAATAGCGAACAACATTATCTCACAACCTGACAACGGAAGTAAAATGAAAACCATCCATCAAACATCTCCATTTAGCCCACTTTCACTGTGTGAGGTAAGTGAAGATATTTGTTGTATTTATTATCTTCATGTCTTTGTTTTTATATTTTTCTCCCTTCCTGTTATGTAGCCTTAATTTTTAGGCCTGCACTCGTGTTGCGGAGTTCGCTGAAACTATTAAATAAAAGAGGAAAACCTATCAGTAACTTTTAATGACTCAACACTAAGTGTTGTTGTTTACTGTAACATAAAAGTGTCAACACTGTCAAGCTGTTTCAATCAACACCGTCAATCTCACTGTCTGGCTGTTTAAATCAACAATTGTCAAGCTGTTTAAATCAACAACTGTCTAGCTGTTTAAATCAACAACTGTCTAGCTGTTTAAATCAACACCGTCTATCTCACTGTCTGGCTGTTTAAATCAACACCGTCTATCTCACTGTCTGGCTGTTTAAATCAACACCGTCTATCTCACTGTCTGGCTGTTTAAATCAACACCGTCTATCTCACTGTCTGGCTGTTTAAATCAACAACTGTCTAGCTGTTTAAATCAACAACTGTCTAGCTGTTTAAATCAACACCGTCTATCTCATTGTCTGGCTGTTTAAATCAACACCGTCTATCTCACTGTCTGGCTGTTTAAATCAACAACTGTCTAGCTGTTTAAATCAACACCGTCTATCTCACTGTCTGGCTGTTTAAATCAACACCGTCTATCTCACTGTCTGGCTGTTTAAATCAACAACTGTCTAGCTGTTTAAATCAACACCGTCTATCTCACTGTCTGGCTGTTTAAATCAACAACTGTCTAGCTGTTTAAATCAACACCGTCTATCTCACTGTCTGGCTGTTTAAATCAACAACTGTCTGGCTGTTTCAATCAACAACTGTCTATCTCACTGTCTGGCTGTTTAAATCAACAACTGTCTGGCTGTTTCAATCAACAACTGTCTAGCTGTTTCAATCAACAACTATCTGGCTGTTTCAATCAACAACTGTCTGGCTGTTTCAATCAACACTGTCTATCTCACCAGAAATCACCAGTCTGAATAAAACAACGGGCATGTCAAAGTAGTTCGTCTAATTAGACGTAAGTCTAGAATCCAGAGTGCACAACCAATTCAGGTGGGGGGGGGGGGGGCAATGTTCCCTCTAAGCTGAGCGCGTGAGCGGTCGCTCACACGAATTCAGAGCGTCACTCATACTACACGTACGATCGCTCACTCCGACGGACGACATCGCTTAATTAAATCGCTCACAAATTTTGGCCTCAAACAAAATGTCGCTCAGAGACACAATTTTTTTGCTCACTTCATACCACACCTTAGAGGAAACATTGGTGGGGGGGGTGGTGGTGGCGGGAATCATTTAGTGGAAGGGGCGGGGGCAGGTGTTGGAAGCAAGGATCCGTTCTTTTTTTTTTTAAATAGGAATAAATAAATCAAACGTTCACTCACAGCGCTTGTCTCCGATGGCTAGCACGACTTTGATATTTTTTAACTGAAAAGTGCCAATAGGCCGAAGATGTTTAGAGCCAAGCATTCACTATTCATTGCTGTACAATGTTTTCATTAGCTTTTCGTCCACCTAACTAGTTTACCCAAAGTTCATTAATTGCTTGAAATATGGCTCAGGTACAAATAGACTTTAGGCGTGAGTGTTGCCGGGCATACCTCTTAGGGGCAAAATGTATTGATATTTGTATAAGATATATACATAGTCAAAAAACAAACAAGTGTATAAATTTATATAAATAATTAGGCTAAAATATTGAGCCACAGCAAAAGTAGAGCCACATCCAATCTAGAGCCGCATACAGTGAAGAGCCACATCCACTGAAGAGCCACATCCAATGTAGAGCCACAGCCAATATAGAGCCACATCCAATATAGAGCCACATACAGTGAAGACCCACATCCAATGAAGAGCCACATCCATTGTAGAGCCACATCCACTGTAGAGAAACATTCACTGTGGAGCCACAGCCAATGTAGAACCACATCCAATGTAGAGCCACAGCCAATGTAGAGCCACATACAGTGAAGACCCACATCCAATGAAGAGCCACATCCATTGTAGAGCCACATCCACTGTAGAGAAACATTCACTGTGGAGCCACAGCCAATGTAGAACCACATCCAATGTAGAGCCACAGCCAATGTAGAGCCATAACCAATGTAGAGCCACATACAGTGAAAAGCCACATACATTGTAGAGCCACATCAAATGTAGAGCCACATCTAATGTAGAGCCACATCCACTGAAGAGCCACATTCACTGAATAACTACATCCACTGTAGAGCCACATCCACTGAAAAGCCACATTCATTGTAGAGCCGCATCCACTGAAGAGCCACATTCATTGTAGAGCCACATCCACTGAATAGCCACTTCCACCGTAAAGCCACATCCACTTAAGAGCAGCATTCATTGTAGAGCCACATTCACTGAAGAGCCACATCCATAGTTGAGCCAAATCCATTGTAGAGCACATCCAATGTAGAGCCACATGCAATGAAGAGCCAATCTTTTGTAGAGCCACATTCCCTGAATAGCCACATCCACTTTAAAGCCACATCCACTGTAAAGCCACATCCAACGAAGAGCCACATCCACTGAAGTGCCACATCCATAGTTGAGCCACATCCATTGTAGAGCCACATCCACTGAATAGCCACATCCACTATAGGGCAACGTCCACTGTAGAGCCACATCCACTGTAGAGCCACATCCACTGTAGAGCCACATTCACTGAAGAGCCACATCCACTGTAGAGCCACATTCACTGAAGAGCCACATCCACTGTAGAGCAACATCCACTGTAGAGCCACATTCACTGAATAGCCACATCCACTGTAGAGCCACATTCACTGAAGAGCCACATTCACTGTAGAGCCACAAACACTGTAGGGCAACATCCACAGTAGAGCCAATAACTGTTTTTCGTGAAATTATTTCTATAGACCGAATAAAAATAACAAACTTGTTTACTATGTGTAATAGTAAACTATTGAAATGTCGTGAAATTACACATGTTAACGGAGGTGTCAACACACTGGAGTGGCGAAGTTGACCCATTTCTTTCTTGACTTATGCAGACAAAAAGCAATGTGTTGTGACGATTGTTGTGTTCATTTTTTAGTCGCATTGTCAATAGGAAAAGAAAACGTCAGAGAGATTCGGGTCGGTTGGAACCACAGATCTTCATATAAGGCAGAGGTTTTCAACCTTTTTTACCCTGCGTACCCCACAGGCATACCACGCTCGGGTGGCGGACCCCCAGATCCCAAGGCGCCCTGGCCTTAACTTTTCGTACCTCAGGTTGGACCCTAATATGTTGTATTAAGTTTATGGACGCAATCTAATTAAATTCTGATAAACGGTAGGCCTAGCCTAAGTTACGCGCACATAATGTAAAAGTCATTTCACATACGGGAATAGCTATATATCCAAATAATGAAACACTCACCGAGTATTCCACTGGTATCTCCGTTACACAGCGGTATGTTCAGTTGTAAGGCTGTGCCTGTTTTGCACTACAGAGTTTGTCCAAACATGGTGGTATGCGTGATAAACATAAGCGTATTTCATGTTCAATGTACAGTCTGGACCTGTACTTGGTCTTCATCGCAGTAACAGCAGAGAATGCAGTTTTGCAAAAGTACGTCGTAGAAAAAATGGTAGTAGGACATTGATGGCTTTGTCTGACAGCAGCGAGAACTCATCTCATAGTATTCCTTCGGTTTACTGGCAAGTTCCGAATGCATTGTGGTCAAATAGTGCCTCAATTTCGCAGGCTTCATCGCATCGTTCGATGATGTTTGCAAGCACGCGACACAAAGAGGTGAAGCCAAATAGTATATATTCTGGATTATACTTGCGCCGTTTTCTTTTTCGTTTGTCTTTGGCTGCTTGATCATCAGAATCTTCCAGGTTCTGGTCAGTTTTCCTCTTCAGAAATGTATCCATGCTACTAGGTGTCATAACTATTCGTATTATTGGTTATACATTGTGAGTTATTGTGATAATAAGTGCCTGTCTTCACTTCTCTGGTAGCGATTTACACTTTATCTAAGCGTGTACTTATTCACAGACTGCACAAATAAATGATTTAACTTGCAAAGTCCTATTCATGTAGTTTATGTGACGATTACACAAAATATAATTTCAGAATATAAGTAGCATGAAACTAAACACTGCAAGATACATATTCACTGAAACATCACTACTCTATCCTGTGGTCTGCCTATTTTTGTTGAACTGTATGTCTGTATCTGCCTCATTCCCTCTCTATCTCTCTTCCAATCTCTATCCCTATCAAAAGATCTGCTAACTCCTTTTATAAGACCCTAATTACTGCGTCTTCTCACCTATGTTGTTGTTTCTAATTGGCCCGTTCCTTATTGGGGATATTCTGTTATTTCAGTAAAAACAGCAGTAACACTGAACTTTTGTAATTTAGTGACAAACTAATGAATTAACTCTCATCCCTGACCCAATGATCCATATTCTTGAAAATACAATGTTTGACCTATATTCTTGTAAATACAATGCTCAACTTAGAAACTTTGGGACACTGATTCTTTGTAACATTAATCAAGCCCATTTGGAAGTTCGGCCGCATACATAGGATACCAGACAATAGATAATTAGCTTATCACATTTATCTCTTGAAAACACAAGGGCGCTAAGCTTTGCTTTTAATTCCAGCCTAACCAGGTCATCTTTTTCCCAGGTATGTGTCACCTAAAAATACAAACTCTCTCTAAACATTGCAATCTCACAGTACATGTGGCGCATTTCCGCCCTTCCAAAGTAGGCTATGTTATAAAAACATTACAGAATGATCGACCAGACTATTTATCAACAATACACACGCTGTCGCACTTGCGGGTGTTTTAACAGTGACGCCAGAGCTTAGCAAGTAAGAAATATTTCCAAGATGACATGACTCAAAAACTCACTACACAAGGACATGTAGTATGCACTCTAGTTCATATTTCAGACGTAGCATTAGCAAATACTAGCGGAGTTTTAAATTCTGCACATTGTTGTCTGTACCTGAAACATTGGCATAGCTTGTATTTTTATTTATTTTTTCGCTAAAAGCTGACCAATCAACCAAATCGAGCAATAATTTATACGAGAAAATCCCTAATTTCATTGATTTGCCCACGGGGTCCGCGGACCACAGGTTGAAAACCTCTGATTTAAGGCATGTGATGTCTAACAATCGATCAGTTGAACCGCTATAGAATATAGATCCATCTTTCACTAGTGTCCCTTCATTCTTTATTCACCTGAAGTCAAATGTGTCCGCGACCCACTGTCAGAGAACCACTGCTTAAAGATAAATACGTGTCGCTAGACAAATCTATTGTTTTAAGATTTCGTGGTCAAAGGGAAATAGCCATGAAATTTACAGTATAGAATATTCCATTAATTTGTTATCTCCCTTGTTGATATATATATATACCAGCGCATGTACGTAATCTTAGGTAGTGGAAATCTTTAACGTATCTACAAATGTGTGATAATCATTGAGCTGCAGTTATAAGATAAATCTGTGGAATCAATTTGATTCAACAAATCAGATAGATTGCTGAAAGAAACTGTTTCATTTGCTCTATTTTAAGGGTAGGCAAACTTTTTTTCACATTGCGTCCGTAATTTTGACCACAGGGTCGGACCCTGAGAAGATGGATGGAGCGTTTACATGATCACTATTAATTAATATAAATATCATAACTTATTAAAAAAAGGGGGGATATCGCAACTCTTTACCCTAAATAGAGTGGTATGCAGCGAGCCGGGTTAAACTGTCCGAAGAGCCAGATTTGGCCCGCGGGTCTAGTTTGCATATGGCTGCTCTAGCTAACCTTTTTTTTTTCCTTGTGAATTGTTATGTTTCTCATATTGCATGTTTATAAAAATCTATGAAATCAATAGATATGTTAAAAATACATCACGCGACCCTTTATTTTTAAGTTATAATTGTATTCATAGATTAAAAATAGGTATCACAGAAAACTAGGGATTGTCGGTTTTTAAAAACCGGCGGAGAAAAACCGTTTTTTTTTTAAGAAAGTCGAAGCATTCAACAACCGTTTTTTTTTTTTTTTTTAAAGTCGGTTTTGTATAAACCCTATCTCACACTAAAGTCAAACTTACCAATGCCTGCTACTTGGTAAAGAATAGTTTTAAAAAAACGCAGTGGTTACGGATACAGCCAGCTGTACTCCTTATTTTTTTTTTTCGGGATACAGCAATTTTTTTAAATTTTTGTTTTCGGGGTTAGGGTTAGGAATAGGGTTAGGAATAGGGTTAGGGTTAGGGATAGGGCTAGGGTTAGGGATAGGGTTAAGAATTGGAGCAATATCTATAGTCGGACCTCGACAAAAAATAATTCGGAATCCAGCAATCTCGCATGCGCACAAAAAAAAAAATAGTCCGTCTAGAGCGCTAGAGCGCATGCGCGTTGGCTGTATCCGTAGCCACAGCGGGAAAAAAAAAGTATTATTTAAAAAATATTTAACTCATTTGAAAACCTCTCAAAAACTAAAAGGGCCCCATGATGCTCTTAGAGTCGCCCCCTCCCACCCCCCCCCTACCCCCACCTTCACCCCTGGTCTACCAAAAAAAAAATTAAATAAAACGTGTCATTATTACTTTTACTTTTGAAGATGAACTATACTTTTCGATTTATATAATATGTTCACATGGACACAGTGGCGTAGCGAGGGGAGGGGGGTTGGTACAAGGGGGCATCATGCCCCGGGCGCTACTCACAAAGGGGCGCCTAATGGTCCGCAAAACATTTAATATTATATGGTTTTTTCTAATCCGCGGGAGGGGGGTGGGGGAAGGGCGCTAAAAAAGTTATTGTGCTCCGGGCGCGAGTTAAGTTCGCTACGCCACTGCAACGTGGACACTTGATAGATTTATTCTAAATTAAAAATTTGAACGCGACCAACCCCCCCCCCCCCTGAAACGTGCACGCATCCCATCATTTGGGGAGTCCGCAGCACACTTTGAGAATCACTGATACAAGAGGAGCAGCCATGTTTTCTTTTCCTGGGAAAAATGTACCCAAAAAACTACGCCGCGTCTTTGTTATTGCGAGTCATCATAGCTCGTCGTTAGAAACATTATATTCCGCACACTGTACCATTAACTGTTGTAGCTTGTATAGATCAATTCACTTGGCACAGATACATGTAAAGGTTTATTTTTTTTTTGTTATGGTAAGTGGTTTGATTTGACGATATTTTATTTATTTTTGAAATACCTGGCGCGATTTTCATTTTTTTTGTTTAATTGTATAAATGAAGATAAAGTACTTTTGTTTTGTTTAATTGTATAAATAAAGATAAAGTACAAGTACTTTTGTTTTGTTTAATTGTATAAATAAAGATAAAGTACTTTTGTTTTGGTTTACTTAGCGTTTATCTAAAAGTACTATCTAAACAGGGGCGTACCTACACAAGAATAACTGCACCCCCCTTTATGTTTTTTTTTTTCAAATAATTTAACACTTTATTTTTCGTTGGCGCGAGCGAGGTAAAATTTCTCCCCACACCCCCCCCCCATACTCCCCTATCTTACTCCCATGGCAGCATGTGCACCGCCCCGCCCCCCCCCACCCCCACCCGCCTTACCGTAGTTACGCCCACGAGATTTCACCGTAACTAACAACGACTCCACTCGTCCATTTATCAAAATAATGTCTGCCTCTATAACGATACATTACCCTCGACTTTTTATCTTCATAACCTATAACACTGCCAAGTGAAAATATCTACTAATCAACTATAAGGTGACGGATGGTTGTGCGGTAAAGCGCTCGAATGTCGACCTAAAGGTGCCTGGTTCGATCTCCGGTGTTTACCAAGGACATTTTTCAGGTTATGGCTCAAGTTGACGATATATCTCCCGTGGTGCCTGCATGGCCATTGCACTATCGGGCATGGTGGGGGTGAAAGAAGTGCACCATAAAAACCGTCCCATCAGTGGTGATAGGATCTGAGAGATATCATCTCATCCTTACAGGGACTACTAGTTAACTACAGCTAGAATGGTGAAATATGGGATACAACGTTAATTACACATGACTAACATTTTTTTCGGTTGTTTTTACGGAATTACACGGTCCATTGAGTAGCGCGTGATATACGCCACACACAAATTTCTTTTCGTTAGCGAGTGTGTTTGGATACGTTTTTGTATGGGGGGAGAGGTGTAATTTCAATGTGTAGTTTACCCAGCACGACACGACAGACAGTTCCTGTACGTCGACAATGTGCAAGTCATGTCAATTGAACCCTATTGTCATATGTGACATTCATTATTTAGACTAAAACACAAACACAAACATGTCAGTGGTGAATCTTTTTTTATTTCTTCTGTTTCTATCTCCGTCTAGACATGTGAAGTGACATAAAAGAAAGGTAACAGAAATTCGTTGTATTTTAAAACCTACCATTTGTTTACTTTGGATTTGACACATTTGACAATATTTATTTATACGTAAATACCAAACGGTACACATTGGTTATTTTATTTGTAAATACCACATTGGGCATATTGGTTATTTTATTTGTAAACACCACATTGGGCATATTGGTTTTTTTATACGCCAGATTAGGTATTGTGGCAACGAATAAATTCCGGTGGGGGGGGGGGGGGGGAAACGATCAGGAATGACACTTCTCATGGACCTCGTCGAGCCTGGGGAGGGAAAGGGGAGTGGGCGGAGCTGTAGCTAGCCATTGTGGCGCCCCTGTGCGAATTACATTTTTTTGGCGCCTTCCTCCCAGCCATTAAAAGGGCGCCATAATATTAAACTGCGCACTTTTGGCGATAACCCCTCCCCTCTCTCTTAGTTCGGAGCCCTGTGCGTCAGCACAATCCGCATTACCCTTCCTACATTACTGGAGGGTGGGGGGGAGAGAAGAGGGGGTGGAGGTCAATTGCGTAGCGAGGGGTGGGCAATGGGGGCATCATGTCTCGGGCGCTACTCACAAAGAGGCGCCAAATGGTGTATTTTACGTATATATAATATTATATGATTTTCGAATGGAGGGGAGGTTGGGCGCTTAAAAAGGGAGTTAAACTCGCTACGCCACTCTGAGGGAAGGACCGGGGAGGGGGGGGGTGGATCATCACTTTCGAACTGTATCAGATTTTTTTTTTCGGGTGTTGTCCCCTGACTCTGTGGACCTTCTTGTATAGAATGCTTTATATATATGTAAGTGTGTCCATAGAAAGTAACGGCGCTGTAAAACTTTATGCAACGTTTGATGCTTATAAATATTCGGTTAGGCGAGCGGTTTCCAGCCGGTGGTACGCCTACCCCCACAAAGTGGTACGGGGAAAAGTAATGCAGGCGTTTAACAGCGACATGTTATCTTTCAATTCAAACAATCAAGGAGTTTTGATGAAGGTCACCGGTATGCTACCACACCACGTGACCTGGAATCGCATTTCCTGAACTTACGCGTGAGGAGTACCCGCGAAAATAATTTCACATCCTGTGGGGTACTGGTTTTTTGTCTACACTTCCTTGAGTATTTCCCCGGGGGGGGGGGGGAATTGTTCTTTTACTTCCTGCTAGAAAGGGTACATAACAACGTCATGTGTACAAACATGTTCATGTGTATCTTATGTTTCAGTGTGTGTGTGTATGTGTGTCTGTATGTGTGTCTGTGTGTGTGTCAGGGGTACATAACAACGTCATGTGTACAAACATGTTCATGTGTATCTTATGTTTCAGTGTGTGTGTGTGTGTATGTGTGTCTGTATGTGTGTCTGTGTGTGTGTCAGGGGTACATAACAACGTCATGTGTACAAACATGTTCATGTGTATCTTATGTTTCAGTGTGTGTGTGTGTGTGTATGTGTGTCTGTATGTGTGTCTGTGTGTGTGTCAGGGGTACATAACAACGTCATGTGTACAAACATGTTCATGTGTATCTTATGTTTTAGTGTGTGTGTGTGTATGTGTGTCTGTATGTGTGTCTGTGTGTGTGTCAGGGGTACATAACAACGTCATGTGTACAAACATGTTCATGTGTATCTTATGTTTCAGTGTGTGTGTGTGTGTATGTGTGTCTGTATGTGTGTCTGTGTGTGTGTCAGGGGTACATAACAACGTCATGTGTACAAACATGTTCATGTGTATCTTATGTTTCAGTGTGTGTGTGTGTGTATGTGTGTCTGTATGTGTGTCTGTGTGTGTGTCAGGGGTACATAACAACGTCATGTGTACAAACATGTTCATGTGTATCTTATATTTGAGTGTGTGTGTGTGTCTGTGTGTGTGTATGTGTGTCTGTGTATGTGTCAGGGGTACATAACAACGTCATGTGTACAAACATGTTCATGTGTATCTTATATTTGAGTGTGTGTGTGTGTCTGTGTGTGTGTCAGGGGTACATAACAACGTCATGTGTACAAACATGTTCATGTGTATCTTATGTTTGAGTGTGTGTCTGTGTGTGTGTATCTGTGTGTGTGTCAGGGGTACATAACAACGTCATGTGTACAAACATGTTCATGTGTATCTTATGTTTTAGTGTGTGTGTGTGTGTATGTGTGTCTGTATGTGTGTCTGTGTGTGTGTCAGGGGTACATAACAACGTCATGTGTACAAACATGTTCATGTGTATCTTATGTTTCAGTGTGTGTGTGTGTGTATGTGTGTCTGTATGTGTGTCTGTGTGTGTGTCAGGGGTACATAACAACGTCATGTGTACAAACATGTTCATGTGTATCTTATGTTTCAGTGTGTGTGTGTGTGTATGTGTGTCTGTATGTGTGTCTGTGTGTGTGTCAGGGGTACATAACAACGTCATGTGTACAAACATGTTCATGTGTATCTTATGTTTCAGTGTGTGTGTGTATGTGTGTCTGTATGTGTGTCTGTGTGTGTGTCAGGGGTACATAACAACGTCATGTGTACAAACATGTTCATGTGTATCTTATGTTTCAGTGTGTGTGTGTGTGTATGTGTGTCTGTATGTGTGTCTGTGTGTGTGTCAGGGGTACATAACAACGTCATGTGTACAAACATGTTCATGTGTATCTTATATTTGAGTGTGTGTGTGTGTCTGTGTGTGTGTATGTGTGTCTGTGTATGTGTCAGGGGTACATAACAACGTCATGTGTACAAACATGTTCATGTGTATCTTATATTTGAGTGTGTGTGTGTGTCTGTGTGTGTGTCAGGGGTACATAACAACGTCATGTGTACAAACATGTTCATGTGTATCTTATGTTTGAGTGTGTGTCTGTGTGTGTGTATCTGTGTGTGTGTCAGGGGTACATAACAACGTCATGTGTACAAACATGTTCATGTGTATCTTATGTTTGAGTGTGTGTGTGTCTGTGTGTGTGTGTCTGTGTGTGTGTGTCTGTGTGTGTGTCAGGGGTACATAACAACGTCATGTATACAAGCATGTTCATGTGTATCTTATGTTTGAGTGTTTGTGTTTCTGTGTGTGTCTGTGTGTGTGTGTCTGTGTGTGTGTCTATGTGTGTGTCAGGGGTATATAACAACGTCATGTGTACAAACATGTTCATGTGTATCATATGTTTGTGTGTGTGTGTGTATGTGTGTGTCTGTGTGTGTGTGTCTGTGTGTGTGTCAGGGGTACATAACAACGTCATGTGTACAAACATGTTCATGTGTATCTTATGTTTCAGTGTGTGTGTGTGTGTATGTGTGTCTGTATGTGTGTCTGTGTGTGTGTCAGGGGTACATAACAACGTCATGTGTACAAACATGTTCATGTGTATCTTATGTTTCAGTGTGTGTGTGTGTGTGTATGTGTGTCTGTATGTGTGTCTGTGTGTGTGTCAGGGGTACATAACAACGTCATGTGTACAAACATGTTCATGTGTATCTTATGTTTTAGTGTGTGTGTGTGTATGTGTGTCTGTATGTGTGTCTGTGTGTGTGTCAGGGGTACATAACAACGTCATGTGTACAAACATGTTCATGTGTATCTTATGTTTCAGTGTGTGTGTGTGTGTATGTGTGTCTGTATGTGTGTCTGTGTGTGTGTCAGGGGTACATAACAACGTCATGTGTACAAACATGTTCATGTGTATCTTATGTTTCAGTGTGTGTGTGTGTGTATGTGTGTCTGTATGTGTGTCTGTGTGTGTGTCAGGGGTACATAACAACGTCATGTGTACAAACATGTTCATGTGTATCTTATATTTGAGTGTGTGTGTGTGTCTGTGTGTGTCTGTCTGTGTGTGTATCTGTGTTGTCTGTGTGTATGTGTCTCTGTTTGTATGTGTGTCTGTGTGTGTGTCTGTGTGTGTGTTTGTGTGCGTGTCTGTGTGTATCAGGGGAAAAGGGAAGGGGGGGAATTCGTTCTGGCTTCATTCATCTTCTGTCCATTTTTATGACAATTTAATTAAATGCTTCAATCCATTGGTGATAATATTATTTTTTTTTTAATATTTAAGTAGATATTCCAAAGAACTGCATAACAACCCTAACCTAACTAGTGGTAATTTATTATACCAAAACAACTAACAAACAGATCAGTGCGGTGCTTTTTTTTCGGGCGGAACGCACCGGGAAAATTTCCTGTTCACTGCACTATATTTTCAGTGTTATTTCTTCATGACACGACGGATATAAATAGGTGTTCCGGTACTGCTTATTTTTAGTAAAAGTACGCTGGATCAACATGATTTTTACCTTCTGTATGATTGAAATTTGATTACCCTGTTTCATTTGCATGCAATTAATAAAGTTATGTGCTTATTGAGGATGTATATATATATATATATATATATATATATATATATATATATATATATATATATATCTTTGTTATGATTGATTATCATTGTGGGTTTTTCAAGTGCACAGTCTTGGCCTTAAGGCAGGGAAGCTGTTCAGACATCTCTGGTATCTATGCTGTTCTAAAGGAGTTTACAAGTCGATTTTACATTCTTCACCGTGATTGGCTGAAGTAAGTTAGTGCATTAAACCAATCAAATGACACTTTTATGTAAATATAAGTTTTTTTTTAAAAAAAAGAGTTTACTCGCTTGGATTTATTTTTCTCTGTTTCATAAAAAGATGCAGCTGCTGTATGTGTTCGTCCCTTTGGCACTGTGCCCCTTGTTTGCTCATGCCAAACAATTACCCTGCCCCGAAGGCTTCTACTTCAAGAGTGCAGACAAACCCTGCCAACCCTGCAACCCTCACCAGCCGCAGAATGCAGAACTAGAACACCCGTGCAAGGCCACACATGACGCAGTGTACAGGTGCGACAACCGGTCGTTCAGAAGTAACGGCGACGATCAGCTGGTCTGTCAGAGGTGTACCCCTTGCATATACGAAGCGAGACCGTGCTCGAGGGCGCAGGACGCAGTCTGCTGCCCCTACAACGGTATGACGGCTGTGTTGACCAAGGATGAGGCTGCGCGAACGTCTCCACTAATAACGCTGAATACTGCTGCCTGGCCAACAGGTCGATGGAGCCAGCAACGCTAGCCTCTAACCCAACAACAATGGCGAATCAAAACACGCCTACTGGTATAACAGGTGACGTAATATCATTCTTAATCTCGCATTAGCCGTACGTAGTTTTATCCAATCGTAAATGGTCATATTTGGATGCATGAATTTAATAACAGGATTTGAAAACACAAGTTTCAATCATTCGATTCAGCAGCCAATCACCAAGTGCTTGAAGTACTCATCCAATCACCAAGTACTTGAAGTACTCATCCAATCACCAAGTACTTGAAGTACTCATCCAATCACCAAGTGCTTGAAGTACTCATCGAATCACCAAGTACTTGAAGTACTCATCCAATCACCAAGTACTTGAAGTACTCACCCAATCACCAAGTACTTGAAGTACTCATCCAATCACCAAGTACTTGAAGTACTCATCCAATCACCAAGTACTTGAAGTACTCATCCAATCACCAAGTACTTGAAGTACTCACCCAATCACCAAGTACTTGAAGTACTCATCCAATCACCAAGTACTTGAAGTACTCATCCAATCACCAAGTACTTGAAGTACTCATCCAATCACCAAGTACTTGAAGTACTAATCCAATCACCAAGTGCTTGAAGTACTCATCGAATCACCAAGTACTTGAAGTACTCATCCAATCACCAAGTACTTGAAGTACTCACCCAATCACCAAGTACTTGAAGTACTCATCCAATCACCAAGTACTTGAAGTACTCATCCAATCACCAAGTACTTGAAGTACTCATCCAATCACCAAGTACTTGAAGTACTCATCCAATCACCAAGTACTTGAAGTACTCATCCAATCACCAAGTACTTGAAGTACTCACCCAATCACCAAGTACTTGAAGTACTCATCCAATCACCAAGTACTTGAAGTACTCATCCAATCACCAAGTACTTGAAGTACTCATCCAATCACCAAGTACTTGAAGTACTCATCCAATCACCAAGTACTTGAAGTACTCATCCAATCACCAAGTACTTGAAGTACTCACCCAATCACCAAGTACTTGAAGTACTCACCCAATCACCAAGGTCTTTAAGTACTCATTCCAAAAAGTGGGAGGCCACCTGAACACTTTTCAGGGGCCCCTATCTTGTAAGGGCCCCCGACGACGTAAATTATTTGCTATAATTAGACTTAACATCAGGGCTAGGAGGGCCCGATTTTTTTATAACTGTCAGGGTTTAAATTAGCATGAGCGGCGACCCTGAATTTTATGAGTGCATTTTGTCACCATCAGGAAAGCAGATAGATAGATATATTTAAAGAAAGATAGATAGACATATAGATAGGCATATAGACGGATAGACTTATATATATATATATATATATATATATATATATATAGATAGATAGATAGATAGATAGATAGATAGATAGATAGATAGATAGATAGATAGATAGATAGATAGATAGATAGATAGATAGATAGATAGATAGATAGATAGATAGATAGATAGATAGATAGATAGTTTCTATTGCGCTGTGTTTCCGGATGATGCTGGCATCGCCCTTACCTGCGGCAGGAACATGTACGCAGACAACGGTAACAACAGCTGCCAACCCTGCATGACGTGCTTCTACGTCGACCGAGAAAGCCACCGACAGCAATCCTGCGACAGGTGCTTTATTAAAGAGACGACATCACGTCTGGTGTACTGTCCAGCACGATGCGCAGCTCAAGACACGGGGCTGAAAGACTGTGTGCGACTAGTGCTTTCTGGCACCCTTGTGCTCTGCGCCCCTTTTGTTTTCATGACACTACCTTGGCTGATTAAGTTTTATCTTAACAAACACTGTTAATTCATCGCAGTCTGTGTGCATTTCAGTGGCGTAGTGAGGTGTGGGCAAGGCGGTGGGGCATCATGCCCCGGGCGCTTCTCACAAAGGGGCGCTAAATGGTATATTTTACATATATTATGACATAGTTTTCGAATTTGGGGGGGGGGGGGCGCTAAAAAGGTATTGTGCCCCGGGCGTGAGTTAAGCTCGTTACGTCACTGGTGCATTTATCTGTGTTTTGTCTATTACGTACATTATTTGTGCGTGTGTTAGTTTGTTTGGGTATATTAATGTGTGCCTATGTATGCATCTAAATTTATAGAACTTCGCTGGTCTTCTAATTTATGTTTATTCTATAAAATAAAATAAGTAATGCTAGTTTGAGTTATTCGTTGTTAGTGAGAGTGATGTCCCCTGTAAGGATGAGATGCTAATCTCTCGGATCCTATCAGCCACTCAAGGGACGGGTTTTATCATGCTTTTCTTTTCGTTCCCCCCACCATAGCCGACAATGCAATGGTCATGGAGGCACCACGGGAGATATGAGTTAGGTGACTGGACACACTGGGAGTCGAACACGTAACAGTTAGCGTACAGATTGAGCTACAGCCTGAAGACCCAAAGCGCCACAGAGACAACCACATTGTTAGCTAGTGCTAATGAAATGTGAAATTGAATTACGTCCATAAAGTTGGGTTTTCTTATCTAACCGTTTCTGAACTCAAAACTTCCGTTTATTTATTCATTTATGAAATTTTTTTGAAAACGATTTTTGAAGCACTTTTTAGTGATTTATTTTCTTGAAATTGTGTATACGTTTTCTAGCTCTATTACAATACATGATTTAATAATTAATTTTGCAATTAATTATTCTTTTATTTCTTATTCTTAACAAATATGAGTTTTAAAATATTCTCATAACTAGTTAAGGGATATAACTGTGTTTAGCTATGAAGAACGGCACTAATAATTGGGTTACATCCCTTGCATCAATAATGTATGTTTCATATTTAGATCCGTGCGAGCACGTGATTTCCGCGTGCTGGTAGGTCAAAGAAATGGTACATTGCAAAATCAAAAAAAAAAACTAATAATTTAGAAAAAGGTAAGTTTTAAAAACTCTCTTTTTTTCGTGTCTTGTTTTTTTAATAAGTTAGATAATTTTTTTTTAGTCGCTTTGCGCATGCTCGAAAGTTTATAAAAGTAAATGTGTTACGTTTATAATCAAATATTGCTAATGTCAAAATTGATTAAATAAAAATTTAAATAAGCCAAACACACATAATCTAAAAATAGTACATTTTATTAACTTTCATCGAACTACACTCAATATTTTAACCAGCCAATCAACGCCAAGTTTGAAAATAAATGCCGTACTACACAACTCATGTCTGATGGAATCACTTCTCACTTCTTTGATATTTAATATTATTTTTTTTTTTTAAATATCTATGAGCAGCTTTACATACATATTTGAAATACCTTACTCTCTGATTAATCTCACAGAGTATAGCATCTAATCTATAATGAATCTTAACAATTTATACTGAATCATTTTACCTGTCATAGTCACAAAATCTTACATTAATCTAATTGATTAAAAATTAGGTTCGATATTTTTCATTAATCAACTAAAAGATTTTTATTGATTTTCATCAATTAATAGTGATATTACCTCAATTTCTACAAAGTATGTTTGTTTTGATACAGGAGAATTTAATAATTGACATTTATAATGACGTCCAACTAATAAACAATGCACTGTACAAATAAATGCCTAAAACATACTAACATATTTATTTATTATTAGTATTAGCAAACAGCAGTTAGTATTTGTATTAATGTTCATCTCCATCTCGCCATTTCATTCACGCTTGGTTCCTTCCCCCCTCCCTTGAAATTGGGATGACCCCCCCCCTTTCCCCTTCTCATCCACCCCCGCCCCTGCATTCATCAGCCATGCCATCGCCCCCCGTATGTATAGCTACTGCACGCGCCGTCCACTTCTGCCCTCCAACTGACCACCAGATTTTGACCTGCAATTTTGAATTAAACAAGAAAAATTTAAAATACAAAACACACAATAACCCCAACACACAGCAGCACGTTGACCTGTTGTGTTGACCTGTTGTGTAACGTACTTGACCTTCACAGGGTTTACACATTTTGTTTCCGTAGTGCAGTGTTGCCAAATCGTGCTAATTTTTTTTTCCTTTTAAAAAATTTGACAGTTTTCACAGAAAATTAAAAAAAAAAATCATATGCAGGATATAAAAATATGATTTTTTAAACACTTACAAATTTATAATGGCCAAATAAATATGTTTGCTACATTGTGATACTTTTATTTCAGGCTTTGTGCTAATTTGAAGTTAGTCGTTTTTGTTTTCCTCTGGCAACACTCTGTAGTTGGTAATAGAGAAACAACAAAAGAAAGCAATGGCTGCTAAAGTGATACTGAAGCTCAACAAACTTAGACATAGATGGACTCGTCTTGTTGTCTAGGATACAAAGCTGTGTTTACGATATTTGTTGCTGTTTGTCTGTTTGTTTGTTTGTTTCATAAAATTATTTCTTGTCAAATTGAAACAAAGCAAGCCACGGTTGAGCTGGCGGGCTAGGACAGGGGAGCGAATGGTCTATACTATGACGCGCCCTGTGGCGGTCTGGCACTCGACTTTGAAGAAGGGCAGGTTCTGCTGGCACACTGACGTGGCTGTGAATAAAATATTAAATTTTTAGTTATTTATTTTTAATTGAATGAGTACTATGTGTCTATGAACAATTTGAGATCTCTAAAGACGAGGGTGTGTGTGGGGAAGGGGGGGGGGAAGAGCGAATTTTTTGTTTACTCTAAGGGCCCTTTTGCCAGTGGAAGGGGCCTAGGTGGCTGCTTAGACAAACCCATCTATAAGACAAAGGCAATATTACAATTATAAAACTTTTAGAGAATCAAAGTGAATATTATACATGTAAATATAAACTCTGAATTCAGTCGATTTAAAATGTGGGGAAAACACAAATAGTACAAAAATGCTACCCCGTTTATTTTTCAAAATTTCAAGGAATCAAAATAGAGAGAGAGACAAAAAGAGAGAAAGATAACGAAAAACAGACAGAGGGATAGACAGAGACATACAAAGAGAGAGAGAGAGTGGGAGACAGAGAGAGAGAGAGAGAGAGAGAGAGAGAGAGAGAGAGAGAGAGAGAGAGAGAGAGAAACATAAGGATGGACAGAAAGATAGAGACAAACAAAGAGAGAGACAGACATACACAAACAGACAGAGACAGAGAGAGAGAGACAAGAGAGAGAGGGGGGGAGACATAAGGATAGACAGATAGATAGAGACAGACAAAGAGAGAGACAGAGAGAGAGATAGATAGACAGACAGACAGACAGAGAGAGAAACAGACAGAGAGACGGAAAGAGATAGTCAGACACAGAGAGAGATGCCAGACACTGTCACGTTTTTAAAACAACTGACCTGTGCATGTCGGCTCGTATGTGCTGACCAGTGACCTCAGGTATCTGGACATCTGACGACCTATCTCCGCGCACTGCTCACTTCTAAGTAACGGTCCGTTCTGTCGGCTGTTGAGTCTTAGCGTCACAGTGTTGCCTGTTTTATAAAATATAAAAGTGGATAAACACATTGGACTGAAATCTTCACAGTTGAACCATATCAACACACTCGGGTTGATATGGACATTGCAACGGTATTTTCTCAAGAAGGTAATCATATCAAGATTCGTTTGGGGGTGGGGGGGGGGGAGAGGTGGGAATATACGTATTGCACTCACATGTACATGTACCACCCGCGTAGCGTGAGAATTCTACAGCAGGGACCAGGCATTCTACAGCAGGGGGCAGGCATTCTACAGCAGGGACCAGGCATTCTACAGCAGGGGGCAGGCATTCTACAGCAGGGACCAGGCATTCTACAGCAGGGCAGGCATTCTACAGCAGGGCCAGGCATTCTACAGCAAGGCCAAGCATTCCACAGCAGGGGGGCAGGCATTCTACAGCAGGGACCAGGCATTCTACAGCAGGGGCCAGGTAATACATTTTACTCAGTAGAGCAATCAAGCAGAGGGGTGGGGCAGTCAAATTGCAGGGGGGGGGGCGGTCCCCCTGTCGCCGCCCCCCCCCCGCACGCTACGGGCTTGACATGTACATGGGGTTAAATCATCTCACGATAGGTTGAGTGGGTATTGAGATAGATTGCAACGACATATTCACAAGATAATATTGTCAAGATTCGTTGCGGGATATATAAATTGTAATAACATTTCCATATCAAGAAGATAAATGAAAAGCCTAAATCGTAAAGACATCACTGTCTGAAAACACGGAGGCGAAAAGCTCATCGAGAACCGTACTCTCTACTCATCAACGTTTAAAAAAACCGATAAAAGAACGAGTTTTAAGAACAACATTCATTTTACTTTACAAGATTAACTATCTTTCAGCTTTACGTATTTGCAAACAACTGTGAGAAATATTGTTGCAATTATGGATTCTGGATTCTTTAATTACAGATGTAAAACTTGTTACAACCCTTCTAAAATTTTGCCCTTGGACCACCAGTGGGTCTTCGCTCACAATTTGACAATCACTGGTATGGAAGACTTTTTTTTAATTTAATGTTGCTGCATACTTACTCGGGTTAGCAACGGAGAGGTTTGCCTGGTAGGTGTTGATTCGTACATTGGACTGTGACCTGGAAGGAGGGGAAGAAGGTTGGTTGCCTGACGGTAGCAGGGTGTCAGTCACGGGTCGACCGTTGCACTGGACGTCAGGGATGGCTGAACACGTTCGCTGGTCTTCGTCAAAGTGAGAACCTGTTAAAAGAGAGTGTCCGATTTAACATAAAGGGATTTGTCGGAAATCAGAATTTGTAAATCAAGTCTACGTTTTGTTAACTATTTGTTATTTTTTTGTGTTTGTGTGCACAAACATGAGTAAGTAAAATTAGTTTTGTTAGATTATTAGTTATGATATTTAATAGATGGAGAAATCGATAGACAGACAGACAGATAGACATAAGAGACAGACATAAATGTATATATATATATATATATATAGATAGATAGATAGATAGATAGATAGATAGATAGATAGATAGATAGATAGATAGATAGATAGATAGATAGATAGAAAGACAGACAGACAGACAGACAGACAGACAGATAGATAGATAGATAGATAGATAGATAGATAGATAGATAGATAGATAGATAGATAGATAGATAGATAGATAGATAGATAGATAGATAGATAGATAGATAGATAGATAGATAGATAGATAGATAGATAGATAGATAGATAGATAGATAGATAGATAGATAGATAGATAGATAGATAGATAGATAGATAGATAGATTAGATAGATTAGATAGATAGATTAGATAGATAGATAGAATCAGACTAGTACCTGGAGCACATTTCCTGACAAAAGGTCTGTCGATGCCATTGGCACATTGGTAAAACCCCCCACAGTCTGACGGGTTAGTGTACAGACCTTCCACTGTACACAAGAATTCAGAACCATCGTTCACCTGACCCAACCCCACGGCCAGTAGCGTACTCACAACTGAAAATATACAATACACCTCAAACACACAACACGCTGAAATGTTTACTATTAACACGATTAAGATGTGCGGTTTACCAGAGATGACTCATGGGTACAATTTTTTAGCATAAGAAAAATTGTAAAAGGAAACAAAACAAGAAAAAAATAAATAAAACTTATTGAGAGACTTATAATATATAAATAATAACGATTCGGGTTCTGCGTTAAATCGAAAGTGAAGAATTAAAACAACAGTATTCCAGTTTAAAATACTATCATGAAAAAAATCGGATCTGCCTGAAACCAAAACATACCCTAGCCTACCGATCAAGCTTAAAGATATATAACTCTATGCAAAGGTTTTGCAGGGTGTAGCTAGTTATAGAATATTAAAAGAACGAAATCAAAACATTTTTTTATAGACTTACTTTAACCTACATAGCTACAGCCGGCACTGTGACGACGACAGTGCTCTTCCTCCCTCGCAGCCTCACGTGCAGCTTACTATGTGCGCTTGCGTTTCGCTTACAACTTTTATGTATTTATTTGGTGTGGCCCTCAATTATTGTACGTGGAGCATTAAGTGGCTTACGCTGCCCAGTTAGGGAGCCACCCTTTTTCAATGGCGCGATAGCTGGGAGCTCGCACACGAGTTGTGCCCGCCAGTGAAATTGCATGTAATCATGGCTGTTCTCATGGATAAACAAATTAAGTAACCGCGTAATTTCTATTTTATCTTCTGCTGTGAGGGCACGACTGGTACTTTTGCTAGCGAAATATTTATGTACAGAGCTCCGGAATATATCTTGAACTCTCTGTCTAAAGCCCACATTGATGCAAAGAACAGCTCTGTAGGTAATAACAAAAAGCCATATACTGAAGGAACATACGATAAAGAAAACCAAAAGGGGAGTTCACTCAGATTGTAAATGTGTCTTACCGAGTAATCCATACATAATTGCTGGAGCGAAATGAGCCATTTCTTTAACTTTGTTACACAAGAGTTTATTGTGAGACGGTCCTGAATACCTTGATAGACTTCATCACAAACAATAAATAAATAAAAAAATAAATTGAAGAAAAAAATGTTAATTAAAGAAATAAAGGGATTAAAAATTAATGTTGAATTCTATTTCAATAGTTGTGTAGCAAAATGGAAATAAATGTACAATGAACTAAAGCTTAAGGACAATTTTTAAAAAAGTAATAATCGTTCAATGTCTTTGAATAAAATCACAGAAGCTGGTAGAAGGGAAAACTCATGCGAACTTTTCTTAATGGATAATCTGTAACCGTTCTGATAATTGATAATAAAACTAGGCAGGGCCGCTTTATCATATAGGCACAGTAGGCACTGTGGCACGGATTTTTCAAGGGCCTACGAGAGCCAGAATGGCAAATAAGTGCCGGTGCATTCTTGAAAAATATTAGAAAATGAAATTGGGGAGGGCCTACGACTTTGAAAGTGCCTAGGGCCTACGATGACCTTAAAACGGCCCTGAAACTAGGTGACTGCCCAGCCAAACCATTCCCCCTAACATTTAAAACTGGAAATTAATTTTGACGTGTCTTTACAATTGTACCTAACGAAACAAAAAGAATCAACATTTTGAAAAAATCTGGCATATAAAAAACTAAACAACTCACCAGTAAGATACATCAAGCCTAACAGAAGATGCCAAGTGGTACAGGCATCCTTTAAATACAATCCGATGTTTTCTTTTCCCCCACGTCATGGTACTGTGCATTTTTTTCTCCTCTGTCAACCTGCACATTTTAGCAGATTATCTTCGGGATTAGCATGTCCTTAACAACAATTTCCACCGAAGTTGAGTTATTTTGGTTTGGCTCGTGACCTATAACCCCAGTCAATTTGTAAACAAAGTTTAAAGATTGTCCAACTTTATGATGACATTTGTTCGAGGTCGTGGAGCGTAAACTCAGCGGTTTAAAAATTTTCAAAACTTTTACTTTCTCTCCGTTGTGACCTGGGTAACTTGGCAAACACTGATACAAGATTTTACCTGGAAGTTTTGCTTGTTTGTGTTATGTTTACTGTTGTTTGGTTTACCCATTAAAATAAAATAAAGAAGAGACTTTAAAAGACCGCCATTGATTGTTTTTTTTTTAAAGTCAAGAGCCGCCACTAACGAAAAAAGGGGTGTCCTTCAAGTATTATGTACTATAAAATATAATTCTAAGAGGGCCCCAAGGACACGTTTGTCTAGGGCCCCAAAGATACTTTTGTCTTGAGCCCCAAAGATAATTTGGTCTAGCCCCCCAAGGATACTTTTGTCTAGGCCCCCAACGATACTTTTATCTTGAGCCCCAAAAATACTTTGGTCTAGGCCCCAAAAATACTTTGGTCTAGGCCCCAAAAATACTTTAATCTAGGCCCCCAAAGATACATTGGTCTAGGCCCCAAAAATACTTTAATCTAGGCCCCCAAAGATACTTTGGTCAATGACCCCAAAGATACTTTTGTCTTGAGCCCGTTTACAAACTCCGCCAAATCCGCCTCTGATAGATAGGCAGGTAGGTGATCGTTTACGAAAATGAAATTTAAACAAGTTTGTTTACCAGCTTCAAGGAACTCTCAAGACGTAATGGGAAAACAGTCAACTTCACAACGGCAATTCCCTTTCCCCATTTACATTCGAGTTTAAACTGAAAGTGGAACTGTTCGCAGTAGAATTTTCTCCAAACATTAAATCTCTTTAAGTCTCAGTTTCAGCTGGTCATCGTACCAGCTACCTAGCCAGTGAGCAGCTGATTAGTATTTACTGTACAAAAGGTGAGCCATTATTTTAATAACGGACATTACGCATTTCCTTTTTTTTATTTAAAATTTCCTGTTTTGTGTACAAAGGGCCTAACTATTTAAGTAAAGGGCCTAATTCTTTAAGTATAGGGCCTAACTCTTTAAGTATAGGGCCTAACTCTTTAAGTATAGGGCCTAACTCTTTATGTATAGGACCTAACTCTTTAAGTATAGGGCCTAACTCTTTAAGTATAGGGCATAACTCTGAAGTATAGGGCCTAACTCTTTAAGTATAGGGCATAACTCTGAAGTATAGGGCCTAACTCTTTAAGTATAGGGCCTAACTCTTTAACTATAGGGCCTAACTCTTTAAGTAAAGGGCCTAACTCTTAAGTATAGGGCCTAACTCTTAAGTATAGGGCCTAACTCTTTAAGTATAGGGCCTAACTCTTAAGTAAAGGGACTAACTCTTTAAGTATAGGGCCTAACTCTTAAGTATAGGGCCTAACTCTTAAGTATTAAAAATATTCGATTAGGGGGCTCTAGACAAATTATTGACGGGGGCCCCTCTTTAAAAAAATAACGCTTACTGTCGAATGCCCCCCCCCTTTTATTAAAGTCCCGTTGCCGCTCCTCCTATAACGACCCTACTGTGTGCGACGTGTCTTGTAAGACAAAACGTGTTTCACGGGATGATTTATTAAAATGCAGGTACTTGTTTTGATCGTAGCCAGGACTACTTCCAGCAAATTGTGCCCCCCCCTAACCTCCCCCGAAATCTCTATCAACGTCTGTCCTTCTGATCACACACGCACGCGCACACATCCATACACACACATACACAAGTACTATTTGGCACGCACATTACTGCGTGTTCTCGACTCTGTGCCCTCAACCGAAGTCATCATTAAGTTTTGTACTGAAAGTGAAACCATCCTGTGACTATTGGGGGTGGGGGGAGAAGGCCCACGGTTCTCAATCCTTGGTACGCGTACCCCCCCCCCCCCAGGGTTACGGGAAAGGTTAAGCAGGGGTACGCAAAATAGGTACATTTATTCTCAAATTTACGTTTTAGGGGTACCTACCGACATACTTTTGCGTCCTTTGGGGGTACAGTTGCGAAAAAATGTTAAGAACCGCTGCCTTAGGCTGTAGCCAAAGAAAGGCTCAGCTTAGATATCAGGGACCCCTGAACATGGGCTATCACTGGGGCGGCCCCGTTTGTAACGAATCATATAGACAAATCAATAGCTAGTTAGATCGATAGTAATCATTATTATATTGAAATTCCTTTTCGCCGAAAGTTTCAAACTGAAGGTGAAAAAAAAACAGGTTTAACTTTAGCAGAAATATGTTTCATTCAATCTGTGTGCGGACACAAATAAATTCCCTTGGTTCTCACTGAGGATCGAACCCAGGACTCTATGTACGCTTATTTCATACTTATTATTTCTAGTACAAACTCATGGGTTGTTTATCTGTTTAAATATATAATACATGACCTACTTTGACATTATGACTAAAGTACCTAAATAAACGGTTTATTCTATATATATAACGCGGCATTTAAAATTAGGCATTGACTAGAAAATGTAGTGATAAATTAACCACTACATCTTTTTTTAATTTATTTAGGTATAACATTGTTATAAAGAGGGGTCCACATAGAATCATGCCTTACTCCGAGGAGTTAGCCAAAGCTGTCGTGCATAATCTTCAAGCCCAGTTAAGGTCCAATAAGTTTTTTGACATCACAGTCACCATCCAGGAAACCCCGTTCAGGTGTCATCGTCTGATTCTCTGCGCATGCTCAAAATACTTCAACGACAGACTCCAATATCCCGACTCAAATGAATTGGTGTTGAAAAATGTCAAAGAGGACACGTTCAGTCAAATCCTGGAGTGCATTTATGGGGGTGAGAACATCTTAACGGAAGAAAACGCTTCTGAGCTGTGGCGAGCCGCATATTATCTTGAGATTGACTTTTTGTATAAAGTTTGCGAGCAATACAAACTGGATCAGCTAACGAATGAAAACTGTGTTGAAATCAACAACCTGGCCAAAAGCCTGGGCTCAAAAAAGGTAAAAAAAGCAGCTTGGAATAAATTAGTTGGCAACTTTCACGATGTCTACGCGAGGGCGGATTTCGTAAAGTTGGACTTTGATGATATGATGGCGATTGTCTGCCATGAAGATCTCAAAGTGTCGTGTGAAGACGCTGTAGTTTTGGCCGTGTTGAAATGGGTGAGCCATACTCCAGAAGCTGCCGACAGTGGAGACGGTGATGGTTACAGAAATGAGTCTGAAAATGGCGAAGATGTTCCAAAAAGGGTCACGGATCCTCCAACGCAGGATAGAAAAGCGTTCGTGATGGAATTGCTGTCGTCATGTCGACTCTTTCTGGCGAGTGGGTCCTGCATACAGAAATTGCTCGACACCAACTGGGTTATAAAAAACAAGAAAGCTTTCTCACTTGTACGCGAGGCTCTGAGGTACCACCTGCATCCAGAGAGGCGTGGCTTTTACTGTCCACCACAAGCCGTTAACAGATCCATGAGTAAAATGCTCAACTGTATCTTGAGCATCTATAGACACAGCAACGGAACCCAGATATTCGCTTGCAGGGCCCCCGGGGGAGCCTGGTATCGACTAGGTGGTCAATCTTTGCCTTCTGGGGAATGTGTCGCCTCCCATGGAACAGATCTGTACATTTTATATTCTGCCCCACGTCAGAGCACGAAGGGTTTGTCTTTACGAAAGTATAACACTGTGAATGGAGAATGGCTAGAAATGCCAGCACTCGCTTCAGCATCAGGCCAGTTCGCTTTGATATGTCAGGATTATTACGTATACGTATACGCCTTTGATGGAGCTTGCTCGGGGACGGTCTTCAGGTATAATATTTTAGAAGGAGGCGCCGGAGAATGGGAGAAAGTCTGCAAACTGAAGGCGACCGTCAGAAATGCCGCCCTCACTTTGTGTGGAAACCACATTGTGATTTTTGGATACGAGGCCGACGCCCATGAAATAACGATTCAAAGCTTCGACTCGCTGACAAAGACCTGCCATTTATACACGAATAAACTGCCCACCAGCGCTGCAGGTCTGGCCACTTTCCAGACGGCCAGCCACACATACCTCCTGCTGTCCACTGGCGAGGTGTGGAGACTGGTCTCCTTCGACAGGCAAGAGGTCAAGCTGGTGCACAAAGGAAAGCTATTCGAAGAGGAGCTCCCGTTGCTGTCCGCGGTCACTTTCAAAGACGAGCTCTTCCTCTCGCTGAGTCAGGGGAACGGCCCGGTGTCCAGAGAGTGGGGCGCACATTGCATTGATCTTGTGTCCTGCGTTAAAATCGTTGAACGCCCAGCTAGCTGCCTGCTGAATGCTGTTATTCCGGAAATGCGTCTAAAAAAGGAAGATAATTATTAGATACGCCATCTGAGATTTGATCACCCGGAAGAGAATGTTGGCATCTATAAAATTTATACATTGAAATGAATATTTTTTTAACTTTATATATAACAAAATAACATGCCATTAAAAAAATTCGGAGGATAAAAGATTTAAAACGAATACAAAACGATTCCCCATTAAAGATTTCTTGTGGTGATGTGCGTACGCTTTCATTTAAAAATGCTGTTACTGTTGTGGCGTTCGTAAAACATTTCAACATTTCAAATTGTAGGAGGCAAACAATCAAACAAATTTGTAATTTTAAACTAAAAAAAAAATCTGCTGTAAAAAAAAAGTAGCGGCTCCCGGCTCCTCAAGCAAAAGTACATTTGCTCCATCTAAACACACAAGTTTGAAATATTTCCACACATCCCTTTAACTTTTATTGGCAAAAATAACTGCAAACGTTCGCTCCTAATATCTGCATACAAGTTTTACTTTCTATGACTAACAACAAAGTTAAATAGTCGAAAGCTCATTCAAACATGTCTCATCAAATCAAACTGCTCTGGGTAATCACAAAATAATAAGTTTTAATACCGTTGTGACATTAACAAGATAGTAACAATATGTGTATAACACTGTATTTCCACAATGTAAATTTCCACAAAGCTAAAATAATTGACTCAGAAGTAAAATTTCACGTCATCTCAGTTAATTCACAGATTGATAGCTTTATCAATCTGACACATACATATATACATAGGTTATAGCTTTATTCATTTGACACATACATACATACATAAAATGTATATGCACAAACAATAAAAAATTTATAACTAAAGTGTAATACATTTACGTTGAGTTAAATAGATCACTTATCAAATATATTAAAGTAACAAATGATTTTCCGCTAAGTACAAACCCATCCCATCGGGACCTCCGCAAGTTTACAACAAGCCCGCAGACTCCCCATGAATGTTGGTCCCCATCCCCACGGGAAACCCGCAAAAACATTCCAGTGCTGACTCTCTATTGTGTGAACCAGCAGATTCCATAAGCCTTAGTGATTCAATGACAGTGGAACACAGCAGTCAGTAGATTTCAACAAACTGCCGAAAATTTTTATATTTGTATGTGTCTATACAATTATGAACAAAATATCTACACGTAATAAATAAAAAAAATGCTTATAATTTAGCAGGGCATCATTAAAAATAACACAGGGAGATTACTGCATTTAGATAATTTTTAATGTTTATGTACATCTAATATAAAATACATAATATTTCCAAATTTGTTTTGATGTCTCATAGTAGTTTTGGATGAGGAAAAATTAAAAGTGTGTCGAGGGAGGAAGAATACAGTTTTGCATACTGTTACGAGTTCTTTCTGCTTAAGCCTACAAATGTTGATGGATTTTCACACACACAGTCATATAAACAGATAAGTCAACAATTATTAATTTGAAGTATAAAATAAATAGCTTTATTCAAAACTACTCGTGACTGCACGACTATCTCTGACAAACTCTAATCCAACACTAACTTAAACTTCTATTGCCCCCGAGTAATGGTGAGAAGGGAATAGGGGGAGGGCGTTCCGACATCAAAGCCTGACTCAGGCTGGTACAATGGCTGGTAAAGAAGGAGGAGTCCAAGCAACAATTCAACAAATGCAGCATTTGTACATTGCAGTTCACATAAACTAAATCTTGTCTTGAACGATTTAAACAATGTGAATGATACCAAACACAATAGGAACAATTCAGTCAATCATAGTGTTTTTTCCGAGAAAGTAATCAGCGAATAAAATTAATTCCTAATGTTCCTTTGCTTTGTGAAACTAGATGGACACATCAATATAAAAGCTTGCGGAATTTTGCTGAAAATGTTACAGAAATATTAAACAACTGGAATATTTAGAATAATTTGGGAAAAAGCAAGAAAGTTGCACATTAGTTACTTTGTGCTGTAAGAGGTTAGGATGGGGGTTAGGGTGGCCCAAAAAACTAAACTTTCACATACAGAGCAAGACACCCTTAAACTTTATTTCTTATAGTAAACCGTTAATTAGAGCAGAGTTTCAGCCCCTTGTGCCAACTGCCAGGTGATGCTCAGCGACCATGGATTTTCAAAATTTCATCGAAAATTTCGAAATTTCATGTAATTTATATTTTGCATGTTTGCTTACTGTATTATATTCTTTGTGTTACATTTTACTTACTTAAGGTTGACTGTTTAATCATTCTATGTCGTAACTTCATGTTGATGATGACTGTGAATTTGGAAGCATTGTTCTTGATGATGAAAACTCAATATGACGATGAGTACATACCAACCAAAATTAGAAAATCAGGTAAACAGCAAGACAACTCTCAAGTAGAAAACCTCTCGAGACAAATTGTTCAATCCAAGTGCTTTTGACAGTAATAAAACATCTGATCGTGAAGCTGTTCGACAATTATTTCTATTGCTGCAGCCCTAAGTCACGATCCAAATGCACTTCCTATTTCACATAGCACTATTCAACGAGCGCGGACAAATGCTAGGCATTTAGTTTCTAAAGAAATGAAAGATAATTTGAGCCAACTTTCCCATTAGTAATCCATTGGGATGGAAAGATACTTCCAGCAATATTTGGGGAAGGCTCAGTTGACGGAAAGCTACCAGTTTTAGTTTCAGATGATGGGTTAGACAAACTGTTAGGTGTGCCAAAGGTGAGCTCTGGAACTGGTGAGAATGAAACAATGCTGTTCACAAATTGTTGGTGGAGTGGCAGCTGGTTGAGAAAGGTTCAGGCTATGTGCTTTGACACAACCTCAGTAAATACCGGCAGAATAAATGGAGTATATGTTGGCCTTGAAAACAGGCTAGGTCGTAGCTTCATGGTTAGCCTGTCGTCATCATGTAATGGGATAATCTTGCCAAAGGTTTTCACCATCTTCTGCTGGACCTTCAAAGTCCCATGATATCCCTTTTCAAATGATTCGATGGCTGTTGGAGTGTCATCACCAGTAGCGAATTTTTTCGAATTCTAGGTGACACCTAAAGCTTCCAGTATCAGATTCAACCATTGCAGTCCTGACGAAAGAGCACCTAAAGGAACAAACAGAAATGAATGCATGGAGCTTATTGAGTTGACTGGTGTTTTGAGGCATCCACCGAGTACAATCCACTGGAGGGCTCCAGGACCAGTACATCGTGCTAGCTCGATGGCAAAATTAATTTACGCCATGAAAATATATCTCTTCCGCAATAACAGTGCATTCAAGCTTACAAGAAAAGAAGAAGCCCAAGTTGAGCGCTTGGTTAAGTTTGGTGCAGTAATTTACACCAAGCATTGGGTTAGTGTTGTTTTGGTCAGGTCATATTTTAGTTTCAGTTTTTATTTAGTTTTTTCTGTATGCATTTAGTTTTCGTCTTGTTTTAGTCTTGCTTCTAATTTTAGTTTTAGTTTTAGTTCTCGTTGAAGAAAAGTCAACATTTTCGTTAACGAAGGTTTTTAGATTTATAGTTGTCGTGAACGAAAGCAACACTACATTGGGTAACTGCTCCTCATTACAACTAGTTGCAACATAAAAATCTAGCAGTTACCAGATCATTGATCCTGACATCAGTACATATACAAGAAAGGTCTTAGAAAATCATCTATGGTATCTTTTAGACGAGCTTGTTGGATTAGCCCTGTTCTCAGATCATTTGACAGCAGCTGCAATAATGGGAATCGTGCAGTGAATGACCCGTGACGGTGGCAAACGAAACGTGCGTGAATTCATCAATTCTAATGGGAAACCAGGTGTATGTTTAGGTGACTTTGCAACTACCAGAACGGGGAACCTTCCTTGTTGTTATAACATTGACAGTCCTTTTTCTTGATTTGCCACCACAAAGTGCTTATTAACGATGGCAAAAAAAAATAACTTATTGCAAGTAGTGGAAGCAAACCGCAAGGCTCTGTTCCAACAAAAATCACCAAAAGTCTGCTGTTGAGCCTTAATGTCAGAATGACAACATTGATGATAATGCATTATTTTGTGACTTGAATTTGAGTTGGTTAAATTTTCAATTTTTTTCATCGAACAGCACAATTTACCCTTTCATAGTGACAAATGCCAATAACCATATGTTTAAGCTTAAAGTGGTTAATTTGCAAAAGAGTGTTGAACTGTTGATGATAAAAAGCTAATGCTGGTTGCAATTTTAAAACATTCAACATATGCGTATTGCTTCATTTGCTCGAATTTCGTAAAATTTGGATATTATGCTGCTCTTGAGCACCGTCTTGTAGTTAGAATTTAAAGCTAAACCCCAAAAAACATTACCTATTAGCTAATGTAAAAACTATTGGAGGGTGTCTTGCTCTATAGCACACAATTCATTTTTGCCATATCTCAGTGAACCACCCTAATGGGGGTACATTTGTTGTTTGTTTAGTTGTTATACAAAAATATTCATCAGAGCTAGAAGCTGTGACTAAAGAAAATTGCAGTCAGTGCATTTAGATTTACTGGCAGTACTAAATAGTGAAGAATTGTAGACTACATTGGCTGTTGATCGACAATATTGTGATAAGAGGTATAATGAAATTTTAGTTACAAAAAGGTGTTGCATTGGACATTGGAGTCGACATTCAACCTCCACGACAAGCTGGAAGACAAATGAACAGGAAAATCCAAAGTTGATTTGCCTGAGGGATTATTTTAGAATAACTGTTTTACACCCTACCTTTATTCTATTATATCAACTGGAAACTCGTTTTTGTGTAGAAAATAAACCAGCATTTTCCCTTTTAGTTTTGCATCCTTTTTGATGACAAAACTAGAAAGACTCGCATTTAAGGATCAAGCCAGGGCAATTGCTGAATATTACGCGTTTTACAATTTAATCGAGGAGAGTGAAACCTGATATGATATATGGAAATATAAAACTAGTAAATGGGAAAAGAAGAAACAATGACTCTATGCGAGGTTTTAGATGAAACAAATTTTCCCCCCATGATTAAGATGGCTTTTTGACAGCATTTGCTCTTCCAGTAACAACGTGCACAATCAAGTGATCATTTAGCACACTAAGACCAGTAAAAACGTGGCTACGCTCAACAACTGGCGATGATCGTTTATCTGGTCTTTGTATGATGGTAATCCACATAAAAGAATATCTCAAAATAAGGAAAAATTTAAAAGAACATTCTTTTAAAAATGACAGCAATGTAATCAGTTATACTTGCAGATATAATTCTTTTTTTATCTTTGATATACGTACATTGTCTTCTATGTAATTTAGTCCATTTTTATTGTAATGACATTTTCCAAAATTTAGGGTGGGGGGGTGCATACGCTGTGCTACCCCTACTGTTTTTATCAGGGATTTAAAGTGTCATTTTAATAAGTAATCCTTATTTGTAACAAATGATTTTAGTACGTTTCCATAAATAGGCCTACTATTTATACGCCGCATAAATTGCTTCTTTTTCATTTTTAATTGTCTATCATTAATTTATTTATAGAATACCTATATTTTAGATACATTGTTATTTACACTCTTAACTGTCTCTCATTCGTTAATTTATAGAATACTTAGTTATTTCATAGAATAAATAGTTAAAGTGTCAAATTAATAACATATTACATACTTTAACGGACACGATCAGTTATTTCATGGAATAACTAGGTATTCTATGTCTTTCATTGCCTACTTTAACGGTAACATGCCCATCATTGTGAGAGGGAGGGAGGAAACAGTTTGGTATACACATCATTGAGAGGGAGAGGGAAACAGTTTGTCTATATGTTACCGGCAATGGTAATGAAATCGGCATTCTATAGAATGCCTAGGCAATGTATAGAATGCCTGAATTTTTCGAGTAATAATTGCTACTTCATACATTGCCTAGGCATTCTATAAATGCCGAGTTGTGGGGAAAGTATATACTGGCCTACATCCGCCATTTTCCCCGCCACTGATGTTGGCGGTGGAGCTTCGTCGTTGTTTGCTTATGGCGAGCGAAGCATGTGAGTGTTGAACGTTATTGCCGGTACGAGGTTCCATTTCAACATCAAAGACAATATTGCCATTGTTCTTTTCACGATGTCACTGTATATCAATCGGCTGAGATTTCAAGACGTTCTCCCGTAACGTTTCCTCTCGGATGACACGAGCCATGTCGGAGAATGTAGTGCCAGGACAGGAATCACGCCATGTTGACATGCAACGACGTTTGCGATGAATTATCTAAAGTAAGAGCCAATGCTGCTAAAACCAAAAATGAGTGGACGATGTGAAAAAGAGGCTAAAACGACCATTAAAGAACCACGGAACTATTGGCTGGTGAAACACTATGATGTCATGATGGTGGAAAAAAAAAGAGTAAGTTGATCTACCCTGTTAAAGAAGGTGTGAGTACCATTCAGTTTTACGTTGCGGATTCCGAATTATTTGACGTACTTCGCAAGACCATTTGGCTATTGGTCATGGAGGACGGGACAGAATGTTGAAAGAACTTTCACCTAATACCAGCAGAATTAAACGTCATGAAAAGAAAATTAAGTGCAATTCAAAATGCCATTCTAGTCTTCCCTGCTGCAATAAGTAGCTCATTCCAGTTGTGTTTTTCTTGTTCTAACCAGAAACAACATCTTCTCCTTATTATTTATCAATTCTTCACTAATTTGTGAAAATGAATATGCAAGACCAAAATGAAGTGTTTTGAGTGAACGAAGAAAATTAAATTTAGTACAATTTTAGGAGTGTCAATCCTGTCTTACATTTTTGAAGCAAATATTTCAATCTCGGCTCTGCTGTCGTTGTTTTTCCGGTATGAACATCAATTGCTTTATTTTGCACTCGTTCATTATTAAAATACGTAGTCCAATAAAGGTTTCAGTTTTCTTTTCTGACACTTTGCCTAAACGATTCTAGTTGTATAGATGCCTGGGGAAAGAGTATGCAAAATTAAAAAAACCTGATATTTTATACTTTGCCTAAAACCATCAGGCATTCTATCAGAGGTGGGGATTCGGCAAAAAAAAAAAAACAACCGACACCGGGGGGGGGGGGCAAAGGGAGATACATGTGTATTTTTCCCCTGCATATATATCTCATACTATATATAAAGATGCACGTATAATATTGTGATCGAGTGCAGCCCATCAGAAATCGATATTTGGGTGAAAAATAATACTCCAGTGCCAAAATTTAACGTCGTCGTAACCAGGGCGGGGTCAAAAACCGACGAAGACATGCGCCGTGATAAAGTTATCATTGACACGGACGGCTCACCAGTCAGTCCCAATAGGGACAAGAAGTTACAAAAAAATCAAATGAATTGACAAAGACCGAAGTTGGGAGCGTAAAGAAAGCCTACATTAACGAGAGCGACAAATCTCCCGACAATAGATGATGTTCACAAAGTTATCCAAGATGAGGATTCATTTCATAATGAACAGAGAAAAAACACCTCATTGTTAAATTTAATTAATCAAAGGAAAGAACCTAAGAAGGGTAAAGCGGTAAAAGAGCTAACTAGGCATCACAAATGCGAGTGGGGAAAAAGCAGGACTAGAAGGCAGTTTGATGTGAGAGAGCAACGTTGTTTAAATGGGAATAGGGTAAATAAAAAGTCCAAGGACCACACAGTGTAGGCAGGGTAATAACAACGTTTTACAATATAGGGGTAGTTATGACCAACAATATCAGAGGAAGGAGAGGCAATAATATTCATAATGTCAGGTTTACGACAGAAGTGCCCACGTGTACGAAGACAGAGATTGTAGCCGTATGGTAACGTCATGCTTTAAGCCACATTACCACACTGTACTCCGAAGTCTATACCTAAAATAACTTCCATCAGGAGATAATCAAAATATGGGTTCTTTGGATGCAGGGAAAGGGGCTTAAATAGCAACTGGCGAGAACATTTTGTAAAATAGTTTGACCCTCGACCATTTTGACATCTCAATTACTGATGTACCATAAAGGGTTAATGTTTGTACAAAATATGGCATTTTTTAAAGTGTTTATTTGTTGATTTATGTGTATTGGAAGATATCGTTTTGTTTGTTTAATATTGACGATAATTTTATTTGTTTAGAGGAATTTATACTTGCATGATGTGACTTTTATGTAATAGATGATGATTTGTTTCCTGCAAATTATGGTTACCTAACATTTTATTACGTAGAACTGTAGAAAGAATCACAAATATTTCATTGACCTAATTTTCATGACGTTTTAATATATTTGTAGGATTTATTGTCCGACATTATTTGCAACGTAGTGACATAGTTGTAACAATTTACACTGTTCTAAATAGTAAAACGATACATTATTTAAAATATTTTAAAGACTTCAGTATTTATATTTATTATTTATAAATTCGAAGTGATTATTCGGACCGGAGTCGCAATAAACTCCGATTTTTATTCGGACCCCGTCAATAAAGTCTGATTGTTATTCGGGCCCGTGGCAAATATGCACTTAGCTTAGCTATATAAACTTCATTATTGTTTTTATATAATTGTTTGAATTGTACGATTTAATCGTTACTCAGTGTCTAGGGTTCCACTAAGCGGACTCTGTATTATTTTTCGGGTTCCGTCAAATAAAGTTTAAATATAGCTAAGCTTGATGCATATTTTGCCACGGGTCCGAATAACAATCGGATTTTATTGGGACCCGGGTCCGTATAGCAATAGCCTCATAAATTTATCTACTCTATTTTTTAATACAGAAAGCGATCATTTTTAATCTCTGCAAATTCGCGGCAGCCCCGTAGCGTAATTTACAGCAGGGGCCAGGTATTCTACAACAGGGGCAGGCAATATGGGGGCCGTTAATACATTAGAGCAAATAAGTAGAGCAAATAAGCAGAGGGGGACAGACAAAACGCAAGGGCTAAGCCCCTCCGCACAACCCCCACACACGCTACGGGCCTGATTCGCGGTCAAAATAATAATACAAAATGACGCGCTCTATTTGTCGTCTTAGTAAAAATTTATTTTAAATGATTGATACAATTATTCTGAAATAAAACTGTTTTAACTATATATAACTAAATAACAAGCCGTTAAAAAATTTTAGAGAGTAAACAAGATTAAAAACGAACAAAACGATTTACCATTAAAGATTTCTTGTGGTGATGTGCGTGCACGCTATCATTTTAACGCTGTTACTGTTGTGGCGTTCGTAAAAATAACAACATTTCAAATTGTAGGATGCAAACAATCAAACAAATTTGGAATTTTAAAGCTAAAAAAAAATTCTGCTGTAAAAAAAAAGCATTTGGGAGCCGTGGAGCAGCCAGATTTTTCGGCTCCGGCTCCAGCAAAAAGTAGCGGCTCCCTGCTCCTCGGCTCCGGCTCCGACTTCGCAAGCCTGGTTTTAACCAAAGGCTGATCATAGCACAAGCGAGAATCGCCGAAGATGGCTTGGTGAAAAGCATAGAGATCACCAAGAACTTTAAATTATCTAGAGCCATCAACAATGATAATTAATTGCCCATAAAAAATGATACGCATTTTCAATAGTGAGTGAACGATAATATAAATCAAAATATGAATTAAAATTACGGTAAATTGTTTTAAAGCATATTTTGACTTTTAATTCCTAGTTTAAATAGGAATTATAATAACCTTTATTATAAAATAGAATTATAAAATAAATAAATTGGAAGGAGTGCTTTTAATGGAAGACGTTACGTTAGGTTAGATTACCAACACTGTGACTTGTTATATTAATTAGTCTTCAGAAGATTAAGTGTATTTCTTCACGGAAATTTCAGAATGGAAAAATATTCTATTTTTCATTTACATGTTAATATTCCATATTTGAACTATTTTTTTCAACAGGAAATCTCTTGGGTGTTGCATTTTTAATTTAATAACAAAGAAGACATCTTTTCCATCTCTCAGAGAAATCTAAATAACTTAAATGTTGAGTTATCAAAAACCATTCATTTCTGTTATTTATTTTGTGGCGGGCTAACGACCAGGCGCTTGGGCAGTATAGTTGCTTATTATTTCTGTTACAAAGTCATTGGCGATTGCGGTTAAGATGACGTCACTAATAATAATTACTCATCCGCACTATCATGTATGGGATTGGGCCGATTGGCCGCTATTAGCGGTGCTGACTCTATGTTCAAAACATTAAACAAGCTCAACGCTTGAAACAATCGATTAATGTATCGTGATCGTGTGAATTAGGAAAGAATTACTTTTATTTTCAGATTATGGTCCGTGAGTCACAAAATCTGGCAAATTCAGAAATCCGGTATTTTCCGGATTCCGGAATCGGTTTTTTCGGATACATGTAAATCCGGCAGAACCGGATTTTACCGGATAGTGCAAAATCCGGCTTGAATATGGGTTAGGACCAGTTCCAGCACACCCACAAGTATTGATCATGGTAATAGACAAGTTGCAAATTACATTAAGTAATGTTATCATCTCGTTACTTAGAAAACAATTAACTCATAATGTTACGTTTTGTGTTGTAGACTACCCCGAATTGTTACCTGCGGGTCTGATAATGTGCTAATTGTTTTAAGTATTTTGTGTTAGTTTGGCTATAGATAAAATATAATTTTGATGGTTTTTGTATGGCATGATTGCATCATGTTTACTAGCAGGGGAGATGTGACGAGCTAAGTAATTTAGAGACAGGAACAATCCCCTTCGACGTTTTAGATTATCTAAGAAGTAGGATTAATACAATAAGCTAAGAGCAAGTTACAGACGACTTAGGACAAGGTGGGTAAACAATTGAATAGTAGACAGCAAAAGTGTGAAAACGTAAGGCGACGTTGGAAAAGCCGTAGGGTTAACAATGACGACCAGGTGGCGCTCATGAAAAGATTAAGTAGTAGGATCAATATAAAGAGGCTATGACGTACTTGGGGTAGTGGAACGGACGTTATGGGTATAAATACGACTGGATTCGGACATTAGTTAGTTAAGAGAAGTTAGGGAAGTTCGTAGTGAGGAGAAGTTAGTTACAAGAGTAGGGAGCGACCGATATGCCTTTTTACCGATAGTCCGATACCGATATTTTCCCCCAGCGTTTACCGATAACGATATTTTCTTTTTAGGGGCTGTCCATTATTTATGTCAACAAATTTTTGGCGATTTTAACCTCCCCCACTCCCCCTTGTCAACAACTTGTCAAACTTCCAGAGACCCCTACAAAATTGCGTCAACATTGATTTACCCCCCTAAAAAGGGGTGGCTTCCAAAAATGTTTATGTAGCAAAATAATAGAATATGATTACTTTAAATTCAAACCGCGATCAATTATACGGTCTTCAACACAGAACTACCAACATTTCATGGTGCTACCTGCTATTGATAGTATATTAATTAAAAAATAACATTGTTGACGTCTACTTTTCTTGACCCCCACTCCCCTTGTCTCAACAATTGTCAAAAATTTCTGACCCCACCTCCCCCTATTTTGTTGACGTAATTAATGGGCAGTCCCTTAAGCAACAACAATGCCAAACACGTGTTTTCCTCGTGCTGTATGACCAACAGATACCTTCGCCCACGCGTGTCTTGTTTACCCCCTACAGCCTGTCCCAAAAAAATACACACAGATGTTCACTAATTGTATCATTCAAGGTCATAAATTAAATTAAAGAAATACCAATCCTATTGTTTCAGGTCATATCTCTAATACAATTTTGTGGTGTGAAATAATTTCTGTGAACGGTTTTTTCCTTTTTTAAATTGTCTGATCTGGTTATAGAATCGGGTTATTCCTGATTTTTTTCTGCAACTCTGTTGTGAAAAAAAACAATGTATCCGGCGGCAAAAAACGGCCGGTCCGATGGTTAACCTCGTGCCAATATCGGTTCGACTATCGGTCGCTCCTAACAATCGGCCGATCCGATATTAACCGATATCGGTCCGATACGATCCGATAATCGGTCGCTCCATTGAAAATAGTTGAAGATCTAGTGACGAGAGTTTTTAGTGAGCAGACGTTTTAGAGATAGTTACGAGAGCGACGATAATATTTAAGCGATCTTTTTTATTAAGTCAGAGTTGAGGCAATGTAAATTATTGTGCACTGTAAAAAGTATATTCATTTATATGGACTTGTTGTATTCTGATGTACATTCTTGTAAATAAATCGTTGTACTAACAACGCATTGAGCACCGGCGGCGGAACAAAATATTTTAAGGGGGGGCAAGCCAAAATTCAGGGGGGGCAGAGTCAAAAATATGACCAAAGAAAGACAAATTTTAACCCCTTAATTCAATAATAGAATATAGTAATTCTGTAGCAAGTATTTAATCGACGTATATTGTAAAATAATATATTAAAAAAATAAAAATGAACATTGAGCACTTCTGTCAGTCAAGTGATTCGTAATGTCAGTTTGTTTACAAATTTAATAGTGAAATTAAGTCAGAAAATTACTGATAATTATCATGAATAATGGTGAACATAAAACTGAAACCGGAAACGGGAAACTCAATAAACAAAAAGTAATTTATGAAAAAATAATAATAATTATCATTTTCTTAAAATTTTATTGCCATCATTAGTAGATGGCAATACTTCTCTATTTTTCTAAGACATTATATATATATATTTATAAAATAAGATTTTCTACAGTCATGCCTAAGAGAGAGAGAGGGAGGAGGAAGGAGGGAGGAAAGAGGGAGGAGGGAAGGAGAGAAGGGGAGGGGTGGGGGAGAGGGAGGGAGGAGGAGGGTTAGAAGAGAGAGGAACTGCCAAAATATTGTGTATCACATTGCTTTAAGATAAATGTACCTTACTATTGCATGAGAATAAACCTTTTTACGCGTCTTATTTTAAATCTTAAATTACGCTTCTTAAATAAACAGAAAACCTTATTTTAAACCCGGGCAAAGCCAGTACTTACAACTAGTTTTAAAATATGCCACAACAAATCTCAATAATGTGATTACTGTAAAATATAAATTAATTATAATTTCTTTCAAATATTAAATTTAAGAAATAAATCAAATGAATTATAAAAATGAAAATGATACATATACATGTATACTAAAATGAATTACAAAGTTAAAAAGTTAAAGTTAAAATTTTAGGGGCATACTGGAAATTCAAGGGGGGGCGCTACCCCTTAAAAGTTTTAGGGGGGCCGCTGCCCCTCCTGCTCCGCCGCCAGTGGCATTGAGTTTGATTGGTTTTTTGAGTTGTGACAAAGGAGTGAGCAAATAACAGTGAAACAGACAGACATTAAGCTAAATTGACATCTCTACGTTTGAATTAAAACACACAACTCATAACATAACCAAAGGGCCCGTAACATTTGTGGATTAGTGAAAGGACCCGCAACAATACCTAATTTTATAGATGAATATAAAAAAACTTAAAGAAGGTATAATTATCAGTACCCCAAACTGACGAGAAAAACAGCGATTTTCAAATACGCGAAAATGCCTATTTTCAACTTAAGTTTGTATAATGAAATGCCGAAAACATTATTCTATCATAAAATATATCATTTAAAAGCTTATTTTAAACACCTTTATTATATGATTGTTTTGCTTTGATTTTCGATATTTTAACAAAACGAAATCTTTAATTGAAATGTACTTACCATCTCTGTTTTGTTGTTGCGACCGCGTAAATTTCGTAACCCCCCATACGATAAACGTGTCGGAAATTACTTAAAACAATCTATTCTATATAAAAAGTTATAATTTTATTTAGGAATAACAGCTCTTTATAACTATATCTTTAAATTGCTAGGTATAAAATATATTGTTTATTTTAAGTTTTAAAACGTATTTTAAATATTTTTTGTAGAAATCTTTAATTTGGATAAAATTTAAATCAATCATTAGAAAACCTTATAAAGCGCCTTATAATTATACATTTTTCCCGGCGATGGCGAAGCGAAGGATTTTCGATCTCTGACTATCACTAATGCTAAGAAAAAAAACTTTGGGCTTAAACTAATATCAGAGGTAAGTAAAACCATCGCTAAATAAAGTAAAATAGAATACCTATCATTATATTGCAAAAAAATATGTTTCATAATAACAATAATAAAGCTAGCTATAAATTATTTTTAGGATGATTATATTTACTGTGATTTGCAGTGAATCTCTCGAAGTCTGAAATACTACTACCCAATTTTTCTTGCGAATGAAAAACTTTAATGTTTATTTTTTCAAAATCTATAATATAGTAAAATATTTATAAAGTTATAAAAATGGAAAAACTATTTTATTAAAGTTATTTTGATTTTTATAAAAATGGTCGAGAAATCGAAAGTTGACTAGTGAGACTAACCTTGCCGTGTTTGAATTTAAATTCTATTAATAAATAGAACTATTAAATTCGATTTACTGTTCATAATAAAATCTCAATAGAATGTTTAATTGCAATATACACCATACTGATATGTTTAAATATAGGTTAATATAATAGTTATAATGTATAACAATATAAAAAAAAGTTTTCTGTTTGACTACACTACAGATTTGATATGAAGTAAATATAGATCTAATGTAATTTAAGTAGTATGAGCAATTAACATGTAGCCTATGTCATAAATACAACCCTATATTTTGCTTATTTGTGTATTCATATTTTTTCATCATCGTGTTTTTATTTTATTTAGATGATGAGTAATTCAGTATTGTAATGTTCTTATTTGTAGCAGTAATATTTCTTACTTTAAAAATCACATAGTTTTCACAGACTAATAGTAGACCCTACTCCATTTGTCAAGAACTGTAGGATAAGACCTGCCAGCCGGATTTTTTTGTAAGTTTTGGCTGGCTGACATAATTTTTCGGCTGATAGCCGGCGTAGCCAATTTGACCATAAATTGAGTAAATTGACATTTGCGGCTGATTTTCGGCTGATTTTTGGCAGATTACGAAATATTTGGCCGAAATTCGGCTGACGCCTAGAAAATATTGAATTTATAAAACTAATTAATTAATAAAACTAATTAATAAAACAATTTTACAATACTTGGGAAAAGTTTTATTATTTATAACAACAGAAATAAACAGTTGTATATGCAGTCATATTAATACAGTACATGAATACATTCCAATCATTCAGTTTCTGTCCTCAGTACCTTGATAAGCACTTAAAATATCAGTTTATAATTATCATGAATAAAACAAACGCGATGTAGTTCATCAGCTTTCTTCAGAAACATGTTCACTAACTAGCTGCGAATGCGATACATCAGCTTTAGACATTGATGATCCACGGGCCATTGCTGACTGTATTGCGTTCTCCAGTTGTGGTTGCACTTCTGACCGTGGAATCAATGATTTCAGAAATGGAATCTGGCAGCTGATTTTGGCGCCAATGTGATCATTTACAGGAAATCGATGGTCAAGCTGGTTGAGGAGTTAGACTTAACTTGATCATTCTAATTACAATCATCATCATCATATTTTAAAGTCGTATGGAACTGAATCATCAATGTTAATTTAACGCGTTCAGTCATGATGTCTTTGACATCATTGTGTCTATGACTGTCATTGATGGCGTTAGTGCTGCTCTCAGAGGCATCCATTATTGATGCACTGAGCTGATCATCTACAAGAAGCAATTCGCACAGCAAAGATATGCTATCTTTCAGGGTCTTTATCATTTCTTTATCCGCTAATAGATGCTGCATCGTCTTCTATAATTGCGGTAATTTTCATTTTTATTGATCATGTCGGCAGTATTAAGGTTCAATACATTTTGTGCTGTAAAGTGCTGACAGAGTCAACCTTCAAAGCTTTAGAGTCTTGCTCATAATTGCAGCACCATCATAATAACAAAATGTTTGTGATCAACAGAAAGCTTTAAAGACAGAGCTGATATGGTCAGCAAGGTCATGTTCAATAGGGTCAAGTAATGCGACGGTTAATAAAAACGGCGAACGAAATACGGCGGCTAATGAGGCGCGCCGCATATTTCGGCGGATTTATACGGCGGACCGAATATTCGGCGGCGTAGCCGGCGCGGCGCCGGCTGAGGGTCTATAGGAGACATGTATCTGATGGAACAGGCAGGGATCACTTAGTCAAACTATCACAGTCAATGCAAGATGTGCGATTTCTCAGTGAAATTGTTGAATGCAATTCAAATAGGGTGATAACTATTTTCATTATTTTCGTAACAGAAACTGAAACCTCTTACATTAGAATTAATCGTATGCAGATGAGCAGTATACTTAACGTATTTTTATTTATATTTTTTTATAAATTGAAAAAAGTTCATACCTTTCATTTTGTTTTTATATCGCTGGTTGATATAGTTTCAATTTAACACTGATTTTACATGACTTACTAGACTGCTTTTAAGCACATTCCAGTCAGTTGTTTCCACATTTGTTTATAAACAAGGCATCTACCCTCATCTTCAACAGAATAGGGATCGAGGAATTCCATCACATTGAAAAGCTAAATCAATCTCCACACGGATACCTTACAAACCCTTCAAATTCCAGGAAACTTCATTTTTCTGTTCAATGGCCAGAAACGGCAACTGGATCGAATCAAAATTATGATTACGGATATAAGATTGCTCTTGAAATTCTAGACTTTCCACTATTACTTAGCGCGCTAATCAGAAAACTCTCCAGTGTGTTTGATTGTGACAAAAACAAAAAGAAACCGTCTGATAAGTTTACTACAACACTTTCTCAGTTCGTGATGTCACCAACGTTAATGGAGAATGGAAAAAGCAAGCAGGATAAAAGAAGAGCTCTACTACAGAGAACTAGTTAAAAAATGCTGGAGGAAGAATTAGTTATTTAATGATGATTCGACAACTACTTCCCAGAATCAATCCACCCAAGAAAACGAATCCGACTATCAAAATTCAATCATCCGACTATCAAAATTCAATCTCAAACCAGCTCTTCTCATTTCGCAACCTACACAAACACATACAACTTTCTCACAACCATACACAAACACATACAATTATTATCAAATGTTGGATTCTGAAACCTCTCTTCTTCTTGACTAAAGCAGCTATTCTTCCACGTCATCTTCTACCTGAATGCAAACCGAAATACCAAGCCAAACACTACAACAACGGGTTTGCTAGTACTGAAAACATTTCTACACATAAAGCATATGACGTTCTTGCAACCATTGCTGAACAAGGTCACGATGTGCGGTTCCAAGTCAAGGCGTGTGTTTGGAAACGAGTAATCTCTGAAGGACGGAAAATGAAAAAGCCAATTTTCGAACAATTCAAAGCAAAGAACCCTATTGTCTCCAGTTTGATGGTAAAGAGTACAAGGGAAGAGTATCAAGTAGTTCTGCTGAAAAATATGACAACCGAAATCAAACTAGGTATTCTTAAATGTGAGTGGTTCTGCCGCGAAGACATTCACAGGAACTACATCAGCTAATTGATGAATATGATGCTTCGGAAAATATTTGCGTGATAATATGCGACACGACCGCAGTAAATACTGGTCGTTAACGGGATCGTAAAGCTCATACAGGATGATGTCTTGAGCAAGGGGCTTTCGGGAGCCTGATATAATGGCTGTGAGCACCATGTACCCGAAATTCTCGACCTCTTTCAAAGAGCATATTATGAATTTTCTTATTCAAGTGTGAGCAAGCTAGACTCAACGATTCAGCTATTAACGATTAACAAAACCTATTATCTTCAGGCTGATTACCGCCTCAACATAAAAAGATGATGTAAGTACATGCGAGAACCCTGGATGGCGAGATGATTTTGGATTTCTTATATGAATTATGTCGACATATCATTATTACAACCACAACTTACGTCAGCCTCCGGTAGCTGGAAGAAACTACCAAATTTACATCAGGCAAAGTGAACTCACATGCGAGTCTCTTACTATTCTCTTATTTCTGATACCAGAGTGGCGCAGCGTCTTCGCTCCTGTACTGCGCTATCCTGCTGCCATTTAGGGAGAATGTGATTCCATTTGCAACTACATTAAGCGTCTTCAATGAACCGGTTACCTCAATAATCAAGGTCCAAATGCAAGAAAGCGTTAGTATTTAAAGACCATTGATCAAGTCGAGAAGTCGTGGTGACATTCCCACGAATCTAACCAAATTGCTGAACATTGCCGTAAAACTGATGGAGGAACCTCAAGCCAAAATCGAGAAAATTTGAATTTTAGATCTCAGAAGTTCATAGAGCATGTTTCAAACATTTCTTGTATATTATCAGCTTTATATATATATAGTCTATATCTTATTTTGTTAATAAAAGTTAGATTAGTTATTATTATTACTCTTTTTCCGATTAAGCTAAAAAAAAACTTGTTGTTCTTTTTGGGAAAAAAATATTTTCTTTTTTTTCTTTAAAAAAAAAGAAAGGGAGGTGAGGAATTTAAAAAAAATCAAAAAGTGATTTATATTCTTAAATTACATAAGTTCCTCGTTGCAAGTGGTTTCATAAAAATATTTTTTTGTTATCACTAACTTATGCACTGATAAAATTATTTTAATATTACATATAATGAGAAGTACTTGTTATAATTATTCTTCAACTAATTCAATTTAAATTGTATTGCGAGCACTCCATGACCTGTTTACTTTAATTTTGTGTATGGAAAAAGATGGTAAAAGTCATGCTGTATTATAGATTTATTAATTAGAGTTGAAGAATATGTAAATTGAAAATTTTTTTTTTAGCTTTGATTAACCATCTTGATTGATTCGTTAACAATGTGGCTAGGCCTACCTGTGCTTTGTAATAGTTTTATGCTGCTGTTCATGCAAAAGAAATGCTAAAAATCATCGTTTTCATGGTGAGAGGGAACGGGACTGACACCTTGGTATACTCCCTTTAGCCTCGTGTTGACCCAAATCCGCATTCGAATCCGACAGTTTATGTTGCCAAATCCGAATCCGACGGATGCGGATTTTCCATCCAGCTCCGTCATCTAATAATAATGTTGCAATGTGCAGTTTCTTTTGTGCATTAGTAGAAGAAATTTAATGTTCAATTTTCAATGGATTTTTAAGTGGAAGTAAATCTTGTATCGCCGGTAAACTCTGAAAAGATATTAGAACGCTTCGTTGGTATAGAAGTTGGATCTGTGGACCTCGTCTCTTTTGTAATGCTGCTTACAAACGTTAGTACTGGTAGCAATTAGATTCATTGCCAGTGATATTTGAATCATTTGTTCAAAAATATGTGTAATAGTGTTATAGAGGAAAACATTTTCATTTGAAAAACTAATTATGTCTAATTAATTAATATGTTTGGTAATATGGTAATGCATTAGCAAATCGCTGTTTGCTCGACTTTCTTTTTATTATTGTGTCGTTGAGATTCAATTTGATTGAACTCCCAACAGTTGTCAGCCATCATATGTATGTCCCATCTTCCTTGATAACTCACCTCTACCACCTCTATCCATTAAGCCTCTCATTGTTCCTCACTGAAGTCCCCAAGGTTACCTGGAAATTTGCTCTAAATGACAGTGCAGGTAATGTACTTGATGTTCATATTTGTTCCAATGTTTCTGAAGTTAGCGAGCATATCTTGCACCAGTTCTTCGTAATTCTCTGATCTGTTATTACCTAAAAGTTCCTGACAACTGAAACAAAACTGTTCCCATGAAGAAGCTTCAAGGTGATCCATGAAATTAGTAAAATTTCGATCGTTGATAAGTTTCCGAATCTGAGGACCGTAAAAAATCCCATCTTTCAGCTTCTCCAGGCTCCAATCCGGGGAAATGATCTGCAAATATACTTGAACCAATAGCCATATTGTCCAAAGCCTTAACAAATTGTTTCATTAAACATAATTTGATATGAAGCGGTCGAAATTATCTTATTTTGTCAACCAGTGCCTTGTTGATGATATTTTCTTTACCTACAGTCATGGTTTCCCTTGCAGGCCATGTCACTCTTGTCCAATGATCTTGCCTTGCCCTGCTTTATGCAAAGCACTTGAAGCATGGGTATTTAGTGTATCTGACTGCTGCCCAAGCAAAAGTTTACCATTCTTAGATCAACACAAATTGACCACTGATGCTCATATCCTTGGACTTTCTGCTATAGTATTTTGATATTCTCATACTCTTCTTTAAGTGTTGTTGAGTGAGCAATGGGAAGAGATGCATAACGGTTACCATTGTGTAACAGAACACATTTCAAGCTTGTAGTCCCATTTGGAGCAGACGTCCAGGGATGTCATTACAGTAAACAAGATCTTCCTCTTGGATGAAATATGGAAGAAGAAACTCTTCTCTTTTCCGATAAATATTGTTACAACTTCTGGTTTGAGAACATTTCTTTCATTGACCTGGAACGCTAAAGCTCAAGTCTTGCTGGATACCATTACTAAGTGTGTATTAGGTCATTGAGTTGCTTCTTGGCTGAATGGTTGAGGTGTTGAAGAACTTCCTTCATAATAGCTTCCACTGTTTTCACCTGCCAAAAACTCCAGATCTTGCCCCCGTCGGCAATTCGTTGCCAGTGATATTTGAATCATTTTATACAAAGTCAACGATGCTGATTTAGAATATGTAAGTGCTTTTGCTAGATTGGCTCTATTTTACGAGATAATTAAAATTAATTAAAAAATGTATGCACCGTATTTGGAATTTGTCAGGTACATGGAAGTATAATAATTATATAACAATATGTAGTGAAATGTTAATAGTCACTCAGAAATTTGTTCAAAAATATGTGTAATAATGTTATAGAAGAAAACATTTTCATTTGAAAAACTAATTATGTATAATTAATTAATTAATTAATTTGTTAATTGTCTATGGTAATGCATCAGCTAAAAACTCGAATGCTTGCTTGGACAGATTTAGGTCTCGTATTAGGTCATTGGGTTCTTCTTGGCTGAATGGTTGAGGTGTTGAAGAACTTCCTTCATAATAGCTTCCACTGATTTCACCTGCCAAAAACTCAGATCTTGCCCTTCGTCCGGAGTCTGATGGTAAAAGCTCCAATAATCCAGTAAACACTGGTATAGGAACTTCACTGCTATGTGGAATTGGTCTCCTTGCAGATACAAGATCAGGATAATCCCACTTAGATTTCATGTGGCGATTGAAATAACTAACATTCAAAATACAAAAATAAAAATCCCACCAAATGGTCTTTCGGCTCTCGCCATACCATTGGTACACCCAAACTTAGACTTTTCTTCTCACATTTGTCCACTGCCAACAGGCTCTCCACACAGTTTTCAGACTTGTCTTGTTTTTCCCAACTTCACAACGAAATAAGCCAAATATGCCTGCTGCACAGTCGGTTATATTTCTTCTTTGCTTTTCAATCAAGTATTCTCCACAGATGTAACAGAATACATTCGGATTATTTTGCAGCATCTTCGTGATGAACTCGTGATGTCTTTAGAAAGCAGCAATAAAAGAGAAAAAAATAAACCAAGTTATAACTTGGTATATTTAAAGTAAACAACAGACACCAAACTTATTGCATTTGTTTTTACACAATAGGTACAATCATATTTTTTAAGGGTGTCCAATATCTCAGAAACTAGAGCCAATTCAGCAAAAGCAATGGCAGTTTTGAAATCAGCACTCATGAATTGCTATAAATTCATTGAAACATTCTTGGCAATTCGCAAAATTTTTTTTTTGTTGGGCTGTGTTATCTGCAAACAGCTATAGCAGCATGTGATTTCATCAGTGGTACATGAGCTGACATCTGGTTCACTGCCCAGTGTTTCAATGCTACTGACTTTGATAATTTATCATAAGCTTGTAAGCAGCATACAAAGACTTTGAAGTCATTAAGACATTATGGTCAACAGATCCAACTTCTATACTCTATACCAAAAAAACGTTCTAATATGTGCAGAGCGTGCAATTAAAAAAACAAGATTTTCCATACAGATCATTCAAAAATTGAACATTAAATTTCTTCTACTAATGCACAATAGAAATGTACATTGTAACAATTATCAATATACTTATGTCACTTTTACTTGTAATGGTGAAACCTTTATTGAATATTTGAAAATTTGTATGTTATAAAATAATCGTGTCGATTGGAGGGTGAACTTTTTATGCAAGAACAAAATTTCTTTATTTGTATTCACAAAGCTCCACCAAATGATATGGGAATATAGATGATGCTATGTATACAAAAATATTCATTTCAATGTATAAATTTTATAGATGGCAACATTTTCTTCGGGGAAATCAAATCTCAGATGGTGTATCTAATAATTTTCTTCCTTTTTCAGACGCATTTCTGGAATAACAGCATTCAACAGGCAGCTAGCTGGGCGTTCAACGATTTTAACGTGGGACACTAGATCAATGCAATGTGCGTCCCACTCTCTGGACACCTGGCCGTTCACCTGACTCAGCGAGAGGAAGAGCTCGTCTTTGAAAGTGACCGCGGACAGGAGCGGGAGCTCTTCTTCTCGAATAGCTTTCCTTTGTGCACCAGCTTGACCTCTTGCCAGTCGAAGGAGACCAGTCTCCACACCTCGCCAGTGGACAGCAGGAGGTATGTGTGGCTGGCCGTCTGGAAAGTGGCCAGACCTGCAGCGCTGGTGGGCAGTTTAGTCACGTATAAATGGCAGGTCTTTGTCAGCGCGTCGAAGCTTTGAATCGTTACTTCATGGGCGTCGGTCTCGTATCCAAAAATCACAATGTGGTTTCCACACAAAGTGAGGGCGGCATTTCTGACGGTCGCCTTCAGTTTGCAGACTTTCTCCCATTCTCCGACGCCTCCTTCTAAAATATTATACCTGAAGACCGTCCCCAAGCACGCTCCATCAAAGGCGTATACGTAATGATCATGACAAATCAAAGCGAACTGGCCTGATGCTGAAGCGAGTGCTGGCATTTCTAACCATTCTCCATTCACAGTGTTATACTTTTGTAAAGACAAACCCTTGGTGCTCTTACGTGGGGCAGAATATAAAATGTACAGATCTGTTCCATGGGAGGCGATACATTCCCCAGAAGGAGAAGATTGACCACCTAGTCGATACCAGGCTCCCCAGGGGGCCCTGCAAGCTAATATCTGAGATCCATTACTGTGTCTATAGATGCTCAAAATGCAGTTGAGCATTTCACTCTTGGATCTGTTAACGGCTTGTGGTGGGCAGTAAAAGCCACGCCTCTCTGGATGCAGGTGGTACCTCAGAGCCTCACGTACAAGTGAGAAAGCTTTCTTGTTTTTTATAACCCAGTTCGTGTCGAGCAATTTCTGTATGCAGGACCCACTCTGCCAGAAAGAGTCGACATGATGACAGCAATTCCATCACGAACGCTTTTCTATCCTGCGTTGGTGGTGGATTCGTGACCCTTTCTGGAACATCTTCTCCATTTTCAGACGCATACCTGTACCCATCACCGTCTTCAATTGTCGGCAGCTTCTGGTGTATGGCTCACTCCATTTCAACACGGCCATGACCACAGCGTCTTCACACGACACTGTGAGATCTTCATAGCAGACGATCGCCATCATATCATCAAAGTCCAACTTTACGAAATCCGCCCTCGCGTAGACATCTTGAAAGCTGCCAACTAATTTATTCCAAGCTGCTTTTTGAACCTTTTTTGAGCCCAGGCTTTTTGCCAGGTTGTTGATTTCAACACAGTTTTCATTCGTTAGCTGATCCAGTTTGTATTTCTCGCAAGCTTTATACAAAAAGTCCAATCTCAAGATAATGATGCGGCTCGCCACAGCTCAGAAGCGTTTTCTTCCGTTAAGATGTTCTCACCCCCATAAATGCACTCCAGGATTTGCCTGAACGTGTCCTCTTTGACATTTTTCAACACCAATTCATTTGAGTCGGGATTTTGGAGTCTGTCGTTGAAGTATTTTGAGCATGCGCAGAGAATCAGACGATGACACCTGAACGGGGTTTCCTGGATGGTGACTGTGATGTCAAAAAACTTATTGGCCCTTAACTGGGCTTGAAGATTATGCAACGACAGCTTTGAAGCTAGCTCCTCGGAGTAAGGCATGATTCTGTGTGGACCCCTCTTTATAACAATGTTATACCTAAATAAATTCAAAAATAAATAGATGTAGTGGTTATTCTATCACTACATTTTCTAGTCAATGCCTAATTTTAAATGCCGCGTTATATTTATAGAATAAAACCGTTTATTTCGGTACTTTAGTCATAATGTCAAAGTAGGTCATTATTATTTATTTAAACAAATAAACAGCCCCTGAGTTTGTACTAGAAATAATAAATATGAAATAAGCGTACAGAGAGTCCTGGGTTCGATCCTCGGTGAGAACCAAGGGAATTTATTTGTGTCAGTACGTTACATAGATTGAATGAAACATATTTCTGCTAAATTTAAACCTGTTTATGTTTTTTTCACTTTCAGTTTGAAACTTTCGGCGAAAAGGAATTTCAATATAATAATGATTACTATCGATCTAACTAGCTATTGATCTGTCTACATGATTCGTTACAAACGGGTCCACCCCAATGATAGCACATGTTCAGGGGGCCCTGATATCTAAGCTGAGCCTTTCTTTGGCTACAGCCTAAGGCAGCGGTTCTGAACATTTTTTCGCAACTGTACCTCCAAAGGACGCTAAAGTATGTCGGTAGGTACCCCTAAAACGTAAATTTGAGAATAAATGTACTTATTTTGTGTACCCCTGCTTAACCTTTCCCGTAACCCTGGGGGGGGGGGGGGGTACGCGTACTAAGGGTTGAGAACCGTGGGCCTAAGGGCCCTTCTCTCCCCCACCCCCAATAGTCACAGGATGGTTTCACTTTCAGTACAAAACTTAATGATGACTTCGGTTGAGGGCACAGAGTCGAGAACACGCAGTAATGTGCAATAACATGACTTAGAAATAGTACTTGTGTATGTGTGTGTATGGATGTGTGCGCGTGCGTGTGTGATCAGAAGGACAGACGATGATAGAGATTTCGAGGTAGGGTGGGGGGCACAATTTGCTGGAACTAGTCCTGGCTACGATTAAAACAAGTACATGCATTTTAATAAATCATCCCGTGAAACACGTTTTGTCTTACAAGACACGTCGCACACAGTAGGGTCGTTATAGGAGGAGCGGCAACAGGACTTTAATAAAAGGGGGGCAATCTACAGTGAGCGTTATTTTTTTTTAAAGAGGGGCCCCCGTCAATAATTTGTCTGAAGCCCCCCAATCGAATATTTTTAATACTTAAGAGTTAGGCCCTATACTTAAAGAGGTAGGCCCTATACTTAAAGAGTAAGGCCCTATACTTAAAGAGTAGGGCCCTATACTTAAAGAGTTAGGCCCTATACTTAAAGAGTAAGGCCCTATACTTAAAGAGTTAGGTCCTATACTTAAAGAGTTAGGCCCTATACTTAAAGAGTTATGCCCTATACTTAAAGAGTTAGGCCCTATACTTAAAGAGTTATGCCCTATACTTAAAGAGTTAGGCCCTATACTTAAAGAGTTAGGCCCTATACTTAAAGGGTTAGGCCCTATACTTAAAGTTAGGCCCTATACTTAAAGAGTTAGGCCCTATACTTAAAGAGTTGGGCCCTATACTTAAAGAGTTAGGCCCTATACTTAAAGAGTTAGGCCCTATACTTAAAGAGTTAGGCCCTATACTTAAAGAGTTAGGCCCTTTGTACACAAAACAGGAAATTTTAAATAAAAAAGGGAAATGCATAATGTCCGTTAGTAAAACAATGGCTCACCTTTTGTACAGTAAATACTAATCTCAGCTGCTCACTGGCTAGGTCGATGGTACTATGACCAGCTGAAACTGAGACTTAGAGAGATTTAATGTTCGGAGAAAATTCTAATGCGAACAGTTTCACTTTCAGTTTAAACTCGAATGTTAATGGGGAAAGGGAATTGCCATTGTGAAGTTGAATGTTTTCTCATTACGTCTTGAGAGTTCCTTGAAGCTGGTAAACAAACATGTTTAAATTTCATTTTCGTAAACGATCACCTACCTGCCTATCTATCAGAGGCGGATTTGGCGGAGTTTGTAAAGACAAAAGTATCTTTGGGGTCAAAGACCAAAGTATCTTTGAGGGCCTAGACCGAAGTATTTTTGGGGCCTAGACCAAAGTATTTTTGGGGCCTAGACCAAAGTATTTTTGGGGCCTAGACCAAAGTATTTTTGGGGCCTAGACCAAAGTATTTTTGGGGCCTAGACCAAAGTAGTTTTGGGGCCTAGACCAAAGTATTTTTGGGGCCTAGACCAAAGTATTTTTGGGGCCTAGACCGAAGTATTTTTGGGGCCTAGACCAAAGTATTTTTGGGGCCTAGACCAAAGTATTTTTGGGGCCTAGACCAAATTATTTTTGGGGCCTAGACCAAAGTAGTTTTGGGGCCTAGACCAAAGTATTTTTGGGGCAAAGACCAAAGTATTTTTGGGGCCTAGACCAAAGATTTTTGGGGCTCAAGACAAAAGTATCCTTGGGGGTCTAGACCAAATTATTTTTGGGGCTCAAGACAAAAGTATCTTTGGGGCCCTCTTAGAATTATATTTTATAGAACATAATACTTGAAGGGCCCCCCCTTTTTTCTTTAGTGGCGGCCCTTGACTTTTAAAAAAAAAAAATCAATGGCGGTCTTTTAAAGTCTATTCTTTATTTTATTTTAATGGGTAAACCAAACAACAGTAAACATAACACAAACAAGCAAAACTTCCAGGTAAAATCTTGTATCAGTGTTTGCCAAGTTACCCAGGTCACAACGGAGAGAGAAAGTAAAAGTTTTGAAAAATTTTAAAACCGCTGAGTTTACGCTCCACGACCTCGAACAAATGTCATCATAAAGTTGGACAATCTTTAAACTTTGTGTACAAATTGACTGGGGTTATAGGTCACGAGCCAAACCAAAATAACTCAACTTCGGTGGAAATTGTTGTTAAGGACATGCTAATCCCGAAGATAATCTGCTAAAATGTGCAGGTTGACACAGGAGAAAAAAAAATACACAGTACCATGACGTGGGGGAAAAGAAAACATCAGATTGTATTTAAAGGATGCCTGTACCACTTGGCATCTTCTGTTAGGCTTGGTGTATCTTACTGGTGAGTTTAGTTTTTTATATGCCAGATTTTTTCAAAATGTTTATTCTTTTTGTTTCGTTAGGTACAATTGTAAAGAACAAGTCAAAATTAATTTCCAGTTTTAAATGTTAGGGGAAATGGTTTGGCTGGGCAGTCACCTAGTTTCAGGGCCGTTTTAAGGTCATCGTAGGCCCTGGTCACTTTCAAAGTCGTAGGCCCTCCCCGATTTAATTTTTAAATATTTTTTCAAGAATGCACCGGCACTTATTTGCCATTCTGGCTCTCGTAGTCCCTTGAAAAGTCCGTAGGCCCTAGGCAAAGTGCCTACTGTGCCTATAGGATAAAGCGGCCCTGCCTAGTTTAATTATCAATTATCAGAACGGTTACAGATTATCCATTAAGAAAAGTTCGCATGAGTTTTCCCTTCTACCAGCTTCTGTGATTTTACTCATAGACATTGAACGATTATTTTTTTTTTAAATTGTCCTTAAGGGGCTGTCCATTAATTACGTCAACAAAATAGGGGGGAGGGGGGTCAGAACATTTTTGACAATTGTTGACAAGGGGGAGGGGGGAGGTCAAGAAAAGTTGACGTCAACAAGGTTACTTTTTTTTTTAATTTAATATAATTACTTAAATAAAGGAAAATAAGGCAGCGTTTGTAGTCCTGTGTTATACACACTCGCTTAACATTCAGTATTTTAATTAAACTTACTATATTCCTACTAATTTTGCCACATAAACATTTTGGAAGCCACCTTTTTTAGGGGGGGTAATCAAATGTTGACGTAATTTTATAGGGGGGTCTCTGGAAGTTTGACAAGTTGTTGACAAGGGGGAGGGGGGAGGTAAAAATCGCCGAAAATTTGTTGACATAAATAATGGACAGCCCCTAAGCTTTAGTTTATTATACATTTATTTCCATTTTGCTACACAACTATTTAAATAGAATTCAACATTAATTTTTATTCCCTTTATTTTTTTAATTATCATTTTTTTTCAATTTATTTTTAATTTATTTATTTATTGTTTGTGCAGAAGTCTATCAAGGTATTCAGGACAGTCTCACAATAAACTCTTGTGTATCAAAGTTAAAGAAATGGCTCATTTCGCTCCAGCAATTATGTATGGATTACTCGGTAAGGCACATTCACAATCTGAGTGAACTCCCATTTGGGGGTTTTCCTTTATCGTATGTTCCTTCGGTATATGGTTTTTTTTTTTGTTATTACCTACAGAGCTGTTCTTTGATTCAATGTGGGCACTAAGGCGAAAGTTCCAAGATATTTTAGGCTCTGTACATAAATATTCCTTAGCAAAAGTGCCAGTCATGCCCTCTCAGCAGAAGATAAAATAGAAATTACGCGGTTACTTAATTTGTTTATCCATGAGAACAGCCATAATTACATGTAATTTCACTGGCGGGCGCCAACTCATGTTCGAGCTCCCAGCTATCGCGCCATTAAAAAAGGTTGGCTCCCAAACTGGGCAGCGTAAGCCACTTATTGCTCCACGTACAAAAAATTGAGGGCCACACCAAATAAATACATAAAAGTTGTAAGCGAAACGCAAGCGCACACAGTAAGCTGCACGCGAGGCTGCGAGGGAGGAAGAGCACTGTCAAGTCGTCACAAAGGTGCCCCCGTGACTGTGTACAAGTAATGTTTGATTTCGTTCTTTTAATATTCTATAACTAAGCTACACCCTACAGAAACCTTTTGCATGAGTTATATCCTTAAGCCTGATCGGTAAGAGCTAGGATTATGTTTTGGTTTTCGGGCAGATCGATTTTTTTCATGATTGTATTTTAAACTGGAATACTGTTGTATTAATTCTTCTACTTATTCAACGAATAACCCGAATCGTTATTATTTATATATTATAAGTCTCTCAATAAGTTCTATTTTTTTTGCCTTGTTTTGTTTCCTTTTCCAATTTTTTTATGCTAAAAATTGTACCCACCATAGATCCATCTCTGGTAAACTGCACATCTTAATCATTTCAATGTAGTAAACATTTCAGCGTGATGTGTGTTTTGAGGTGTATTATTATATTTTCAGTTGTGAGTACGCATACTGGCAGTGGTGTTGGGTCAAGGTGAACGATGGTTCTGAATTCTTGTGTACAGTGGAAGAGTCTGATACACTAACCCAGCTTGGGACCAAGGGGGGTTTTACCACAATGTACTGATGGCATCGACAGACCTTTTGTCAGGAAATGTGCTCCAGGTATTAGTCTGATTCTATCTTTTTAATCTATCTAATCTGTCTATCTATCTATCTATCCATCCATCCATCCATCCATCCATCCATCCATCCATCCATCCATCCATCCATCCATCCATCCATCTATCTATCTATCTATCTATCTATCTATCTATCTATCTATCTATCTATCTATCTATCTATCTATCTATCTATCTATCTATCTATCTCTCTATCTATCTATCTATCTATCTATCTATCTATCTATCTATCTATCTATCTATCTATCTATCTATCTATCTATCTATCTATCTATCTATCTATCTATCTATCTATCTGTCTGTCTGTCTGTCTGTCTGTCTGTCTGTCTGTCTGTCTGTCTATCTATCTATCTATCGATCTATCTATCTATCTATCTATCTATCTATCTATCTATCTATCTATCTATCTATCTATCTATCTATCTATCCACCCATCCATCCATCCATCCATCTATCTATCTATCTATCTATCTATCTCTATGTCTATCTGTCTATCTGTCTGTCTATCTATCGATCTATCAATCAATTTAACTATCATAACTAGTAATCTAACAAAACTAATTTTACTCACTCATGTTTGTACACGCACACACACAACAAATAACAAACAGTTTACAAAAACGTAGATTTGATTTACAAATTCTGATTTCCGACCAAATCCCTTTAAGTTAAATCGGACTCTCTCTTTTAACAGGTTCTCACTTTGACGAAGACCAGCGAACGTGTTCAGCCATCCCTGACGTCCAATGCAACGGTCGACCCGTGACTGACACCCTGCTACCGTCAGGCAACCAACCCTCTTCCCCTCCTTCCAGGTCGCAGTCCAATGTACGAATCAACACCTACCAGGCGAACCTCTCTGTTGCCAACCCAAGTAAGTGTATGCAGTAAAAAAAAAAAAAGTCTTACATACCAGTGATTCTCAAAGTGTGAGCCAAGGACACCCCCCCCCCACTGGTGGGGGTCGTGAAGATGTCGTTGCAATCTCAATATCCATTCAACCTTATCATAAGATGATTAACCTGTGTACATGTCCGTGCAATAGTATATTCTGTCTCTCCCCTCCCCCCACCCCCCCCCCACCCCAAACGAATCTTGATATGATACCTTGAGAAGAAATACCGTTGCAATGTTCATATCAACCCAAGTGTGTTGATATGATCACCTTTTGAAAATACCGTTACAGTGACTTGTATCAGCCCAAGTGTGTTGATATGATCACCTTGAGAAAATACCGTTTTGCAATGTTCCTTATCAACCCAAGTGTGTTGATATGATCACCTTGAGAAAATACCGTTGCAATGTTCATGTAAAGTGTGTTGATATGATCACCTTGCGAAAATACCGTTGCAATGTTCATATCCAACTTAAAGTGTGTTGATATGATCACCTTGAGAAAATACCGTTGCAATGTTCATATCAACCCAAGTGTGGTTGATATGATCACCTTGAGAAAATACCGTTGCAATGGCTTAACATCAACCCAAGTGTGTTGATATGATCACCTTGAGAAAATACCGTTGCAATGTTCATATCAACCCCAAGTGTGTTGATATGATCACCTTGAGAAAATACCGTTGCAATGTTCATATCAACCCAAGTGTGTTGATATGATCACCTTGAGAAAATACCGTTGCAATGTTCATATCAACCCAAGTGTGTTGATATGATCACCTTGAGAAAATACCGTTGCAATGTTCATATCAACCCAAGTGTGTTGATATGATCACCTTGAGAAAATACCGTTAGCCATCTTCATATCAACCCAAGTGTGTTGATATGATCACCTTGAGAAAATACTGCCGTTGCAATGTTCATATCAACCCAAGTGTGTTGATATGATCACGCTTGAGAAAATACTGCGTTAGCAATGTTCATATCAACCTAAGTGTGTTGATATGATCACCTTGAGAAAATACCGTTGCAGTATGTTCATATCAACCCAAGTGTGTTGATATGATCACCTTGAGAAAATACCGTTGCAATGTTCATATCAACCCAAGTGTGTTGATACCCCTGATCACCTTGAGAAAATACCGTTGTAATGTTCATATCAACCCAAGTGTGTTGATATGATCACCTTGAGAAAATACCGTTGCAATGTTCATATCAACGCAAGTGTGGTGATATGAGTCACCTTGAGAAAATACCGTTGCAATGTTCATATCAACTTAAAGTGTGTGTTGATCTACTATTGATCACCTTGAGAAATACCGTTGCAATGTTCATATCAACCCAAGTGTGTTGATATGATCACCTTGAGAAAATACCGTTGCGAATGATCCCATCAACTAGAAGGCTTGTTACATAGTGATCACTGCTTGAGAAAATACATTTGCAATGTTTCCATATCTACCCAAGTGTGTTGATATGATCTATTGAGAAAAATACCGTTGCAATGTTCATATCTAACCCAATGTGTGTTGATATGATCACCTTGAGAAAATACCGTTGCAATGTTCATATCAACCTTGATAGTGTATTCGTTCTGATCACATACGGAGAAAGCTCCGTTGCAATCGTTCATATCAACCCAAGTGTGTTGATATGATCACCTTGAGCAAATACCGGTGCAATGTTTATATCAGCAGAACTGTGCTGATATGATCACCTGAGAAATACCGTTGCAATGTTCATATCAACCCAAGTGTGTTGATATGATCACCTTGAGAAAATACCGTTGCAATGTTCATATCAACCCAAGTGTGTTGATATGATCACCGTGAGAAAATACCGTTGCAATGTTCATATACAACCCAAGTGTGTTGATATGATCACCTTGAGAAATACCGTTGCAATGTTCATATCAACCCAAGTGTGTTGATATGATCACCTTGAGAAAATACCGTTGCAATGTTCATATCAACCCAAGTGTGTTGATATGATCACCTTGAGAAAATACCGTTGCAATGTTCATATCAACCCAAGTGTGTTGATATGATCACCTTGAGAAAATACCGTTGCAATGTTCAATCAACCCAAGTTCATATCAACCATATCAAGTGTGTTGATATGATCACCTTGAGAAAATACCGTTGCAATGTTCATATCAACCCAAGTGTGTTGATATGATCACCTTGAGAAAATACCGTTGCAATGTTCATATCAACCCAAGTGTGTTGATATGATCACCTTGAGAAAATACCGTTGCAATGTTCATATCAACCCAAGTGTGTTGATATGATCACCTTGAGAAAATACCGTTGCAATGTTCATATCAACCCAAGTGTGTTGATATGATCACCTTGAGAAAATACCGTTGCAATGTTCATATCAACCCAAGTGTGTGTTGATATGATCACCTTGAGAAAATAATTGTTGCAATGTTCATATCAACCCAAGTGTGTTGATATGATCACCTTGAGAAAATACTAATGTTGTAATGTTCATATCAACCCAAGTGTGTTGATATGATCACCTTGAGAAAAATACCGTTGCAATGTTCATATCAACCATGAAGATATGTCACCTGAAAATACCGTTGCAATGTTCATATCAACCCAAGTGTGTTGATATGATCACCTTGAGAAAATACCGTTGCAATGTTCATATCAACCCAAGTGTGTTGATATGATCACCTTGAGAAAATACAGTGTTGAATGTTCATATCAACCCAAGTGTGTTGATATGATCACCTTGGAGAAATACCGTTGCAATGTTCATATCAACCCAAGTGTGTTGATATGATCACCTTGAGAAAATACCGTTGCAATGTTCATATCAACCCAAGTGTGTTGATATGATCACCTTGAGAAAATACCGTTGCAATGTTCATATCAACCCAAGTGTGTTGATATGATCACCTTGAGAAAATACCGTTGCAATGTTCATATCAACCCAAGTGTGTTGATATGATCACCTTGAGAAAATACCGTTGCAATGTTCATATCAACCCAAGTGTGTTGATATGATCACCTTGAGAAAATACCGTTGCAATGTTCATATCAACCCAAGTGTGTTGATATGATCACCTTGAGAAAATACCGTTGCAATGTTCATATCAACCCAAGTGTGTTGATAAGGTTCAACTGTGAAGATGTCAATCCAATGTGTGTATCCGCTTTTATATTTTACAACACAGGCAACACTGTGACGCTCAGACTCAACAGCCGACAGAACGGACCGTTACTTAGAAGTGAGCAGTGCGCGGAGATTGGTCGTCAGATGTCCAGATACCTGAGGTCACTGGTCAGCACATACGAGCCGACATGCACAGGTCAGTTGTTTTAAAAACGTGACAGTGTCTGGCATCTCTCTCTCTCTCTGTCTGTCTGTCTCTCTGTCTGTCTGTCTCTCTTTATTTGTCTCTATCTATATGTCTATCTTTATGTCTCTCTCTCTCTTTGTCTCTCTCTCTCTCTTGGTCTGTCTCTATCTGTCTTTCCCTCTGTCTGTCTGTTTTTCGTTATTTTTCTCTCTCTTTGTCTCTCTCTCTCTCTCTATCTACTTTGATTGCTTGAAATTTTGATAAATAAACGGGGGAGCATTTTTGTATTATTTCTGTTTTTTCCCACATTTTAAATCGACTGAATTTAGAGTATATATTTAAATTTATAATATTCACTTTGATTCTCTAAAAGTTTAATAATGCAATATTGCCTTTGTGTTATAGATGCGTGTGTCTAAGCAGCCACCTAGGCCCCTCCCACTACCATGGGGCCCTTAGAGTAAAAATAAATTCGCTCTTCCCCCCCCCCCCCAATATCTCTGGAAGTGTTTTCCTCGACTTTAGAGACCTCAAATTTTTCATAGTCACATAGTACTAATCACAAATTCAATATATATATATATATATATATATATATATATATATATATATATATAAATAATGTTTTATTCACAGCCACTTCAGTGTGCCAGCAGAACCTGCCCTTCTTCAAAGTCGAGTGCCAGACCGCCACAGGGCGCGTCGTAGTATAGACCACTCGCTCCCCTGTTCTAACCCGCCAGCTCCTCCGTGGCTTGCTTTGTTTCAATTTGACAAGAAATAATTTTATGAAACAAACAAACAAACAGACAAACAGCAACAAATATCGTAATCACAGCTTTGTATCCTAGACAACGAGACGAGTCCATCATTGTCCAAGTTTGTTGAGCTTCAGTATCACTTTAGCAGCCATTGCTTTCTTTTGTTGTTTCCCTATTACCAACTACAGGGTGTTGCCAGAAACAAAAACGACTGATTTCAAATTAGCACAAAGCCTGAAATAAAAGTAGCACAATGTAGCAAACATATTTATTTGGCCATTATAAATTTGTAAGTGTTTATAAAATCATATTTTTTTATCCTACATATGATTTTTTTTTTAATTTTTATGTGAAAACTGTCAAATTTTTTAAAAGGAAAAAAAAAATAGCACGATTTGGCACTACGGAAATAAAATGTGTAAACCATGTGAAGGTCAAGTACGTTACACAACAGGTCAACACAACAGGTCAACGTGCTGCTGTGTGTTGGGGTTATTGTGTGTTTTGTATTTTAAATTTTTCTTGTTTAATTCAAAATTGCAGGTCAAAATCTGGTGGTCAGTTGGAGGGCAGAAGTGGACGGCGCGTGCAGTAGCTATACATACGGGGCGATGGCATGGCTGATGAATGCAGGGGCGGGGGTGGATGGGATGGGGAAAGGGGGGGGTCATCCCAATTTCAAGGGAGGGGGGAAGGGACCAAGAGTGAATGAATTGGCGAGATGGAGATGAACATTAATACAAATACTAAATGCTGTTTGCTAATACTAATAATAAATAAATATGTTAGTATGGTTTTTAGGCATTTATTTGTACAGTGCATTGTTTATTATTTGGACGTCATTATAAATGTCAATTATTAAATTCTCCTGTATCAAAACAAACATACTTTGTAGAAATTGATTTATCTTTGCCTATGATTTCCAGTTTACAACTGTCTATCTTTCGAAATTAACAAAATAAAAATTAAAAAATTCTAAATGGCCAAAAAAATATACACATAAATTTAAACAAATAAATGAAATACATTAAATTTTTTTTTTTACTGAAAATATCCACGATTGTAAAATTAACAAACAAATCAATAAAATAAAATAAAAAAAAACAGTTTAATTGATGAAAAACAATAAAAATCTTTTAGTTGATTAATGAAAAATATCGAACCTAATTTTTTAATCAATTTGATTAATGTGAGATTTTGTGACTAAGACTGGCAAAACGACAGAGATGCCCATTTAAAATATAATGATTCGGTATAAATTGTTGAGATTCATCACAGATTAGATGTTATACTCTGTGAGATTAACCAGAGAGTAAGGTATTTCAAATAAGTATTTATTGCTGCTCATAGATATTTTTTTAAAAATAATATTAAATTTCAAAGAAGTGAGAAGTGATTCCATCAGACATGAGTTGTGTAGTACGGCATTTATTTTCAAACTTGGCGTTGATTGGCTGGTTAAAATATTGAGTGTAGTTCGATGAAAGTTAATACATGTACTATTTTTAGATTATGTGTGTTTGGCTTATTTGTGTTTCTTAGAAGCCTGGAGGGTGGGGGAGGGGAGTGGGGGGAAGGGGGGTTTGGGAAAATCAATTTAGACATTAGCAATATTTGATTATAAACGTAACATTTGCTTTTATAAATTATATTTACCAAGCATGTGCGAAGCGATTTAAAAAAAAATTATCTAACTAATTAAAAACAAGACTTGATAAAAAACAGAGTTATTAAAACTTACCATTTTCTAGATTATAATTATTTGTTTTTTTGCAATGTACCGGTGCTTTGGACTACCAGCACGCGGTAAACACGTGCTAGCACGGCTCTCTCTCTCTCTCTCTCAATCTGAAACATGTAGTACATGCATCATTGATGCAAGGGATATAGTCCATTTATTAGTGCCGTTCTTCATAGCTAAACACGGTTATACCCCTTAACTAGTTATGAGAATATTTTTAAACTCATATTTGTTACGAATGAGAAATAAAAGAATAATTAATTGCAAAATTAACTATTAAATCATGTATTGTAATAGAGCTAGAAAATGTATGCGAAAATTCAAGAAAATAAATCACTAAAAAGTGCTTCAAAAATCGATTTCAAAAATTTTTTCGTAAATTAATAAATAAACAGAAGTTTGTAGTTAATTAATAAAACGGTTAGAGATGAAAACCCAACTTTATGGACGTAATTCAATTTTACATTTCATTAGCACCAGCGAACAATGTGGTTGTCTGTGTGGCGCTTTGGGTCTTCAGGCTGCAGCTCAATCTGTACACTGTGGGTTACGTGTTCGACTCCCAGTGTGTCCAGTCACCTAACTCATATCTCCCGTGGTGCCTCCATGACCATTGCACTGTCGGCTATGGTGGGGGAACGAAAGAAAGGGCATCGTAAAACCCGTTCCTTGAGTGGCTGATAGGATCTGAGAGATTATCATCTCATCCTTACAGTGGGACATCACTCTCACTAACAACGAATAACTCAAACTAGCATTACTTATTTTTTTTTCCTTTTTATAGTATAAACCTAAATTAGAAGACCAGCGAAGTTCTATAAATTTAGATGCATACACAGGCACACATTAATATACCCAAACAAACTAACACACGCACAAATAATGTACGTAATTGACAAAACACAGATAAATGCACCAGTGACGTAACGAGCTTAACTCACGCCCGGGGCACAATACCTTTTTTAGCGCCCCCCCCCCCAATTCGAAAACTATGTTATAATATATGTAAAATATACCATTTGGCGCCCCCTTTGTGAGAAGCGCCCGGGGCGTGATGCCCCACCGCCTTGCCCACCCCTCACTACGCCACTGAAATGCACACAGACTGCGATGAATTAACAGTGTCTGGTAACATAAAACTTTATCAGCCAAGGTAGTGTTATAAAAACAAAAGGGGCGCAGAGCACAAGGGCACCAGACAGCAGTAGTCGCACACAGTCTTTCAGGCCCGTGTCTTGAGCTGCGCACCGTGCTGGACAGTACACCAGACGGGATGTCGTCTCTTTAGTGAAGCACCTGTCGCAGGATTGCTGTCGGTGGCTTTCTCGGTCGACGTAGAAGCACGTCCTGCAATGTCGGCAGCTGTTGGTACCGTTGTCTGCGTACGTGTTCCTGCCGCAGGTAAGGGCGATGCCAGCCTCATCTGTTAACACAGCACAATAGAAACTTTTTATCTATCTATCTATCTATCTATCTATCTATCTATCTATCTATCTATCTATCTATCTATCTATCTATCTATCTATCTATCTATCTATCTATCTATCTATCTATCTATCTATCTATCTATCTATCTATCTATCTATCTATCTATCTATCTATCCATCTATCTATCTATCTATCTATCTATTTATCTATCTATAAGTCTATCCGTCTAAATGTCTATCCGTCTAAATGTCTATCTGTCTATATGTCTATCTATCTGTCTTTAAATCTATCTATCTATCTGTCTAAGATAATGCTTTCCTGAAGGTGACAAAATGCACTCATAAAACTCAGGGTTACCGCCGATGCTAATTTAAACCCTGAGAGTTATAAAAAAATTGGGCCCCCCTAGTTCTAATGTCAAGTCTAATTAAAACAAATAATTTACGTCGTCGGGGGCCCTCATAAGATAGGGGGCCCCTGACAAGTGTTCAGGTGGCCTCCCACTTCGCGGCGGCCCTTATAAACTTTATTTTTTTTAGGAATGAGTACTTCAAGTACTTGGTGATTGGAAGAGTACTTCAAGCACTTGGTGATTGGGTGCTGAATTGAATGATTGAAACTTGTGTTTTCAAATCCTATTATTAAATTCATGCATCCAAAATATGACCATTTACGATTGGATAAAACTACGTACGACTAACGCGAGATTAAGAATGATGATATTACGTCACCTGTTGCAGTAGTAGGCGTGTTTTGATTCGCCATTGTTGTTGGGTTAGAGGCTAGAGTTGCTGGCTCCATCGACCTGTTGGCCAGGCAGCAGTATTCAGCGTTATTAGTGGAGACGTTCGCGCAGGCCTCATCCTTGGTCAACACAGCCGTCATACCGTCGTAGGGGCAGCAGACCGCGTCCTGCGCCCCCGAGCACGGTCTCGCTTCGTATCCGAGGCCCTGTTCTTTGCAAAGGGTACACCTCTGACAGACCAGCTGATGATCGCCGTTACTTCTGAACGACCGGTTGTCGCACCTGTACTCTGCGTCATGTGTGGCGTTGCACGGGTGTTCTAGTTCTGCATTCTGCGGCTGGTGAGGGTTGCAGGGTTGGCAAGTTTTGTCTGCACTCTTGAAGTAGTAGCCTTCGGGGCAGGGTAATTGTTTGGCATGAGCAAACAAGGGGCACAATGCCAAAGGGACGAACACATACAGCAGCTGCATCTTCTTATGAAACAGAGAAAAATAAATCCGAGCGAGTACACTCTTTTTTTTTTAAAACTTATATTTACATAAAAGTGTCATTTGATTGGTTTAATGCAGTCACTTACTTCAGCCAATCACGGCGTAGTATGCAAAGTCGACTTGTAAACTTTGTCAGAACAGCATAGATACCAGAGAGGTCTGAAAAGCTTCCTTGGCTTTCGGCCAAGGCTGTGCACTTGAAAAAACACAACGATAATTACAATCTAAACAAAGAGATATATATGTTACCACTGCACTGATGTATTTGTTAGTTGGAAATAATACATTACCACGGGTTAGGTATGGGGAGTTATGGAGTTCTTTGGAATATCTACTTAAATGTTTTAAACAAATAGTAGAAATATCACCAATGGATTGAAACATTTGTCATAAGAAATGGACAGAATATGAATGAAGCCTGAACGAACCCACCCCCACCCCACCCCATTCCACATCCCTTCCCCTGAAACACGCACACACACACACACACACATCAGGCCCGTAGCATGCGGGGTGGGGGCTGACTGGCGGGTCGGGCCCTCCCCCAAACGTTTTTTCTGGCCCCATCTTCTTGATTGTTCTACTTAGTAACATTTGTTTCCTGCCCCCCCCCACCCCCTCCGCCGCTATTGGCCTGGCACCTGCTGTAGAATGCATGGCCCCCTGCTGTAGAATGCATGGCCCCCTGCTGTAGAATGCATGGCCCCCTGCTGTAGAATGCATGGCCCCCTGCTGTAGAATGCATGGCCCCCTGCTGTAGAATGCATGGCCCCCTGCTGTAGAATGCATGGCCCCCTGCTGTAGAATGCATGGCCCCCTGCTGTAGAATTTTCACGCTACGGGTCTAACACACACATACACTAACTAAAACATAAGATATACATGAACATGTATGTAGGCCTACACATGACGTTATTGTGTACCCTTTCTAGCAGGAAGTAAAACAACAAACCCTGGGGGAAATACATATAGGTAGTTAGCCAAACCCAGTGGTTCTCAACGTCTTTCGTGACTGTAACCCCCCCCCCCCCCCAAAGGATGCGAAATTATTTTCGCGGGTACCCCTCACGCGTAAGTTCAGGAAATGCGATTCCAGGTCACGTGGTGTGGTAGCATACCGGTGACCTTCATCACAACTCCTTGATTGTTTGAATTGAAAAAATAACATGTCGCTGTTAACGCCAGCATAACCTTTCCCCCCACCCCCCTGTGGGAAGGCGTACCACCGGCTGGGAACCGCTGGCATTGCCTGGAATATTTGTAAGCATCAAACGTTGCATAAAGTTTTACAGCGCCGTTACTTTCTATGGGCACACTTACATATATATATATATATATATATACAGCATTCTATACTTACTTATACAAGAAGGTCCACAGAGTCAGGGGACAGCACCCGAAAAAAAATCTGATACAGTTCAAATGTGATGCTCCCCCCCCTCCCGTCCCTCCCTCAGAGAGGCGTAGCGAGTTAAACTCCCCTTTTAAGCTCCGAACTAAGAAAGGAGGGAGGGGGTCGTTTCCAAAAGTGCGCAGTTAAATATTATGGCGCCCTTTTCATGGCTGGGAGGAAGGCGCCAAAAAAAATGTAATTCGCACAAGGGCGCCACAATGGCCAGCTATGGCTCCGCCCACTCCCCTTTCCCTCCCAAGGCTCGACGAGGTCCATGAGAAGTTTCATTCCTGATCGTTCCCCCCCCCCCCCCCCGGAATTTATTCGTTGCCACAATACCTAACCTGCCGTATAAAAAAAATCAATATGTCCAACGTAGTATTTACAAATAAAATAAACAATATGACCAATGTGGTATTTATAAATAAAAATAATCAATATGACCTATGTGGTATTTACAAATAAAATAACCAATATTCCTAATGTGGTACGTGTATTTACAAATAAAATAATCAATGTGAACCGTTTGGTATTTACGTATAAATAAATATTGTCAAATCTGTCAAATCCAAAGTAAACAAATGGTAGGTTTCAAAATACAACGAATTTCTGTTACCTTTCTTTTTTCCGTCACTTCACATGTCTAGACGGAGATAGAAACAGAAGAAGTAAAAAAAGATTCACCACTGACATGTTTGTGTTTGTGTTTTAGTCTGAATAATGAATGTCACAAATGACAATAGGGTTCAATTTACATGACTTGCACATTGTCGACGTACAGGTACAGGAACTGTCTGTCGTGTCGTGCTGGGTAAACTACACATCGAAATTACACCCCCTCCCCCCATACATAAACGTATCCAAACACACTCGCTAACGAAAAGAAATGTGTGTGTGGCTTATATCACGCGCTACTCAATGGACCGTGTAATTCCGTAAAAACAACCGAAAAAAAATGTTAGTCATGTGTAATTAACGTTGTATCCCATATTGCACCATTCTAGATGTAGTTAACTAGGGTGTGTGTGAAGTCCCTGTAAGAATGAGATGATATCTCTCAGATCCTATCATCCACTAATGAGACGGTTTTTATGGTGCCCTTCTTTCACCCCCCACCCCCCCACCATGTCCGATAGTGCAGTGACCATGCAGGCACCACGGGAGATATATCGTCAACTTGAGCCATGACCTGAAAAATGTCCTTCGGTCCTCACCGGAGATCGAACCAGGTACCTTTAGGTCGACATTCGAGCGCTTTACCGCACAACCATCCGTCACCTTATAGTTAATTAGTAGATATTTTCACTTGGCAGTGTTATAGGTTATGAAGATTAAAAAGTCGAGGGTAATGTTTCGTTATAGAGGCAGACGTTATTTTGATAAATGGACGAGTGGAGTCATTGTTAGTTACGGTGAAATCTCGAGGGCGTAGCTACGGTAAGGCAGGTTGAGGGGGTGGGGGGGGGGGCGGGGCACATGCTGCCATGGGAGTAAGATAGGGGAGTATGGGGGGGGGGAAGACAGTTTACCTCGCTCGTGTCAATGAAAAATCAAGTGTTAAATTATTTGAAAAAAAAAACAACATGACCCCGGGGGGGGGTGCAGTTATATAGGTACGGCCCTGTTTAGATAGTACTTTTAGATAAATGCTAAGTAAACCAAAACAAAAGTACTTTATCTTTATTTATACAATTAAACAAAAAAAAATTAAAATTCGCGCCAGGTATTTCAAAAATAAATAAAATATCGTCAAATTAAAACAACTTACCATAACAAAACCAAATAAACCTTTACAGGTATCTCTGTCAAGTGAATTGATCCATACAAGCTACAACAGTTAGTTAAAGGTGCAGTGTACGGGATATAATGTTTCTAACGACGAGCTATGACTCGCAAATGTGGAGCTACAGTTCATAACAATAGACGCGGCGTAGTTTTTTGGGTACATTTTTCCCAGGAAAAGAAAAAAAAATTGCCTGCTCCTCTTGTATCAGTGATTCTCAAAAAGTGTGCTACGGACTCCCCAAATGATGGGATGCGTGCACATTTCGGGGGGGGGGGGGTTGGTCGCGTTCAAATTTTAATTTAAAATGAATCTATCAAGTGTCCACGTTGCAGTGGCGTAGCGAATTTAACTCGCGCCCGGGGCACAATACCTTTTTAGCGCCCTTCCCTCCCCCTCCCGCGGATTAGAAAAACCATATAATATTATATGTTTTGCGGACTATTAGGCGCCCCTTTGTGAGTAGCGCCCGGGGCATGATGCCCCCCCCTTGTACCCCCCTCCCCCTCGCTACGCCACTGTGTCCATGTGAACATATTATACAAATCGAAAAGTATAGTTCATCTTCAAAAGTAAAAGAAATAATGGCACGTTATATTGAATTTTTTTTTTGGTAGACCAGGGGTGAAGGTGGGGGGGGGTGTGGGGGGCGACACTAAGAGCATCATGGGGCCCTTTTAGTTTTTGAGAGGTTTTCAAATGAGTTAGATTTTTCTTTAAATAAAACCTTTCCCCCCCCCCCGCAGTGGCTACGGATACAGCCAACGCGCATGCGCTCTAGCGCTCTAGACGGACTATTACTCCTATTCCTAACCCTATCCCTAACCCTATCCCTAACCCTATCCCTAACCCTAATGCTAACCCTAACCCTAACCCTAACCCTATCCCTAGCCCTAATCCTATTCCTAGCCCTATTCCTAATCCTAACCCCAAAAACAAAAATTAAAAAAAATTGCTGTATCCCGAAAAAAAAAATACGGAGTACAGCTGGCTGTATCCGTAGCCACTGCGTTTTTTTTAAAACTATTCTTTACCAACTAGTAGTAATTGATAAGTTTGACTATAGTGTGAGATAAGGTGCCAAACGCAGACGCTCATCAGACACCATAAAAGGTGTTGGTTGATTTAGACAGCAGGACGGTGGCCATGGAAGTCGGAATCCGCTAAGGAGTGTGTAACAACTCACCTGCCGAATCAACCAGCCCTGAAAATGGATGGCGCTGGAGCGTCGGACAATCTCCCCGTGCGCAACGCCAATGGTGACCTTTACTTGCCAATGGTCTTAGCGCATGTGGGCTGGGGACGCCAGTGCCTTAATGTCTTGGCTGGGATGTGTTGCTTCCGGCAACTTTCCCCAGGTGGACCTTAGTGTCAGACCTCCCCGTGCGCAACGCCAATGGTGACCTTTACTTGCCATCGGTCTTAGTGCATGAGGGCTGGGGGTGCTAAGCCCAGCGTGTCTTGGCTGGGATGTGTTGACCTCGACAACTTTCCCCAGGCGGCCCTTAAACCCCAGAACCTCCTAGCGGTCCGGGCGGACAACGGTAGCCTTGCTCTGGGCTAACGGCTAATCTGGGAGCACGAAAGTGCACAACTGCGAAAAGCGTACCACGACTGTGAGTGGCCGGCACCCCCGGCCTCCCAGTACAGGAACGCGAGGACTCTTGAGATGCAGCTCCTTGACCCTCTGCTCTTGGAGGGCACTGAGCCGTTTCGGACCATAACATGGCACTACTAGTGATGGATACGTAAATACGAGAACCGTACGGCGCGGAACCCCCGACTACTAGTCTCGAAAAACCCAAGCCCTAGGAACGGGTAAGGGCTTGCAAAACGAAATTTGGCGGCATCGTCTCTGACGTGGGTCAATCGCATCGGACCTTTACAGTACGCGTGGCGCTAGCGTGTCGCTGTTCGTCTGGAGGATTCCTGAGACCCACACCCGGCCGGTACTATGGGGGCTGAGGTCATCCCTAGGTGCTGGCCGGCCTCATGTCTGGCAGAAGACAATAAAGACTGTCAAACCTGATCGATAACTGGAGATCCAAATAGAAAGTAACATTGGGCTTCCTTGCTCTGGGAAGCTCCCAGCTCTGGGAACAGTGTGAAATCTAAAAGTGCCTCTTAGGTAATGCCGCTACCTACGCCACCAGCCCACCCCGCTCTGGAGGGCACCTGAACGCTCTTAGGTGAATGGTGGTGGGATGCCCGCAAGGGAACTGCTAAACGCTCCCCCGCTGCAGGACGAGCGCGGGAAGTGAACCCTGGTGTACTCGATACTGTGGCCGAACGCTGGTATTGCACGGAGCCAGCCCCTCGATGGCAGATCGGGGTTTCGAGGAAAAAGGTACGCCAACCCACTCTCATTCCGAGAGATCAGACATGTCCGGCGGTAGGCACGCCCGGCACTGGTTTAACCTGGGTCGAGGCAAGGGAGGCAACTGAGCTGCTCTGCTTACTTGTCAGACCACCCAACCCGCCCCTCCCTGGGGCACTCGAAAAGCAAATGGAAAAGGATAAGAAAAGGAATAAAGCGGGTCTGGGCAGCACCCAAACATGCCTCGATGGATGGTTAGGGGGCGGTAGGGCCGCCATCGTTAAAAGCTCGACTACTTGCCCCGGTGCCAGGATTTTAGCTGAAAGGTCTGGCATCGTAAAAAAGCTACTTTCAGCCCAGCCCAAGAACCACTAAGGCGGATCGAAGGCACTGAGTGTCCACCGCCGGGCTTACCGGAAAAGCGTACAGGTGGGAGTCGCGTCCCACCACAGGTGAAGGCCAAGCTAGGTCAGGCAAGGCCCCTGAATACGGTTGACTGCTCTGTCAACCCGACTCAGGCACGAGTGACCGCTGAACGGCGCTACGAGGGACTTCGCACACCCTCACAAGAGGCTGCGGCAGGTCGAGCCCAGTCCCTGACTAGTGCTAATTGCTCTGTTGGCACGAAATCAGAACGTACGACCACGCGGAGACGAGGGGGGAGGCAGACCCCAAAAGTGGCTGTGGCAGGTCGAGCCCAGTCCTCGGGTAACGCTGGCAGCTCTTCCAGCGGAAAACCGATCGTGACGACCAGCAGGGTACCGAGAACGGGGCTGGAAAAGTGGCTGGCTCCGCCCTGCGCGACGAAAAGAGACTGGGAACTGTCAAGCCCAGCCCTCGACGATAAACGCTGATTGCTCTGTCAGCGGGAAGTCGAAAGTCATGGACCGCAGGTCACTGTTACCGGGTGTAGCCGAAAGCTCCCCGCCTGAGGTGGCCGGCACCAAGACTGACATAGGCAGGGCACTGCCAACGGGTGTAGCCGAAAGCTCCCCGCCTATGGTGCCCGGCGAGACAAAAGAGACTGGGAACCGTCAAGCCCAGCCCTCGGTGATAAACGCTGATTGCTCTGTCAGCGGGAAGCCGAAAGTTGAGGAGAGCAGGTCACTGTTTCCGGGTGTAGCCGAAAGCTCCCCGCCTGAGGTGGCCGGCACCACAACTGACAAGCGAAGACTCGGGAAACGCTCTGGTAAGGCTCAATTCAGGATTGTCCACCTGAATGTCCGGGGTCTCATCCCCAAGAGCCTAGAAGTCGCAAAACTTTTGAACGAGAATGACGTGGATGTTGCAATGTTACAAGAGTGCATCCTTGGACTTAGGACAGTCCACTTCACTGGCTATTCGTGCTTCCGCTGTGGGTGCAAGAACTGCAGGGGATTGGTGACCCTGGTCAGAAATACGCTAAATGCTCAGCCGAGCAGCGCCCACGGCTCACGCGGGAAAACGGATACGCTTGCGGTGGATGTATATAAGGATGGGAGGAGAGTACCATTGTGTTAACGTGTACAATCCCCCCCCAAGACAGAGCTCAGTCTAATAACAGCTGAGGATACTCTGCTTGGCACCTTTGTATGTGGTGATTTCAACGCCATGTCTCCGGCATGGGGCTACGAGCGCACTGATGCGGCTGGCCAGAGGATTGAGGAAATTTGTAATATTACAAATTTAGTTAGGTTGCAGGACCATGAGTCTGTACCCACCTTGCTGCACAGCGCGAGTGGGAGCGAAACGAGACCCGACTTAACACTCGTCTCGGCTGACCTGGCCTGTAACACCTCTTTCCGCGTGCTAGATTGCGTCGGTAGTGACCATAAACCCGTTCTCGTCTCAGTGGACATCCCTCCACCTGAGAGAAACCCAGGAGCTAAGCACAGGTGCTGGGTTTATTCAAAAGCAAATTGGGACGCCTTCAGGGCAGCAGCTGACGCTGCCTTGGAGAGGGTAGATACCGAGCGTGGAACAGTCGACGTTGCTTACAAGGAGATCACTGAAGCGATCTTAGGTGCCGCACGTAGGACGATCCCAAAGAGCCTCCCGAAACGTAAGTTCAGACCATTTTGGACTACAGCCCTTGCAAGGTTAGTTCGGCAAAGACAAGTCGCTCGAAAGAAAGCTTGTCGATTGAAAACGGCTGAGGCGCGCCGTGAGTACAATAAACTAACTGAGCAAGTAAAAAGGGCGTCTGCTGAGGCCAAAAAGCAGAAATGGACTGATACTTGCGAGAAGTTGGATCTGAGGGAGAGCCAAAAGACATGGAAATTGCTGAAAGACTTGACCCAGGCTGGGGCAATTAGAACTGGTGCCCCGATGCAACGGACTCAGGCCTGACGGCTAGCGATAGCAAGAAGGCCGAAGTGCTTAACAAGCACTTTGCAGAGGTCAGTAAGTCGAGTAAGAAGAGTACATTGTCCAAGGCACTGGATAAAGTCCGACGGGTCAAAGAGAAGGCTGAGTTTGGCACGGAAAATCGAGACACGTTCAGAGCCCCATTCTCTGTCAATGAATTGGCATACGCAGTCAGGAAGTGTCGCATGAGAAAGGCCCCAGGTAGCGACTTGATCAGTAATGAGATGATCACACACCTCGGGGCAGCGGGACAAGCAAAGCTTCTCCAGTTTGTCAATCGCACGTGGTTGACAGGAGAACTCCCTCAGAGGTGGAGGGAGGCTGTCATAGTGCCGGTACTTAAAAAAGGGAAAAAGACTGACCAAGCCGTAAGCTACCGTCCTATTTCCCTCACTTCATGTGTTGGGAAAGTAGCTGAACGCATGGTCAACCGAAGGTTGATGTGGTTCTTAGAGGAAAAAGGGCTCATTACCCCAAAGCAAGGAGGCTTTCGGCGGGGTAGGAGTGCGATGGACATGGTCACGCTCCTCGTCCAAGAGATAGCCGACGGCTTTCAGAGGGCTGAGTCAACGGCGGTAGTTTTCCTAGATCTCAAGCAGGCTTACGATCGAGTCTGGCGTCCAGGACTATTGTTGAAGCTACAGCGGATGGGTGTCACCGCTGAGATGTACATTTGGTTACGCAGTTTCCTCAGTAATCGTACTATCATGACACGCGTTGGGAGCAGCGTGTCGAGGAAACGGACCCTCGAACAGGGTCTCCCACAGGGCTCTGCCCTCAGTTGTACATTGTTCCTAGCTTTCATCAATGACCTGCCTGAGTTTCTGGGATGTAAAAGCCTACTGTATGCCGACGACTTAGCGGTCTGGAAGACCGGAAAGAGTGCCTCAGTCCTTGAGAGAGCACTCCAGAAGGACCTGACTACGGTCGGCTGTTATACTAGGATGTGGGGGCTAGAGATTAACGTCTCGAAGACTGTCTACTCGCTGTTTACCATGGGCACGAGTATCCTCAAGGAGCCATTTAGACTGGAGGTAGAGGGTGAGGTTCTTGCTCTGGAACCTAAGCCCAAGTACCTGGGAGTAACACTTGACAGAAAGCTTACTCTCTGCACACATCTGTCGGAGGTTGCCCGCTGCGCCTCTAACAGACTGAATATTGTCAAGAAATTGGCGAGCACGTCCTGGGGGGCTCGAGCAGATGTCATGAGGTCACTGTACATGGGTGCAGTAAGGTCTCAGATAGATTATAGCCAGGTTGTGCAGGTCTATGGGTCTAAGTCCTCTTTAAAGGCCCTGGATGTTGTACAGAACCAGGCTCTCCGGCTGATCACAGGCACTTTCCGAACGGCACCCACAGCAGCGGTGGAAATCATGGCAAATGTGCCACCTCTGGGTATCCGTAGAGAGCAGGCCGTCTTGACCGCGTATGAGCGTTTCAAGCGGCAGGAGGAGACCTCTGTCCTAAGGGAGATGGTCGATGGCTGGGTGGAAAGAAAGCGGCTCTCGATGCAGTCTTTTATGCACCACGCAGTGAGACTTGCCTCCGAGATCAAGCTGCCGACTGACCGCCTAATGCTAGAAACTGTCTCAAGGCTCCCGCCTGGCGAGGCTCTCTACGTGCCTGAGGTACGCACGACCCTGGTCGAAACCAATGCTGGGAACGCAAAGGATCGCCGAACCATCACGGATGTGGCTTTGGAGATGATTGAAAACTACTCGGGGAACGCTATACTGGCCTATACTGATGCTTCTGTATCCAGTAGAGACGGCCGGACAAGCGCCTCGTTTGGGGTTCATATCACTCTCCCACAAACTGGCTTTGTGAAAGACCATGCTGGCCTATGTGGGTCACTCTGTGCTTACGAGGCAGAGATGACAGCCATTACTGAGGCAGTGGACCACATAGGGGAGCTAATCGGTGAGGGTACTTTGCCTGCTCTGGACATTGTCATTCTCACTGACGCGCTCTCTGTTCTCCAAGCTGTAAAAGGGACAGGAGAATGGCCGCTTCTGCTGGAAGCCATGCTGATGGCAATACAGGGTCTTGTGTCCCAACATCAGGTGCATGTGACCCTTCAATGGGTTCCCGGGCATGCGGACGTGCCCGGAAATGAAAGGGCAGACGGCATTGCCAAGGCAATAGTCCAGTCGACAGATTCCCAAGTGCTGCCCGTGAGTGCAAGAAAGAGCTCATTCGAGGCAGCACGTTCCATGATCTGCCTCTTTGGACAATCGAAGTGGTTCTCGGGCTGGGCTCATGGGGTGAACGGACTTAAGATCCGGCAAGTCCTAGAGCGGCCGTCCAAAACTGACCCGTGGTGGAAGCTCAGGCGTGTCGAGCAGGCGCTAATTGCCCAGTTCCGAACTGGGCACTGTCCTATTGGCGCGTACTTTGGGAGGTTGAGGCCCAATGTCGACAACCTTTGCAGACACTGCAGGGAAGTGGAGGAAACCGTAGATCATTTGCTTTTCGAGTGCCCCGGACTGGCGGACCACAGGGTGGACCAGTCCGGAAGCCTGCTGGCCATCGGGCTCTATGGCAGTCTCCAGATGTTGAGAGACACAGCAGGTCTGATCTCACGGGCTCTAAGAGACTAAGTCTCAGCCCGCAGATAAAACTGAGAGAGTTCAGAGAGAGAGAGAGAGAGGGTTTATACAAAAACCGACTTTAAAAAAAAAAACAGTTGTCGAATGCCTCGACTTTCTTTAAAAAAAAAACAACCGGTTTTTCTCTGCCGGTTTTTAAAAACCGACAATCCCTAGTTTTCTGTGAGACCTATTTTTAATCTATGAATACAATTATAACTTAAAAATAAAGGGCCGCGTGATGTATTTTTAACATATCTATTGATTTCATAGATTTTTATAAACATGCAATATGAGAAACATAACAATTCACAAGGAAAAAAAAAAGGTTAGCCAGAGCAGCCATATGCAAACTAGGCCCGCGGGCGAAATCTGGCTCTCCGGACAGTTTAACCCGGCCCGCTGCATACCACTCAGTTTAGAGTAAAGTACTGCGATATCCCCCTTTTTTTTTAATAAGTTATGATATTTATATTAATTAATAGTGATCATGTAAACACTCCATCCATCTATCAGCTCAGGGTCCCTGTGGTCAAAATTACGGACGCAATGCGGCCCGCGAGTGAAAAGTTTACCTACCCCTAAAATAGAGCGAATGAAACAGTTTCTTTCAGCAATCTATCTGATTTGTTGAATCAAATTGATTCCACAGGGAGTGTTTAATACCTGACAGATACGCCGTACACTGGGCGAGCTCATCCATCAACACCCTTCCCTCCCCCCTCCCCCACTACGCAACTGTTTGTCACGATGCAACTCCCCCCTCCCCCACCCCCCCAATCTGGAGTAGTCTGTTCAATAGGCCTCAGACTTGCCTTGGTCGGACAAGTGAGTTATATTTAGCACGATGTCGGACTGGTGTAGTGTGAAGTATTTCTGTATTACCGTGTTGGTAAATCGATCGATACTAAAGTTAATATTTAGATTCAAGACTTTTCAAAAAAAAAAAAATAGGATTGGGGGTGGGGGGGGGGGGGAGAAATATTTAAGGCTGTGACAGCTTTGGGGGGGGGACCTTCCGTGAAAATGTTGGACTTGGACCTCACTTAAACAATAGCTAATCATTTAAGGGGGGGCTTACCCTCACTGACTATGTTTGATATGGGCCCTACGTAGACAATAACCACCCCGGTCAGGGGGCCCATACCCTCACTGAATATGTTTGATATGGGCCCTACTTAGACAATAACTACCCCGGTCAGGGGGCCCCATACCCTCACTGAATATGTTTGATATGGGCCCTACTTAGACAATAACTACCCCGGTCAGGGGGCCCCATACCCTCACTGAATATGTTTGATATGGGCCCTACTTAGACAATAACTACCCCGGTCAGGGGGCCCCGTACCCTCACTGACTATGTTTGATATGGGCCCTACTTAGACAATAACTACCCCGGTCAGGGGGCCCCACACCCTCACTGAATATGTTTGACCTGAGCCCTACTTAAACTATAATTACTCTTAGGCTAAACTACCGGGGGGGGGTCGGATCTCATCAACGCGGCTCCAGTCTATGACGACGCCTCTGAATATAACGTAAGATATATTACCAATTAATGAAAGGGTTAGGGTTAGGATATAGTTTAAAACATAAACCCTGTTACCTGGGGACTTAAAGTAGGACGACTTACTTGATACTAAACACCCGCTGAGCAAATGAAACCAATTAACTGATAGCGGCCTTTCATTACTCAAGAATAAAATCTAATTAGTTGTTAACGACACATCAGAATAGAAGCAAATTGTTTATATTGACATCTCAGAGTTAAGCCAATTAGTTATATTGGCATCTCAGAGTAAGGCCAATTAGTTATATGGAAATTTTATATGTGATCTTACGCATGTAACTAAATTGATAACTGTAATGGTTTATTAGTCTCTCGTCTGCGCCTGTTGATAAGAGAAATATATCTCATTAAAAGTGTATTTTACAAATGGCAAATGTGTTCGTTTGAAATATATATATATATATATATATATATATATATATATATATATATTGGAAAAAAGTATTGATCACACCCAAGTTTTCAGAACATGATACAAGAGGAGGATTTAAAAATAGTGAAGCTAACGGTGCAGAAAAAAAAAGTATTGCACTCATTATAAGAGAAAGAAAGGGGGAGGGGAAAGAGAAAAAAAAAAGAGAGAGAGAGAGAGAGAGAGAGAGAGAGTGAGAGAGAAAGACGGGGGAGAATGATAGATAAATGAGATATGGGAGAGGGGAGAAATTAAGAGAATATATACAGAGAAACGATAGACAGAGAGAGAAAGAGAGAGAGAGAGTGAGAGCGAGAGAGAGAGAGAGCGAGAGAATTGAGAGAAAGAGAGCGAGAGAGAGAGGAAAAAAGATAGAGAAGAGGTGGGGAGAGGGGTAGATCGTGAGAGAAAGGGGGAGAAAGAGGGGGAGAGATATGAGATACAGGAGAAGACAAAAGTGAGATAATAGATAGATAGATAGAGAGAGAGAGAGAGAGAGAGAGAGAGAGAGTGTCACGGGTTGTGACTAATATGTCGAAACCATCCCCTTACTCCAACCCCTAACTTAAT
>JAGDYQ010000032.1:4629450-4669450 GCA_021962125.1 Bulinus truncatus | reverse complement strand
AGTGAGACTGTACAATTAGCCCAGGTGCTATCTAGTACCACATCTGTGTCCAAAGAAATATCTTCTACACATTTCGGAAATAATTGTTTACATTCAATATTGGTATTTGGTGTAACCTCACAATTGTAATATCTGCAGGTAGTGTTTTGATTTTCATATCCATTCATAGGTGCATCTTTTAAATCTGTTGTTCCACACGCACGGTCTAATCTACATGCGCATTCGTGCAAGCTATTTTTGGCAGGGAATAAAAAAATTAAATTAAAAAAAAAACAACTAACGAACAAGTAAAATATAAAATTAAATAAAAACATAAAAAGTTTTAAAAAAAAACAACTGTATTCCAGTTATTTTTTCTTTTATTTATCTCGCTCTTTCAGGTGGATGTCGTGCTTTCGGAAAATTGATACCAATTATCGATAACTTCTCGAGATCTAATCAATTTGAAGTATCGAACAATAGTGTAATATCACTAACAATACACCATTTTCAAATGCTCAGAGTCACTAATTTAAAAAAAAACAACAACATTCTTGCGTCTGAAACTAATTACTTTAAAAAAAAAATGTATACACGTTGGAGGGAGAGGGATTACGAAGATAAATTATTGTATAAAGTGCAAGATAGGTCTGCTCAGCTGCTGTCGTGCATAGTTCTGAACTTCGTTTTTATATTCTACCTTGTGGGCTATTCTTATATTTGTGTATACTTTTTACAAATAAAAGCAACTAAATTTTATAGATTAAAACATGTAAGCTGGAATGTGTCTTAATTGGAGTATTCTGTTTGCCGAAAGAACCAACAAACTCCGTTGAAAATGGCGGGAAAATAGCCAAGGTGGCAACACTGGCCTGGTGATTATGTCGTCGACATTTAAGGTCATTTTTGTAATTTTCTCGTAATTAAAGCACATAATAAATGAGTTTATCATTAATAACTAATAGTATTATTAAATATTATGGTACTTAGGTGGGCAATAGTTTAAGATCGCGAGCCACAATATAATGGCCGTGGTGGTCAGAGGGCTGCTTCATCCAAAATGAGATCATATTTATCGGTTGGCACGAAATAAAATAAAATATTAAAAAAACCAAACAAAAAAAAAACCAGGAAATGTTTTGATAAATAAAAAGAAATGTATGTCGTCGTCGGCATCGTGCGACGACGCTGTATGTGCCAACTAAACATTGTCTATCAAATAAATATTTTAACATAGGGTTCTCCTTAAACAATGTTTAAAGTATATATCTATATTTAAACTTTTTTATGCTAACTAGTAAACACAGTATGAGTACACGATTCTCGCCATCAATAAATCAATTTAATGCCAGGAAATGTGTAAATATATGCTAATATTAGACCTCATTTCATTGGATAAATTTATTCTCACAACATTTTCTAGAAATTTCTAGAAACACAGCATGATGATGCTTGAGTAGATCATAACCATTGGGCCTGATAGTTTATGTCGGACACCTTGCACCTATTTGAATTTTTTTTCGTCATCATGCACGGGAAAACCTTGTTTAATCTACTACAATAATAGCGGTCTTGCATCTGCGCATCTGCGTTAAATCGAAAGTAGAAAACAAGAATTCAAAATGGTGTCTTGCCCGCGTGTCGATTCAATATTTTTTTTTTTATTTTAATCTACAGTTTTTAATAGTTTCTGCGGTTTTCAAACACGAAACCCAAAGGCCAAAATGTGAAATGATTCAATTTAATTTTTAATTTTACAATATATTTCGTCTTTAAATTTTAATAAAATCATGAAAAAATCGGATCTGTCCAAAAGCAAAAGCTAACTACCGATGAAACCTAAGGGAATATAACTCTATACAAAGGTTTTGCAGGGCACGGCTTACATAAATTTTGATCTCGAAATTCTCTTTCTTTATATTAAACTCAATATTGCGTGCGAAATGTTTCCCACACCTGTACTAGTACCTAAATGAATATAATGCATACCTTTTTATAACCGATGCATTTAATTTCAATGTCTTTGCTCCATTTAATGTGTTTATCGTAATTTCCATGGCAACATAATCTTTTTGATCCTTGTAAGTGTCAGCCAAAATTACCATTAAAAGAGAGCAGAAGAACATTTTCTTCATCCTGGTGTGTGTCATTATTGCATCAGCTAAATGATGAGAAAATAACATCAAGAAACAATTCGTGTCAAAAGAAGTAGAATAGGACGAGTACTGCGGGTGGTAGAGCCACACCAGGAAGGATCGTGTGCGGTTTTTAGAAAAGTAAGAATTTATTAAAAGAAACCAAGTCTCTAACAAAACAAAACAAAACAAAAAAAAAAAAGCAGTAAATAACTTAAATAAAAGTTAAAATTGGAAAAATTGACTTTCACAATACTTCCCTCCCCACGTAAAGTGCTCATCTAGACCCCCTTCCATGAAATGATCATCTAGAACCTCTCTCCCACATAAAACGTTACACATTTTCATAAAACAATAATACATATTCATAAAACAATAATACATATTCATAAAGCAAAAATACATATTCATAAAGCAATAATACATATTCATAAAGCAAAAATACATATTCTAAATACATTAAAACATCTAATCAACTTACTTTTTATCTAGTTTTTAATTCCAGAAAATTTAGTATTAAACCACTTGTTCAGCACTGCTTGTACCCCCACGTCTTAGAATTGCTTGATCTTTAAATGTAAAAATAGACAACACAGGAAAGTTGCCAAATGTATTTTTAAATATCTCAGTTAATTTTGCGGATAGAGACGAAGAAAGGGGGGGGGAGGGAAAAGTCAATTAAAACAACAACCACAACAGCAACACCAACAGCAACACCAACAACAACAACAGCAGCAACAACAACAACAGCAACAACAGCAACTACAACAACAACAACAAAAGCAACAACAACAACAGCAACAGCAGCAACAACAGCAACAAAAACAGCAACAACATCAACAGCAACAACAGCAACAAAAACAACAACAATAACAACAGCAACAACGACAACAACAACAACAACAACAACAACAACAAAAGCAACAACAACAATAGCAACAACAACAACAAAAACAAAAACAACAGCAACAACAGCAACAACAATACCAACAACAACAGCAACAACTATACCAACAACAACAGCAACAACAGCAACAACAACAACAACAACTTCAACAACAGCAACAACGACGGAAGATCTTATACAACCAACGCGTTCTTCCACTAAAATATTTTTTTTTTAAGATAAGCATCTACCCACTCATCATGATATAGGATTAAATATAAACAACAGAATAGGACTGGTGGCCGAAAGATGTTCTACTGTCAATCTTAGAATCTCGGGTTCGATCCTCGGTGAGCATCAAGAGAATTTTCCCAGGTTCTGGTTAAAGTTGGCTGAAGTTCCACAAGTTCACACAGCTTTAAATGGAAACCTGACTTAACTTTTGTGAAATAAAAGCGGCTGGGTCCTCTGCAGAGGACGGATGGTCGTGTGGTAAAGTACTCGACTGTCGACCTGAGGATACCTGGTTCGATCTCCGGTGAATTCTGCACTTGGGATAGCCTATATAACGTCATTTCCCGATGTAACAACTTTTTATTAATTTAAATTTACACTATTTGTAACAAAATGGCGCGACAAGTAATCAGCCAGTTGTAAATATTACATTGCTAACTATATGCTTCTAGTCTTGCTGCCGGTGAGCGTGTAGATTATTAAACGATGATTCCCATATTAAACATTTTATTGCGATAAAACCTTCAGTTGCGAATGCACCGGGCAACCACTAGTGTATATATATATATATATATATGATGATCTACTTAGAACTCTCCACACTGTAATATACATACTCATTTAGTTTAAAGTAATTCTTTATCAGCGATTCGCATTTTGGTATAAAAGGTGAGCTTATTTGATAAAACTAACCAAAACTCTAAACATTAACAATGTATTATCCAAAGGCGATTCTGAGACTTAACTTAGACCTATTGTCATCTCCAAATAGATTCAGCACACTGCAGTGTATCTACCCCACCCCCATTGTACGTTGATCTGTACGTCAAAGATTTGAAAGAGGCAAAGAATCTCACATATTGTCCTCGTTCTGACTGTTGTGTAGTAGGAGGTTCCGTACTATTGATTGTTGTGTATTTCATGTAGAAATAGGGGCCGGACCAACACCTATAACTGGTCGCTAGACTTTATTTACAATTGTAAACCACGTCACTCAAAGTGTCCACAGTGCCACGTTTAGAGTACAACAGCCTACAGTATATTTTGAAGATTAGATAGCGGGTAAACAATATCAGTATATAAACTTCGTTGAAGTGTTTCCGTCGATTTTATCCAAGGCCGTTAAAAAGGTAGGTCTAACTCTAAACACTGCAATTATTTCAAGTCTATTTTGCTATATGTTTTAAAACTATACGTTTGTATACTTTCAGAGTAAAATGGGAACATCTTTGTATAGAAATAATAGCAACTTTACTGTAATTCTTTTATCGTAGGTTTCTTTGACGCGAAACTAGAACTATTGTCAAAATGGGTCGCAAATCTGGAACTTTTGTCAAAGTGAGTCACGAAACTAGAACTTTTATCAAAGTGGGACGCGAAACAAGAACAATTGTCACAATCGGTCGCGAAAATAGAACTAGCATCAAAGTGGGTCAAGAAACTAGAACTATTGTCAAAGTGGGTCGAGAAACTAGAACTATTGTCAAAGTGGGTCGCGAAACTATAACTATTGTCAAAGTGGGTCGATAAACTAGAACTATTGTTAAAGTGGGTCGCGAAACTGGAACTTTGTCAAAGTGGGTCGTGATGCGAAAAAGATTGAGAACCACAGGGTGAGGTGACTCGTTTAACTTCAGTCGCAGAATATCTCGTTCTATCTTTCTGGTGGAGGCGGTTATGTTTTCTGGAGGCTCACTGTGCTGTAGATATCTGCGTGTCAGCTCGACCACATTAAGCAGTTCAGGCCAATTCATCATGGACCCGACGAGCAATCAGGGTCGGGTCGGATCTGGTCGTGTTTGGTTGGGCTACATGTTTCTCTGGAACTAGTGGCGTAGCGAGAGAGGGGGAGGGGAAGCAAGGGGGGGTGTTCATCATGCCCCGGTCGCTACTCACAAAGGGGCTTCTAATGGGGGCTAAAAAGGTATTATGCCCCGGCCGAGAGTTAAGCTCGCTACGCCTTTGTCTGGAACCGACAGGTAGGGTTTGGGGGAATGGGAGGGGGGGGCGGCACACGAATGGCTTTGTATTCACCAGGTGATTATCCCCCCCCTCTCTTTCTCTCTCTCTCTCTCGTCCTGGAAAGGACGGGTGGGGGTGGGGGGGGGGCCATAAAACAAAGGCTGTGAGTGAAAGTCTGCCACGCCAACGGGTGAGTAACGGAATATCTATGAGTGAGTCAGACCTGGACGTTTTGTTTATCTACTGAGTTTATCTAAGTGAGTGTGTGTGTGTGTGTGTGTGTGAGTGAGTGGTTTGAGAGGGGGGGTATTCTATCTCTTCCCCTGCCCCCCCCCCACCCCACACCTTCCCTCTTACAGATGATTTGCTGGGAGTGATCTTCCCCACGTCTAGATACTTCCACCTACCCCCCCCCTCCCCCACCCCTTTTGTTTACCGTCTCCAATTCGATTAGGTGAGATACAAACGGAGGGAACCTGTAACCAGTAGGTTATTAAATGTGAAGTTTCTCACACCCCATCCCCCCACCCATCCCCCCCCCCCCCCGCAACGTAGAATTACGATCTTTGCACTGAGATATGGAATGTAAAGTAGCCGTAGTGCAGTTAGCAATCACCTACTTTTGAAAAAAAAAAAGATCTATAAATATGTGTGTCTGGCGCCAGCATTAATTAAAAAGGTAGAAAAAAGAAACGGTTTAAACTGTTAATTCGGTTTGTTTCACCTCGTAAGCCGGAACGAGGCTTGAGTGTTGCCGGTCATAACTCTTGGAGAAAAATTATTGATTGATCTTTTTATAGCTATATACAAGAGAACTTAGATTTATATATATATGAATATATATAATATGAATGAAAGAAATGTATATTTAAACTTGTAGACATTTTATTATTGATGATTATGGTAGCTATATTCAATAAACATAAGACCATTATATAGCATTTTCTATAAATATGACCATGACCGGAAACACTCACGCCTCGCCCCCCCCCCCCGCTCGTGAGATGGGCTGCTTCTTGTTGTACATCTAAAAATCGATTGACTTTTAACCTCTGTGGCTCCAAGGGCTAATTTAGCTATTTGAGGGTTGTTTGAAAAATAAAACCTTTCAACGTAAAATCGTAAAATTTTGATCCATTTTTATTAAATACGTATTTTTAAAAATGTTTTTAATCTAAATGTTATATATATATATATATATATATATATATATATATATATATATATATATTAGGGTGGGTAAAAAAAATTTTTTTGGAGTTGGGAATTTGAAACATATTCAAAAAGTTGCCTATGGTCCTACTGATTGTAAAAATGTAAAATTTGTAAAAATCAGATGATGTCTTCCACTCCCAACTTTTAGTTCAAGGGGGTACGGGGCGGAAAAAATGCACTATGTCTAAAAAAAAAACATTTTTTTTTTACATTTTTAGATACTAAAACATATCAATAATAACTACGAATTAAATATATTGCAGAAATTTTTTTTTTTAGATCAATTAAAATCTACTTTCAGAATGTTACTCATTTAGAAACTTCAATAATTTAAAAACTTAAAAGTCATTTTTCTCTGAAAAAATATTTTTGACATTTTGTTTCACTGTGGCAAGAAAATCTCAAAAACCACTTATGTCAGATTTGGATACAACTTCTAATTTTTATGTAGAAGAGGTGCATTTATAGAATGTCAGAGGCTTTTCAAGATATTTTAAGTCCTTTTTTTTTTTTTAAATTTTCAAAATTAGCATTTTTTGCTTATTTTCACAATACAAAATTTTTAAAATTCATAAAAAATTTATTTATTACATTATCAAAAACGTACTTTGACATTCCTTAAAGTAAGCTTTTCTGATTATAAAAATGTACTTTGTATATGAAACAGTCTATAAATATCTCAGAAATATTTACCACAAAATGGTCATAAATTTCAAGATGGCGGCATGCCGCACCCACAAATATCAATATGTTAATATTCTTTTTTTAACAAAATTATTTTTAAATAATTGGGTCTAGGACTTATGGTTGTTGAGATCTAGGGTGATGACGGACAGACAGACAGACAGACAAACAGACAGACAGACAGACAAAATGTCTTAAACTTTAATAATAAAAAAAGATTTTGCTATTTTGCTTTGACCCAGGTACCCCCCCCCCCCAAAGTATGACATTTTACACCATTTAGAATGTTTGGTATAAGTAATATGAAATTGTACAAATCTATAAATCGTTCATGCAAAATATACAATGTACATATGAATAATACTGTTTATGGATTGTTACAGGAAACTTGCTTTGCTTTCAATTTTCGGAAGAACATCCCTTGATTTCTTTGTTTGCAAAACCATCCCTTGTCGAGAGTTATGTCCATACAGTTTGAAATGTCCGTACACTTTCAAACTAACAGCAGTAACTTCTTTAATTGCTCTTTCAACAGCTTGAGAGTGACAGGGAATTTGATCCAGTATGATTGGGTTGTTGCGTTTAAGTTCATCATCACAAATATATTCTAGCAGAGGAGGGGATGCCACTGCACAAAGATCCCAGTTAATCATCTGATCATATGATTTAGCTGCAATATTCAGGATTATGTCAAATTTGTTGAAAAATTCTAACTCTGCATGGAGCTGGTTTATGTCGTGCTGTTATGATTTTATTTACTGCATACCTTCCAATTTCTTCATCATTGTCCTAACTGCAGCCCATAGAATGTTTTCTGGATGTGCAAAGTAGCAGTTATTTTCCAATACAGGCAATATAATAGATTGATCAGCAGTATCAAGGTTCTGAAGCAGTTGTATCATATAGAAAAAGTTTATAGCCCCACTTTGACAAGATTGATCGCAAATATCCTGTTCGCTTTTGTTAAACCATCTTTGCTCTCATCAGTATGTTCCTTGGCTTCCCTATCTATGTCGACGCATCTTTGCTGGACCCAGAGCTGTAGATGGTGTTAACATGTTTAAGTCCTTCAACACAGCTTTAACGATAAGACATGCATCCCTATTGCTTAGTTTACATCGATCCATTGCTTCATATTGATATCTGTTTTGTTATTTGGAACATTCCTCATCGCTGGAAAAGTCTGCATCAAGTAGTTCATCTTCAGCATCCTGGTCTGGAACATCATTATCTTTCTCATCATTGACGTTATCATTTGTGGTTCCTATCTGATCGCCACCCTGCATCAATGAATGTTTTCTGTCGATTTTGTAATATATTTGTTGTTTGCTTGTCAACACTGTCTATGAACATATATCTTGCCATCTTTTGATCCACCCAAAATGCCCACTCAAGCACAGAAATTATTACTGATTGTGGACATTTACAGTCTCCTCAATCCCTAACACCTGCATCTTTTTACTCGAACAATTATACTGATAATGTCATTTGTAGGGATACTAGCCTGGTCATATAATTGTTTAACTTCATGCGCTAATGCGTGCGCTCGTGAATGAAGGCTATGATTGTATTGTTCCATTTTAAGCATCCACCAATAGCCTTGAAAACATCTTCACTGGTTGGAAGTTGTCTTTTAGGCAATTCAGCTGCTGACCCAAACACAGAATGTACAGTTGCACTTCTTGTAGAAGAACTCATATTCATAGAAGAACTTAAAATAATTGAAAAATTAATCAAAATTGAAATAAAACAACCATGCGTGATCCGATAATGAATACATGGTACACCAGATATATTGAGAGAAAAATGGATGCAATGCTTATCCCAGTTGTCTGAACTAATTAGTTATTCATAAAAAAAGGTTATAAAGATAAAACACAAATTTTATATGCATATCATTTCTTTTTTTGAATAACCTAGGTCTAAATTTAACATGTTCAGTCACAAAAAACTCATAGTAAATATAGTAAAAATTTCGAACAAAAGTTGGGAGTAGTAAAACTATGTAGTTATTAAATATTTGTGCATATTCCATGTACTACCATGATGTAACAACTTTTTAATAATGTTTCAATAAAAAAAATTTTTTTTACCCACCCTAATATATATATATATATATATATATAACATTTAGATATATATATATATATATATATATATATATATATATATATATATATATATATATATATTAGGTTTGCCACTCAAAAAAAAATTTCTGAGTGTTTACATCCTGCCACCCCCAAAATGTGTTAGTAATGTTAAAAGAATAAAATTGGCAAAATTTGAATGTTTTCTGATAAATATTTGCTAAAATTAAATGAACTTAATACCAAAGTTTTAAAAATAATCAGTTTTTCATGACATTATCACATAAAATTGGGTAAACTCAAATCTGCAGTAACACAAAAAAATCAAAGTTATTTTGAAGACACACATTGCTTTAAAAGAGAACAAAGCAAGCTTTGTTTTGTACATAGCTACCAGAATAGTAACTTTCGGAACCTTCAGCACCAATAAACACCAAAGAGTCAATTCAACATAGTTCAAACTGAAAGATCGCTTTATTCGCATAAATTACATGTCTTCAATGATATTCCTAGCTGCGGGTGGGACAGTTAGGGTGGACTTGTTAGCATTAGAAAAGTCACGGCAGGCAGCTTCTCTTACTACTTGTAACAAAAAAACTGTTTCAGTTCCTCTTGAATGGTCAGTACTCCATTGAATGCATGACTCAGGGCCACTATACGCTCGGCTGCATCATCAACGACCTTTAAACTCGCAACTTTCTTCTGGCCAACAATGTTGATGTTATCGAGCTATTGTCGTCATGGCCTGGATTCGTGGTTAGGATATCTTGTGGTATGTTCAAAACGCCTGTGAAAAAGTTTTCTGGTGTGTTGCGATACAAAATCAGGAAAGTTTATATTGTTGTTATCGAACGGACAGAATGCTATTCGGCAGAAGGATGATATGTTGTTATCTTTGTTATGTTGCCCAGCCATGCAAGTTGGCATCGACTGTAAAAAATGCAAAATACTACCAGAATTTCTACCAAATTACCCAAGTAGTCCAGAGAATGATTTTTTTGCTGCTTTAGAAACCTGGTGTCAATTTTTTTTCTCCTTGGTGGTTCTCTAATTGTTGAAGTAGCTGCAAATCTCTACGGGGGAGCAGATGTGGCACATGGTGATTAGCAAACCACTGAATTCAGGTAGACCTTTAAGTACATGAAGTTAGTATGTAGTGACCCAGTGATGACAATTCACGTGCTGCAAGTGGAACTGAACCTGATAAGAATGAAATCTAAGGCGCAACAATCAGTTTGCCCATCCACCGGGCCCGGTGATAAGCTCCAGGAGCCAGAATCTTTTCATCTGTGACCACAGCTGCACTAGTGAAAAGAAGTGACAAATGCAGAAACTCACGATAACTATCTCTGGGCTGAAACACTGTTAGCTGATGCTGAATGGAGTGAATGAGTTCACCCCGAACTGGATTGAGAACCACTGCAATATAATCTACATCCATTCCACTTGCATACATCGATGATCGATGTGTCAATTGAGCCTCGAATGATTCACGACCTCTCAATAACTTGATACTTGGTCCACTAGATCAAACACCCTTGCCACAAATGAGTTCCATTATGTGGCGCCCGTACGCTAAGCCGACTGATCATTCTCTGCCACGTTTCTTCTCCAGAAGAATGCAGGCACCTGCATTGCAAGTGCCAGTGTCTACTAGCCGTGGAGTGTCGAAAACACATGAACTTGATGTTATCAGCAATGTTCCATTCTTGAATAAGATTAAGCACGGCAGTTGCCTCGGCCTCTCCTGTTCCATTTGGCAATTTTGGTACTCCCAGCAACTTCATTGTTCCATCACCGGATACCAGAACAGCAAGACGATCAACTAACTCTTTTGATGTTAATGCAGGCAACATTTTTCCATCCCAATGCACTAGTTAATAGACAGTTTGGATGAAATAATGCATGAATCTCTGTAGCTGTTGCTTCACGGGGATGTTTACATGTTGACTATGTCTGACTCATTCCTTGTTAATCGCCAGGGCTGCAGTACTGTGCCGCAAGTGATTCTGCTGCTACTGCTGCTGCAATTATGTAAACTGCGTTCCTGTCACTGACTTTACTTGTCTAATGAAGCTGCCAAACCTGGACTCACAATATGTAAGGATCAGACGATCCTCACTGGTTTAGTAGAACAATTTCGTATTGGTCTGGGGAGTTCATCAGGATCATCGGGATCACAACCATCGGTGCTCTAGCCTCTGTGTCACTTTGTCATTGCTGGCACTAAACTTCCATCTTCTTTGCTGCCAGCTTATGTTAAAATACGCTTAGCCTCCTTTTTCCTCACGATATTGCTGCTCTAAGCGCCTTTTATGAGACCTTTGTTCTTTCCGAGCTAGTACCATATCCACTGGACAACCCATGCAACCATGCCCCCCTTTCTCTCTTTGTGCTTCAAGAAATTTTGCTGTCTTTAGATACCTCGTATCTTAGTTGCAGTTTCTAGTATGAAACATCAAAACAAAATCAGTCAAACGTTCAGTCAATTGGTCGCCTTCTCCTTCTGAGTATCTGTTCTTGTGGATACATTTTAGAGCATTCTGGATTAAAATAATGCTCTATTGTCCCAGTTTTGTCATGTCTCGTCACCTCAGATCTCAACAACCATAAGTCCTAGACCCATGATGTATATATCATTTTGTAGGTCTTGGCCTGCCATGTGTGCAGCAAAAGTTCATTTTGCGATCTGACCTCTGAGGGCTGGACATCAGTTTTGTACCGTTTTTTACGATATAAGCTATATTAATAATTATGCCATTTTCATGGCCCCATTCTACACCTTATACGTTCAATAACCCATTCATTTGGTGCGAAATACTGCAGCACGTAGTTTCACCAAGATTGACGTCACACGTGTTCTGCGCAGTAGAGTATTTATTCTTCAGCCACAATAATTTTATTTTCGAAAAACATCCTTTACAATTACACAATTGAATTCATAAACATTTCCAAAATTTACAAATATTTACTGAAAGCTAAAATACGTACTGATGCATAACACAAAAATGCGCTAACACGTCCTGTGTCCAGAATGGAACAGGCTTAATTGCTTGTTTTTCTTATTCCAATCCATACTGAATGGAGATCCTTTATCTTGGCAATTATGTGGCATTCTTTGCGAACTGGAAAGCGTGCCTTATGCCATAACTTAACTACTTCTTTCATTGTCACTGTAGCACTAGCAGTAATATTTATTGCACTTACATGAAAATATAAATAAGTAACAGACATTGCCTCCTGTTTGCCTTGTATGTCAAATACAGGCATTTTCGCATTTAATATAAAACTTCGAGTCCATTGAGCTACCTCTAAATCTCACTGTAACTTCATGAAACCTGGTAAAATTACTAAACATAACAAAAGGAAAAAAATTAGGGGGTGGGACAATGAAACTTTAAAAAAAAAAATTTCCCATTGAATTGAGTGGCACCCTAATATATATATATATATATATATATATATATATATATATATATATATATATATATATATATATATTACATTTCATAACATGGGGGTTTAATATTAAATTTTATAGCTAAATATGGGGTTTTGTTCTCTAGGGTTTAGTATGCTGGGGATTTTGACCTCAAGGGGTTTGTCCTCTGGAGGTTTTGTCCGCTGATGCGGGTTTCGTCCGGAAACCGAGATATTTATATTATGCAAGGATTAAATTAGTAAACAAAATCTCCCTCTAGGGAAAGGCAATCTGTGAAGATTGGGGCGGCGGGGTGAGCTCGAAAGGGGGGGGGGTTACAAGGATATTAGGTTCTGGAAATTATCTAAATAGTTTTTTTTAATACAGTCAATTCCGCTTAATTGGGACACATCGGGACCGAGGCTATTTGTTCCGATTAAGCGGCTGTCCCAATTAAACATACAAATTCACTATTGGCTTCTTGGTTTGGTTTCTGTGTGATTTGTCCCAAATAAGCGGCTGTCCCAATTAAGCGGTGTCCCAATTAAGCGGAATCCACTGTACTTGCAATATAATAGTTTGAATTCACTGTGTGTGTGTATATTGCCCATAGGTTTCAACATTTTTTTAGAAGATATTTAAGATGAAGTCTGTTCTGGTGATCATTTTACTCCTTGTACGGACTGGAGCCCCATTGTGTAGGTCTTGACAGTCTAATAAACTCTATTAAATTGTAAAGCTTTCTAATTTTAAATACATTATATATATATATATATATATATATATATATATATATATATATATATATATATATATATATATATACAGCATTAATTTTTTCATTTTTAATCTAGTTACGGAAAAATGTTCGCGCATTGTCTGCTATTATGAAAAAGACGTTATATCGTGGTTTCATCCGAACTACATCGATCCTAGCCTCTGTACTCATATAGTCGTCTCAGGTTTCTCCATAACCAGGAAGTATAATCTGAATTTGTTACACACTCATTATAATAATGATCCGTAAGTGAAATGTTGTCTATTTGTTGTTTCACAACGACCGTCCGTTTGTTTATTGATACCACCTTGTACACTCATGTATAATTGCTAGTGTAGCCTATCGGGAACACATCTGCTCTATGTAAAAAAAATAAAAAATAAAGTTCAAATGATATGGTCATCTCAAGGTCATTAGAGTCGTCAGGCGCAATTATCTGAATGTATTCAGTCTTTTTCATACGATTATGATTATTCGTATTGATTAGGTTATCAGCACAACTGAGTTTATTTGTCATAATTGAGTTGATTTGCATAATGAATAATTCAACTTAATAAATGGGTGGGTGGTGGAAAGGGGCTAGTGTTGGACAAAATCCACAGCAAGCTTAAAAACGCCAGTGGGCTACCCCCCCCCCCCCCAAGCGAACCCAAAACGCCAGCGGACAAAACCCTAGCGAATCAAAAACGTAGCGGACAAAACCCTAGCGAACCTAAAACGCTAGCGGACAAAACCTTAGCGAACCTAAAATACCAGCGGACAAAACCCCCAGCGAACCAAAAACGCCAGCGGACAAAGCCCCCCCCCCCTTTTCTACTTTTGGAAGAAGATTAAGATCGAACAGGATCCGATACTATTGATAGTCCTATAAGTACGATCATCTTGAACCAGGACTAAGCGAAATGTATGTCGAGTGGAGCGATCATGTCTGTCAGCACAAATAGTATGTAGTCTGTTTCACTTAAACTTAAATGAAGGATTGATTGGCTTTCGACAACTTTAGTGTTGATGCCGTTTGTTTTACCGTCTGCTATAAAATGTGTGTCTGGCGCGAGATTTAAAGGGTTGAATAAAGAGACGTCCAGTGTTGTCCGTGGTGCTAAAACAATCAATTTTTTGTTTTGTTTTACCTGGTCAGATTAGCTGCCCGTTGATGTAAAGCTAACCAGTGATTGACCTCTGACCACTGTGGCTTGAAGAGCTAATGCAGCATATCAGAGTACTTTGAAAAAAAAAATTGTGAAATTACGTATTTGAAAAATATTTTTTTACATTTTGGTATGTTATACATATTACATTTTATAATAAAAATGGGGCCAAATTTTAAGTTTTTATTTATAAATCGGGGTTTAACTTCTGTGGGTTTAGTCCGCTGGGGGTTTGGTCCTCTGTTGGTTTTGTCCGAATTTCTGGATGGAGGTAAGGTATAATACATTTCACGACAGTCGATCTAAAAAAGATCAACCATGTAGTTGTCACTAAGGGCGTGCAGTAGGCATTGTACGACGCGACGATCTTTCGTGGTGGGGCTCTTTGAGGCCCAGGCTACATTTACTTCTGCCATGGTACCTTCCTATAGGTCTGGGGTTTTTTTTTTGAGTATTTTTTTTTAAACATCCGCGCTTAGAGAGGTATCAAATAAACAATTGTATAAAAAAAAAAAGTTTATTTATATAAACATCTTTTGATTTTTCAAATTACTGTTGAGATGATAACTTTCTTAAACAAAATATTTCTAAATAAAATTGCATTTTTTAATGACTATTGTCATTGTCTCATTATTATTGTCTTCAATATACAAAATTTTCCATGGCAGTCATTTGCAGTTCACATTTGTTGAATTTTTATAGCAAGTCGTTCATCTCATTAGTATTCTAGTACACTTTTCCCATTGGTAAAGACATTTGTAGAGGGACGGATGGCCGAGAGGTAAAGAGCTCTCGACACTCAAACTGAGAGCTCCGGGTTCGATTTTCGGTGAGGACATTGAGAATTTTCCCAGATCAAAAAGTTGGCCATTTAAATGGGTATCTGACTTTGGTTGGGAAAGTAAAAGCGGCTGGGCGTTGTCCTAACCCTACAACACATTTTTATGCCATGTTTTAAAAAAAAAAACAGGTGAATTCTACATATCATCTGCCCCGATGGCCCCTTTGGGGGCTGCTTTACTTTTTAAAACGCATTTGTATGTCTATTAATGTTCTCATTATAATTACCCTTAGGCTCCCGGATCTCGTCAAATTCAAAGAGAAACATCCTCATCTCAAAATACTAATTTCCATTCAAAACGATGAATTCTTTGACGGCTTCGTTGCTATGTACAGCTCTCCAACGGCAAGGAGGATTTTTTTTCACAACACCATTCTTCTATTACGGAAAAGAAAACTGGACGGTGTCAAAATTGATGAGCAGCTTTACAAAGGCAGCAAGGGGAATTTTTCAGACTTCATTTCGGTTAGAGTGACTCATTTCTAAAGAAATTTTTTTTTATACTTCAATAAATGATCACTAATTTTTGTAGTAACTAGATGTGCAATTTTTTTTTAATTTACCAATGTTATTTATTAAAATACTAGCTGTACCCTTGCAAAACCTTTGGATAGAGTTATATCCCCTTAGGTTTGACCAGTAGGCTATGTTATTTTTTTTTTTTGGTTTCGGGTAGATCCGATTTATTCATGAGTTTTATTACTATTGATTACGTTTGACGATTTGAAACTGGAATACTGTTATATTAATTTTTTACTTTCGATTCAACGTAGAACTCAAATGGCTATCATTTATACAGATATACCAACATGCGTTGACACTAAATATGTGATTGTCTTTATCACAGGTATAAGTCAAAAAGAAATAAAATATTTCACATTTACGGAGGGGGGGGGCATATACACACACAATATATACATATTAATTTACAAAGAAAAAGTGTACTTAGTGATGCAATTACAAAAAAAAAATCAATACAATATTTTATAATGGGTTTTTTCCTTGTACTGTTATTGACCTTGTATAAATAACTTAATTAAGAATTAGCAGGCGGTGTATATTAGGGGTATAACTAAAATATAACCCTATATCCCCCATATCATATTTGGTGGAGCTTCGTATCACAGATAAAGAAAATATGGGTAATTTTTTTTTTTGCATAAAAAAAGTTCACCTTCCAATCGACACGAACACTTTATAACATACACATTTTTCAAATATTTCAATACAGATTTCACCATTTCAAATAAAAGTGACATAAGTATAATACTGATAATTGTTACAATTTACATTTCTTTTGTGCATTAGTAGAAGAAATTTAATGTTTAATTTTTCAATGGATTTGCAAGTGGAAGTAAATCTTCTATCACTTTAATTGCACGCTCTGCACAAATATTAGAACGCTTCGTTGGTATAGAAGTTGGATATGTGGACCATAATGTCTTTAATGACTTCAAAGTCTTTGTATGCTGCTTACAAGCTTATTATTAATTATCAAAGTCAGTAGTATTGAAACACTGGGCAGTGAACCAGATGTCAGCCCACGTACTACTGAGGATATCACATGATGCCAACTGAAATGCTGACGGTGCATGGAACAACAAAAACAAAATTATCGTTAAAATACTAAATGCGGGTATGACATACGATATACTGGGCGTGTGGAACGTGAACTTTTTTAACAGTTGAAGGTTGTAATTCATATTTTTTGTTTAGATATGATAAATATCCACCTATGGCAGTATGGGGAATAAAAAAAAATAATAAAAACATTTTTTTAGTCATATGCCTAATGTATATAGCAGAGCAATGTACGATTATAATAAAGCTTTGAGTCTGTGGGAAAACAAAAGCTTAGCATCATTGTATTTAGGTTTTTAATTTTTTGCAATATCTAATTAGCAGGGTTTGGGGAGTCGGAATCGGTGTCGGCTGAAATTTGTGCCGACACCCCATCCCTGTTAACTAGTATTACACATAAAAAAAATAAAATTCTGCTTTCTCTTCTATATTTTAGGATTTTGCATGTTCGTTGTCGAAAGAGGCTCGAGACACCGGGAATACTAAACTCATACTGTCAGTTGGCATTCCAGTAAATAACTCGCTGTTAGTGGAAGACTACGACATACGAAGTTTATCAGAGTAATACTCTCTCTCTCGTTCTCTCTCTCTCTTTCTCTCTCTCTCTCTCTCTCATAACTGTTGTGTGTGATACACATAATTAAAACTAAGTAGAAAGCGCGATCCGTTGTTACGTTGGCCAAATGTATTGCCCTTGTCACACAAATTATGAGGAGAAATAAAGAACAAAGGATAAAAAGGAATTTTTTCCCCCCACATAAACATAAGCCGTTGTGACACTGGTGGTCACAAACAAAAGGTACATAAAGTTGGGGGTGGGGGGCGGGCGGAGCGGGATTAAGCTAAGTAATAATGGAAACCTTGAGCCTCTAGTGGTCTCGGACTTTTGGATCCTTTATGCATTCCTCCTCCCCCCCTCCAAACTCTTAAACTAAAATATACATAAACATATATCTTACATTTGTTTTACATGTTTCATCAAGTCGAAGATGATCTATTCCTATCACAATACCATAATAGAATCAATGAATGACATCAATCAATACAATCAATCAATACAATAAATGAACACAATCAATCAATTCAACCAATCAATACAATCAGTCTATACAACCAATCCATACAATCAATCTATACATCACTAAACACAGTCAATCATAACAAACAATTAACACAATCAATCAATACAATCAATCAATACAATACAATCAATCAATACAATACAATCAATCAATACAATACAACCAATACAATCAATCAGTACAATCAATCAGTACAATCAATCAGTACAATACAATCAATCAGTACAATACAATCAATCAATACAATACAATCAATACAATCAATCAGTACAATCAATCAATACAATACAATCAATACAATTAATCAATACAATCAATCAATACAATCAATGCAATACAATCAATCAATACAATACAATCAATCAATAAAATACAATCAATACAATCAATCCGTACAATCAATCAATACAATACAATCAATACAATCAATCAATAAAATCAATCAATACAATCAATTAACACAATCAATTAGTATAATCAATCAATCAATACAATCAATAAATTCAATCAATCAATTAATACTTTCAATATAACCATTTAACTCAATCAATCGATATAACTAATCAATACAATGAATCAATTAATGCAAACAATCAATATAATCACAATAAAGTGAAAAACTTAGATATATTTAGTTGTTTTATTTCCTGTTCTACACTTTAACCTATTTATAGAAATGCAGACATGCTGGATATAGCGAGCTATTACTTCCAAGTCCCAGAAGTGACAGACTATCCAGAATATCACAGTCCTCTAGGATCCAAAGATCCTAACAGTACCCGATCTATCGTAAGTAGACGCTAATAGTAGAAACAATAAGTTAAACCTATTAAGATACATCATATATATATATATATATTAGGGCTGTACCGGATTGTAATTTTTAGATCCTGCAGGAATCGGAACCGGAATCGGATTTAATATTTGAATCCTGCCTCAGGTCTACCAAGGTTTATTTGGTTACTTTACTTAAGTAATATTTAGGTTATATTTTAGAGACACGACTTTTGTATGTAATTTTAATTAAGCCTTCAATTTTTATTCAAATAACTCGGCCAGTCTAGCTTGTTTGTCTGATATCTTACTTCCAGGGCCGGCTCTGGGCATAGGCGACATAGGCAGATGCCTAGGGTGCCAAATTGCTAGGGGTGCCAAATTTTAGAAAAAAAAACTTCAAAAGAAGGGGCGGGCGTCCTAATAGATGACTGCCTAGGGCGCCAAATTGCCTGGGGACGGCTCTGCTTACTTCTATATCTAGTTGTTGTTTTTTGTTTTGTTTTTTAAGTGGTAAAAAGAACATGTTGACTCTTAATTGCTACGAAAATATTTCGCTAAATTGTCTTGGGTTTTTTTTTAAAGCAAAGCAAATAAGATCCTTTGTTAATGTGTTGATTGGTAATTTTTATAAATAGACTTCTTTCATATATTTAAATTGTATATCAATCACAGTGGCGTAGCAAGCTTATCTCGCGCCAGGGGGCAAAATACCTTTTTAGCGCCCCCCCCTTCCATTCGATAACCGTATGTATAAAATAGAACATTTGGCGCACCTTTGCGCCCCCCCCTTACTACGCCACTGATCAATCATTATTTTAGAGAAGACTTTTGTTTATTCTTTTTTTTTTAGATACTAGCTGTACCCTGCAAAACCTTTGCATAGAGTTACATCCCCTTAGGCTTGATCGGTAGTCTAGGTTATTTTTGGTTTCCGGGCAGATCCGATTTTTTCATAATTGTATTTTAAACTGGAATACTGTTGTATTAATTCTTCACCTTAGATTTAACGCAGAACCCTAATCGCTATTACTTATCTAGATATTTGGTTGTTGTACATTACCTGTTACTGTAATGATACATTGTAAGTATCAACATTTTATTAATTTGTAGATTGGATTAAAAATAACGACAATTTGTATTTTAATGAGATATCTATTTATTTCTAACAGGAGTATGTCTCGAAATATATCACCTCGCAAGGAATCATTGATCACAAGACTAACATTGGACTGTCTCTGAAGAGTTTTGAATACTATTTAAACTATGCCGGATCTTATTTCCTTAAGTCTATTAACGCTTATGATCAGGTCAGTCATTTCTTGTTGTCGTTTTATGTTTCATTTCAGCAGGGTCGTGAACACTTTTACAACTGGGTCACTTTCTTTACTGTTCACCCAGGTGTTACACATTAATGCGTTGATTGTAGGTCTCTAAATCTTCAAATCATCATTTCCGACACCCATAGCAGGGTATGGGGCATACAACAACACATCCGCCGAGTCCTCTGTCAGGGTATGGGGCATACAACAATAGATCTCCAGTCCTCTGTCAGGGCAGGGGGAATACAGCAACAGATCTCCAGAGTCTTCTATCAGGGTATGGGACATACAACAACAGATCTCCAGAGTCCTCTGTCAGGGTATGGAGCATACAACAACACATCCGCTGAGTCCTCTGTCAGGGTTTGGGGGGCACGTAACGACAGATCTCCAGTCCTCTGGCAGGGTATGGGGCATACAACAAAATATCCACTGAGTCCTCTGTTAGGGTTTGGGGCATACAACAACATATCCACTGAGTCCTCTGTCAGTATGGGTCATCATATTCCACGGGAAAGTAACTTGGTCACTTTCGAGTGTTATTCATAATCATATCATTTTTTTCTCTGACAAGAAATTTGTGTTTCTATGGTTGTGTGCGAATAAGCAAGTTTGTCGTCTATTGGTCAGCACAGTTACGTGGACAATACAATGGATTGAATCTTAATATGGATTTGTTTTTACTAATCATATTCTAATAGCTCATTTCAGAGTTATATCCCATAAGGCTTGATCTGTAGGCTAGGTTTTTTTTGGTTTCGGGCAGATACGATTTTTTCATGATTGTTTTTAAACTGGAATACTGTTGTATTAATTCTTTACGTTCGATTCAACGCAGAGCCCAAATTGCTATTATATTATTAGATTGTTATTATGTGTCTTACAGAATTGCGTTAGTCACAGAAGAGGTAGTTCAGGCATTGGAAGATATCAATATCCGGAAACTGGTGTTCTGATAGAAAAATTTTATAGCGATAAGCGCAAAAAATATTTAGCGTTAGTTATCCAAGATGATGTACATACTCTTACTGAGAAGGTAAAATGCCTTTAAACATTTTGCAAACATATCTTCAAACATTTCGCAAACATGTCTTCAAACATTTCGCAAACATGTCTTCAAACATTTCGCAAACATGTTTTCAAACATTTCGCAAACATGTCCTCATACATTTCGCAAACATGTCTTCCAACATTTAGAAAACATGTCTTCAAACATTTCGCAAACATGTTTTTTTTTTGTTTTTTTGTTTATAATTGAAATTCCACGGAATGACTTTCATTCAATAAAAATACATTTCAGCTATTCGACATTTTTATCTCTTTTTCTTTCATTTTTCAGAATTCTCTTAGCTTTTTTCAATTAAAAATCATTTTGATGTATAAATTATGTAAAAAATTGACTAAATGCTTCCAGAATACCATAGAAGAAACAAATTTATTTCTATTATTCAAGTAATGTTTCCAATGAATGCGTTTCACTGTTACATTTAACATGCTGGTCTTTGAGCACATTAATGAGTTGACTTTGTCGTTCATCTTTGTTTGAGAAACAGCACTAGATGCTAGTTACCTTGATACAAAATTGAAAAGCTAGTAAAAAAAAAACAACACAAATTGGTAGTAAAATCAAAACAATGTTTCCAAAAAGGTTTTTAAATTTGTTTTAGTAGATTCTTGACACAAAGTCACACTGGGTAGTACATCCCTTGCCCCCGGAGCCTAGTGCGTACATAGTCGCACCTGATAGTACATTCCTGGTCCCCGGTGCTTAGTGCAAACATAGTCACACTTAGTAGTACATTCCTGGTCCCCGGCGCTTAGTGCAAACATAGTCACACCTGGTAGTACATTCCTTGCCCCCGGTGCCTAGTGCGAACATAGTCACACCTCGTAGTACATTCCATGACCCCCGGTGCCTAGTGCGAAAATAGTCACACCTGGTAGTACATTCCATGACCCCCGGTGCCTAGTGCGAAAATAGTCACACCTGGTAGTACATTCCATGACCCCCGGTGCCTAGTGCGAAAATAGTCACACCTGGTAGTACATTCCTGGCTCCAAGGGCTTAGTGCGAACATAGTCACACCTGGTAGTACATTCCTTGCCCCTCGGAGCCTAGTGTGAACATAGTCACACCTGGTAGTACATTCCTTACCCTCGGAGCCTAACTAATTCGATCTCTTTGAAATTTTTGAAATTGAAATAATTTATCTTTTAGGATGTTGTAAGAAAAAGAAACAACAACTAATTAGATTTTTAATTTTTTCATAACTTAAAAAAAAATTAACACAGAGGCGTAACTAGGGTGGGGGGGGGTCCAAAATCGAAAGTCCCGCCGGGCCCCAGCTTGAGGGGAGACCCCCAAAATTATTTTTTACATTAAATATTAAGTATTACATTAATCTCATGACATGGTATCGAGCGTCAAAATGCAGGGGCCCAAAAAGAGGCCAAGCCCCGGGCCCCCAAATCCCTAGGTTTGGCACTGGTTTTAGAGTAGTCGATCTCTATGCAAAGGCTTTGCAGAGTACAACTTGTTTGTGTGAACTGGTGGCTGAATGGCTAAGCAACTTAGGATATTCTTTTTATGATGACTATCCAGGTACGATACCTGTCTTGGACATTTTTTTAGAATGTATCCTTTTAGATGTTTTAATGAGAAGTAACTAATTAGATCTCTTTGACGCTTTTTTATTGAAATAACGTATCCTTTAGGATGTTGTAAGAAAAAGAAACAACATCTAACTAGGTTTTTAACTATTTCATAACTTAAAAAAAAAACCGCAATACTTTTGAAAAAATGTATCAAATCTTAACACAGAGGTGTAACTAGGGTGGAGGGTTGGTCCAAAATCGAAAGTCCCACCGGGCCCCAGCTTGATGGGAGCCCCCAAAAATATTAAGTACATAATCTCATGTCATGGTATCGAATGTCAATGCAGGGCCCCCAAATCCTAGGTTCGGCAATGGCTTTACAAGTCTATCTTCCTGCAAAGGCTTTGCAGGGTACAGCTAGTATGTATGTATATATATATATATATATATATATATATATATATATATATAAAGATTTTAGAATATTTTGTTTTAATTAGATAATGTTAATATTGACTTTTTAATATTACTTCTAATGTCGCCCGTTAATGTGCTGTCACGCCACCCCCCCCCCACACACACACACACAACAAGATATGGTCGTCTCTCATTGCAGGATAGCAATATGGTTATTACATCTTATAGATAAATTACATTTTGTTTCCGTCCCTACAGGTAAAAAACATATTACATAATGATTTCGGTGGTGTGGTTGTCAAATCGTTTGAGCATGATGAATACAGCACGGACAACTGCAACGGAATGATGTTTCCTCTATTGAAAGCCATCAAAAAGGCCTGCGGGTAATAACAATAATTTGTATTGGCTATTAAAAAAAAATGGGATTGGCTGCGGATACGGCAGACGTACTCCGTATTTTTTTTTACCGGGGTACGTGATAGATGTGCGCATGTGCGGCAGACGGACTGCATTTTATTGCTAATTTTAGTTTTCGGGGCTACGGTTAAGAATAGGGTTAGGAATAGGGTTATGATTTAAAATTAGGGTTAGGATTAGGATTAGGGTTAGGAGCAATATCTATAGCCGGACCTCGAAAAAAAAATAATTCGGAGTCCGGCTATCGCGCATGCGCACATCTACAGCCGTAAAAAAAAAAATAAAGTCCGTCTAGAGCGCTAGAGTGCATGTGCACATCTATCACGTATCCCGGAAAAAAAAAATACGTATTCGTAGCCACTGCGTGGAAAAAAAAATACTTTTAATGAAATTCACCCATAGTTACAATCCTGGCACAGGTAAATGTATGAACTATTCGCATAACATCCCAAATGCTTCACAAAAAAATTTGGTAACTGCATACTAAATTTCACCTTATATATCTTGACCGGCTTTAGGCCGATTAGACGATTGCTCCAAATCGGGCCCCGCGCATGGCAATTTACTTTTAGAATCAATAATAATATTGCATTATATATATATATATATATATATATATATATATATATATATATATATATATATATATATATCAGGTTAGTCATGATATTACTATTGTAATGATATGAATAAACCACTACAATAAATGAATAATTTTACCAATGAGAGTAACAAGTGGAAAACACACACACACACACACACATCGAGTTAAAAACAAATTATTTCTCGTTAACAATATTTTATATTGTTTTTCGAAGTTAATACTTTTTAGTGTACACTACTAACTTTGATTTAACGACATCCCCCATTGTGCCTGGTGATCACTTTCAATTCATATCAAACAAGTGGTCTTATTTTGACTTGATGCTCTTTGAATACTTGATGGTGTTCGTTTAACATCATTTGTTATTAAATTAGGGTAATGTAAGAATGCAGTCCTTTGTCTATGTTTGATGCAATTCATTCAACACTTGCAAGTCATTCAAATCATTCAACTCATTGATATGATGCAACTTATGCAATTAATTCAACTCAAGCTGCTCACTCAATTGATTCAACTCATTCAATTAATTCAACTCACGCAATTCATTCAACTCATTCCACACATGCGACTCACTCATCTCATGCAGCTCGTCAAACTCCTCAAACTCATTTGACTATTGCAATTCATTCAACTCATTCAAATTGATTCAATGTATTCAACCCATTCTACTCAACCAACTCATTCACCTCATATAACTCTTTTAAACATGCGACTAATTTAATTGATGCAATTCATTCAACTAATTTGATTCATGCTATTCATTCAACTCATTTAATTGATGCAATTCATTCAACTCATTTAATTGATGCAATTCATTCAACTCATTTGATTCATGCAATTCATTCAACTCATTTAATTGATGCGATTAATTCAACTCATTTAATTGATGCAATTCATTCAACTTATTTAATTGATGCAATTCAAGCTACTCATTTTATTAATGCAATTCATTCAACTCATTTAATTGATGCAATTAATTCAACTCATTTAATTGATGCAATTAATTCAACTCATTTAATTGATGCAATTCATTCAACTCATTTAACTGATGCAATTCATTCAACTCATTTGATTCATGCGATTCATTCAACTCATTTAATTGATGCAATTCAAGCTACTCATTTTATTAATGCAATTTATTCAACTCATTTAATTGATGCAATTAATTCAACTCATTTAATTGATTCAATTCATTCAACTCATTTAATTGATACAATTCATTCAACTCATTTAATTGATGCAATTCATTCAACTCATTTGATTCATGCAATTCAAGCTACTCATTTTATTAATGCAATTCATTCAACTCATTTAATTGATGCAATTAATTCAACTCATTTAATTGATGCAATTCATTCAACTCATTTAATTGATGCAATTCAAGCTACTCATTTGATTCATGCAATTCATTCAACTCATTTAATTGATGCAATTAATTCAACTAATTTAATTGATGCAATTCATTCAACTCATTTAATTGATGCTATTTATTCAACTCATTCAAATTGATGCAAGTCATTCAACTCATTATACTCAACCAACTCATACATCTCATTTAACTCATGAGCACATGCGACTCACGCCACTTGTTCAAATAGTAATGCATCTGAGTACATCTCACCCAGTGCTCTAAGTGCGTACCTTCTTTCACAGTGAAGTGTATGTGTGTGTGTGTGTGTGTGTGTCTGTGTGTGTCTGTATATGCATTAGTGTTTGTGTGTATGTGTCAGTGTTTTTGTGTGCGTTTAAGTGTTTGTGTGTGTTTATGTGTGTTTGTATGTATGTATGTATGTATGTGCGTACAGTTACGCCATTCTCTTTTCAAAATCGTTTTTTTTTTCTTTTTTCTCCGAATTCTTGATGAGTGGGTCGAGCTACATTCTGCCTTCAGAACAAACTCTGTAGCTCAGTCTAAATACTTCAACACACAACATACGTAGTTCAAAATAACTGGGCATTTGTATTTTAAAAAAAAAAGCCATGATTACATATTTTTCTGTATTACTGTTTTGAGAGATTATGATGTTTGGTATCGGAAATGAGAGTCGGAATCGAGAATATATGTTTTGAGGCTGCATCGATTAAAAACTATGGAATCGTCCAATCACATTAAAAAGCAGCTAAGTTTGTCTGGGTCGCTTCCGTCCGTGTGGGGAATCCGTTCTATAAATAAACGACCTCCAGAAATAATAAATAGAACAATAGTATTTGATAAAATAATCACGTGACCAGCGAAGTCATGACAACATCATTCAAAATGGCGCTTGGGCTCAAGCGATTCGATTTTTATTGTTCAAAAATCTACAGTTTTAAATAGTTTCTGTGGTTTGTAAAAGTCCTAAATATTAAATAATAATAATAATATATTATATCAGTCAAATTATTTTAGTTTTTATTACAACAGATAACATTTTAACATCGTCAATTACAACAGATAGCATTTTAAAATCGTCAAAATGAGTCAAACGTAGGTCAAGGTTACTAGCCAGTGCGTTCGTAAATAAAGTTTATAATAATAAAAAAAAAAGAAATTCTGCAAATTTCTATACAAATTAAGTCACTATCTACGTTTGTGATAAACAAAACTTCTGCATCGGAAGGTACACATTTTTTTTTATTAATTTAAATGTATACTATTTGTAAATATTACATTTGCTAATATAAAGGTGGGAGCACCAAATGGATGATCATGTTGAAGGTGTAAAGATTAGGAAATGGTGAAGTAATGAATAATGATAACTTGGGCGATGAAGTGGTTGAAATTCCCAATTTAATGTGATGCACTGGCAATTTAGTTACTGAAATCTATGGAACTAATTTGAAAATAAGTGCAATTAAGGACACCATGTCCCACAGGGCAATTTTGTGTCCCAAAAATGATGACGTCGAGAAGTTGAATGGAGAAATTACGGACTTGCTGGAGGGAGAATACGTGACCTACTTAAGTGATGATTGTATTTTAACAGATGACTAAGAGATGGTGAATAATTTTCCTGTTGAACTGCTGCACATTAGGAAGTTGGCATAAATCAGCACCTAATGTACCCAATTAAATTAATTAAATTGATTAGGAAGGTGTTTCACATTACACCTAGATTTCCCGGGCAACGCCGGGCTTAATATCTAGTATATATATATATATATATGTATATATATATAATATATATATATATATATGTATTTGTATAAATATAGTCTTGATCGATAATTTTTTGGGTTTCGGGCAGATTTTTTTCATGTTTGTATTTTAAATTGGAATACTGTTATATTAATTCTTTACTTTCGATTTAACGCAGAGCCAAAATCGCTTATATATATATATATATATATATATATATATATATATATATATATTATTTTTATTTAATTGATTTTTCCTTCCATAGATTATAGTAGCCAGGGTGTAATGTGATCTGTGGGAGAGTATGGTATCAATAAACCACTTCGATTTAAAGGAATATTAACGAATCGTAAGATAAATAAATTATCTCGACTTGCAAACAAATGTTGTCGTTGTTGAATATCTTATATTTTTTTTTAATTTTTTATTGTGTTTGGAGGTTACAAATATTCTATGAAGTTTAAAAAAAAAAGGTAAAATTCCATTAGTCGTAAAGAGCGATATGGACAAATGATTTTTTTTTTACAATACCTTCTTGACTGTATCCAAGGCATGTAAACGAATGATGCCGTCTATGTCATCAACAGTTGCCGCCCCCTTGAGTCCATTGTGTTTCTTTATAAGTTGTTAGACAATAGACTAAGTCCAAGGCCGTGTCTACGTTTAGGAAAGGCCCCAGTCAAAGGTACATGATGGGGGCCCTAGTCAAAGGTACATTATGGGGCCCTAGTCAAAGATACATTATGGGGACCCTAGTCAAAAATACATTATGGGGGCCCTAGTCAAAGGTACATTATGTAGGCCCTAGTCAAAGGTACATTATGGGGGCCCTAGTCAAAGGTACATGATGGGGCGCTAGTCAAAGGTACATTATGGAGGCCCTAGTCAAAGGTACATTATGGGGGCCCTAGTTAAAGGTACATGATGGGGCGCTAGTCAAAGGTACATTATGGGGGCCCTAGTCAAAGGTACATTATGGGGACCCTAGTCAAAGGTACATTATGGGGGCCCTAGTCAAAGGTACATTATGGGGCGCTAGTCAAAGGTACATTATGGGGGCCCTAGTCAAAGGTACTTTGTGGGGGCCCTAGTCAAAGGTACATTATGGGGGCCCTAGTCAAAGGTACATTATGGGGCGCTAGTCAAAGGTACATTATGGGGGCCCTAGTCAAAGGTACATTATGTCTTCATACACGGAACACATAACGAATGAAGAGGTGCGCACTAAAATAACGGCTGCCATCGGCCCTCACGAAGACCTTCTCACTTCAGTCAAGAGGAGGAAACTGCGATGGAATTGACACGTTGCGAGATGTGGAGGTCTTGCAAAGACAACCATGCAAGGTACAACCAACGGAGGAAGGAAAAGAGGAAGAAAAAAGAAGAGATGGGAAGACAACATCAAAGAATGGACCTGTCGTTCGTCGACTCCCAAAAGGCTGCACAGGACCGGAGAAAATGGCGGGAAATAGTTTTCGGTCAACAACGGTGCCCCAACGACCCATCCACGGGTTAAAGGATAGTCAAGTCAAAGGTACATGATGGGGGCCCTAATCAAAGGTACATGATGGGGCCCTGGTCAAAGGTACATTAGGGGGCCCTAGTCAAAGGTACTTTGTGGGGGCCCTAGTCAAAGGTACATTAGGGGGCCCTAGTCAAAGGTACTTTGTGGGGGCCCTAGTCAAAGGTATATTATGGGGGCCCTAGTCAAAGGTATATTTTGGGGGGTCCTTGGCGAAAAAAAACTGCTAAGATAGTAAAGTAGGGCCCCCTGAGTTATATAATTTTAAGTGAATTAAGCCCCGGGGCCTATGATAAGTAATCGGATTACCGTTCCTAGTGGCTAACAAAATAAAGATCTCCCCACTTAGGGAGAACCCTTAAAATGTCCGCCCCAGACTGACAAATAGTTTGACTGTCGAGAAGAACGCCTCTAGGTACGGCAACTAATTCCATGGCCAAAGTTGGAAAATGTGGGGCCCAGTGAGAGGAAAACCTATTCAGCTGTGGTTGTTGTCAATACATGACAAGCCAAGAGTAAAATGGGCCTATATGGAAGTAGGGCCACACTCTGTATAACAACAAATACATTTCTTAATAATAATTTATGTATACCGGTATTTGTATTTTATGAAAAACACTTTTACAAATGATAATACAGTTGAAAATAAATGTATACAATTTATAAACTTGAGTAATGCCACGACAAGAGGCAATTTTCAAAAAAAAATAATTCTCGCGCAGTTCGTTAACCGGATGATACATGTATTAAAACATTGAAGTCATCACAGCTGTTAAAACAAAGACCAAAACCCCTAACTTAATACACAAATATCAAACTGGTCACACATATTAAACTGGACTCACATATCAAACTGGACACACACACAGTAAACTGGACACACATATCATACTGGACACACAAATCAAACTGGTCACACATATCTATCTGTTCATACACACATCATACTGGACACACACATCAAACTGGACACACACATCAAACTGGACACACATATCAAACTGGACACACACATCAAACTGGACACACACATCAAACTGGACACACACATCAAACTGGACACACACATCAAACTGGACACACACATCAAACTGGACACACATATCAAACTGGACACACACATCAAACTGGACACACACATCAAACTGGACACACACATCAAACTGGACACACACATAAAACTGGACACACATATCAAACTGGTCAAACACATCAAACTGAACACACGCACATCAAACTTGACACACACACATCAAACTGGACACGCAAATTAAACAGGACCCGTACATCAAACTGGGCACACACATCAAACTGGACACACCTTTCAACTGGTCATGCACATATCAAACTGGACACACACATCAAACAAGACACTCATATATATTTTGGCACACACATCAAACTGCACACACACATCATACTGGACACACGCATAAAACTGGACATACCAATCCAACTGGACACACCAACCAAACTGGACACAAACATCAAACTGGACACACACATCAAACAAGACATGCATATCAAACTGGACACACACATCAAACTGGACACACATCAAACTGGGCACACACATTAAACAAGAGACATCAAACTGGACACACACATCAAACTGGACACACACATCAAACTGGACACACACATCAAACTGGACACACACATCAAACTGGACACACACATCAAACTGGACACACACATCAAACTGGACAAACACATCAAACTGGACACATACATCAAACTGGACACACACATCAAACTGGACACACATCAAACTGGGCACACACATTAAACAAGAGACATCAAACTGGACACACACATCAAACTGGACACACACATCAAACTGGACACACACATCAAACTGGACAAACACATCAAACTGGACACATACATCAAACTGGACACACACATCAAACTGAACACACATATCAAACTGGACACACACATCAAACTGGACACATACATCAAATTGGACACACACATCAAACTGAACTCATATCAAACTGGACACACACATCAAACTAGACACACACATCAAACTAGACACACACATCAAACTGGACACACACATCAAACTGAACTCATATCAAACTGGACACACACATCAAACTAGACACACACATCAAACTAGACACACACATCAAACTAGACACACACATCAAACTAGACACACACATCAAACTGAACACATATCAAACTGGACACACACATCAAACTGGACACACACATCAAATTGGACATACACATCAAACAAGACACGCATATCAAACTTGACACAACTGGATACACACATCAAACTGGGCACACAAATTAAACAAGAGACATATCAAACTGGACACACATCAAACTGGACACACTCATCACTGGCCACACACATAAACTTTATAAGTCCAGGTAACTGACACAGATGAATTCTACGCCCCATCTGCCCCATCTTTAAAGCTTGGTACCTTTAATTTGGGGGGAGTTATTGTGTACATACTATTATTGTTAACATACCATAATTGTTTACATAACATAATTGTATACATTTACACACACACACACACACACATACACACACACACACACACATATATATATTAGGGTGGCCCAAAAAAACTTTTTGTCAAATTTTTTTGGAGCATTTTGTTTTTTGTGTTTCCTTTGACTTCAAAACAGCACAGACAAAATTTCATGAATATATGACTTTATTTATTACTGCCTCATCGACACTGAAATTTATATCATTTTAAATGAATTTTAAATGTGAGTATGTATATATAAAGCACACAGAAAATGCTAGAAGGTTTCGGGAAGTTTTAGAAAAAATCTGTACAATTCTAGAAGGTAATGGAAGGTTCTATGAAATCTCTAGAAGGTTATAGAAGCTTATAGAAAAACGTGGAAAACTTGAGAAGGTTCCGGGAAATTCTAGAAATCTCTAGAAATTTGGATTTTCATATAAATAGCCAGCTTCACCAGTGCATTTCAATTTAGTTATAAAAATCAAGTGTTATAAGATCAAATGTTGCGGCTATATAAATATTATTCATTTAGTTGTGACTGCTGGGTCAAAAAGTGTTGTTCATTTAACTAGTATAGAAGTTGACACAACTCCTGTTTATTGAGCTAATTACTTCCCCTAATTGAGCCTACTGGCCAATGGTATGTTTACAAACACAGACCACTGGCAGTCAGTTGTACTATTTTTTCATGAACTATTTCTTTACTTGTATACTGTCCAGTTGACATGTCAATGTTTATTGAGCTAATTACTTCCCCTAATTGAGCCTACTAGCCAATGGTATGTTTACAAACACAGCCGTCTGGTTGACATTCGGTAGAATTTTTTCATGAGGACATAGTAATGCCCATTGAGCTAGGTACTTCCCCTAATTGAGCCTACTGGCCAATGGTATGTTTACAAACACAGCCGTCTTCAATAAGACATTAGGAGGTAGTAAAACTTGACCGGGTGTGTTGCTATTCAAGCGCTTTAGAACGTTTTGTCCGAAAATAAGACAGCCATAATTTAGTATATGCCACGATGTTTGGCTGGAGCAAAATCTCGAGCCATTAAAAGATGAAGTCATCACATTTTGTTCAAATATCCAAATGAAAGACAACTTAATATATTGCCACGCGAAGATTACAAAGAACTTCTGACTCTGAATCTTATCTCCCTGAGAGGAATTCCATCCCCCCCCCCATGGGGTGTGTTTTCGTGTTCCAGGAACTTATCATGCAAGGTGGATGTCTAAAATAATCTACACCATGAAGATTTATCTCTTCCTTCATCAATTCAAGCTGACTAAGCATGAAGACAGATCAGTTGCAGAATATGGTATCTTTGCATCCTTGGTTTACATTAAAGCTTGGATTCAGTGTCCCATTCCAACAGACGCACCTCTGAATGATCTGGATTTCATCAAGCTTCTTGTTGATTATATGAATGTTTCTCCCTTCATTTCTCAGACTGCATTGAAAACGATTGGCCGACATCTCTGGTACCTTAGTGCAGAACTCATTCCTCTGGTTCTCTTTTCTCAGCGTGTCTCAGTTGCTTGCTTGAGGCAATTCATGGAGAAATCAACTGATGATCAGAAAAAAAGAACAAATGATCCTTCAGCACTTCAAAATGTGACATTAAAGGATTTTGTGACCTCGTCATCGCTGCTCTTCTTTAATGCTCTTCTGCTTCCCACAAATTTTCCCATGACTGATGCTTCCACCTGGCAACAAACTCCATCCTTTCAGAAGGCAACAGCAGTGGTCTCTTCCTTGAAAGTTGTCAAAGGGGCCGTCCATAAAGTACGTCACGCTCCAAGGGGGGGAGGGGGTATAAGAAAGTGTGGCAGTTTGTGACGGGGGGGAGGGGGTATAAGAAAGTGTGGCAGTTTGTGACGGGGGGGGAGGGGGTATAAGAAAGTGTGGCAGTTTGTGACGGGGGGAGGGGGTATAAGAAAGTGTGGCAGTTTGTGACGGGGGGGAGGGGGTATAAGAAAGTGTGGCAGTTTCAGACGGGGGGAGGGGGTATAAGAAAGTGTGGCAGTTTGTGACGGGGGAGGGGGGTATTAGAAAGTGTGGCAGTTTGTGACGGGGGGGGGAGGGGGTATAAGAAAGTGTGGCAGCTTGTGACGGGGGGGAGGGGGTATAAGAAAGTGTGGCAGTTTGTGACGGGGGGGAGGGGGTATTAGAAAGTGTGGCAGTTTGTGACGGGGGGGGGAGGGGGTATAAGAAAGTGTGGCAGTTTGTGACAAGGGGGAGGGGGTATAAGAAAGTGTGGCAGTTTGTGACGGGGGGGAGGGGGTATAAGAAAGTGTGGCAGTTTGTGACGGGGGGGGAGGGGGTATTAGAAAGTGTGGCAGTTTGTGACGGGGGGGAGGGGGGTATAGGAAAGTGTGACAGTTTGTGACGGGGGGGGGAGGGGGTATAAGAAAGTGTGACAGTTTGTGACGGGGGGGGGAGGGGGGTATAAGAAAGTGTGACAGTTTGTGACGGGGGGGGGAGGGGGTATAAGAAAGTGTGACAGTTTGTGACGGGGGGGGGGGGTATAAGAAAGTGTGACAGTTTGTGACGGGGGGAGGGGGTATAAGAAAGTGTGACAGTTTGTGACGGGGGGGGAGGGGGTATAAGAAAGTGTGACAGTTTGTGACGGGGGGAGGGGGTATAAGAAAGTGTGGCAGTTTGTGACGGGGGGAGGGGTATAAGAAAGTGTGACAGTTTGTGACGGGGGGGAGGGTATAAGAAAGTGTGACAGTTTGTGACGGGGGGGGAGGGGGTATAAGAAAGTGTGACAGTTTGTGACGGGGGGGGGTAAGTAAGAAAGTGTGGCAGTTTGTGACAAGGGGGAGGGGGTATAAGAAAGTGTGGCAGTTTGTGACGGGGGGAGGGGGTATAAGAAAGTGTGGCAGTTTGTGACGGGGGGGGGAGGGGGGTATTAGAAAGTGTGGCAGTTTGTGACGGGGGGGAGGGGGTATAGGAAAGTGTGACAGTTTGTGACGGGGGGAGGGGGTATAAGAAAGTGTGACAGTTTGTGACGGGGGGGGAGGGGGTATAAGAAAGTGTGACAGTTTGTGACGGGGGGGGAGGGGGTATAAGAAAGTGTGACAGTTTGTGACGGGGGGGGGAGGGGGTATAAGAAAGTGTGACAGTTTGTGACGGGGGGGGGGTATAAGAAAGTGTGACAGTTTGTGACGGGGGGGGAGGGGGTATAAGAAAGTGTGACAGTTTGTGACGGGGGGGAGGGGGTATAAGAAAGTGTGGCAGTTTGTGACGGGGGGGGGGGGTATAAGAAAGTGTGACAGTTTGTGACGGGGGGGAGGGGGTATAAGAAAGTGTGACAGTTTGTGACGGGGGGAGGGGGGGGTATAAGAAAGTGTGACAGTTTGTGACGGGGGGGGGGTATAAGAAAGTGTGGCAGTTTGTGACAAGGGGGAGGGGGTATAAGAAAGTGTGGCAGTTTGTGACGGGGGGGGAGGGGGTATAAGAAAGTGTGGCAGTTTGTGACGGGGGGAGGGGGTATTAGAAAGTGTGGCAGTTTGTGACGGGGGGGGGAGGGGGTATAGGAAAGTGTGACAGTTTGTGACGGGGGGGGGGAGGGGGTATAAGAAAGTGTGACAGTTTGTGACGGGGGGGGGGGGGTATAAGAAAGTGTGACAGTTTGTGACGGGGGGAGGGGGTATAAGAAAGTGTGACAGTTTGTGACGGGGGGGGGAGGGGGTATAAGAAAGTGTGACAGTTTGTGACGGGGGGGGGGGGTATAAGAAAGTGTGACAGTTTGTGACGGGGGGGGAGGGGGGTATAAGAAAGTGTGACAGTTTGTGACGGGGGGGGGAGGGGGTATAAGAAAGTGTGACAGTTTGTGACGGGGGGGGAGGGGGTATAAGAAAGTGTGACAGTTTGTGACGGGGGGGGGGAGGGGGTATAAGAAAGTGTGGCAGTTTGTAACGGGGGGAGGGGGTATAAGAAAGTGTGACAGTTTGTGACGGGGGGGGAGGGGGTATAAGAAAGTGTGGCAGTTTGTGACGGGGGGGAGGGGGTATAAGAAAGTGTGGCAGTTGTTTCAGACGGGGGGGGGAGGGGTATAAGAAAGTGTGGCAGTTTGTGACGGGGGGAGGGGGTATAAGAAAGTGTGACAGTTTGTGACGGGGGGGGAGGGGGTATAAGAAAGTGTGACAGTTTGTGACGGGGGGGGAGGGGGTATAAGAAAGTGTGACAGTTTGTGACGGGGGGAGGGGGTATAAGAAAGTGTGACAGTTTGTGACGGGGGGGGAGGGGGTATAAGAAAGTGTGACAGTTTGTGACGGGGGGGGAGGGGGTATAAGAAAGTGTGACAGTTTGTGACGGGGGGGGGGGGGTATAAGAAAGTGTGACAGTTTGTGACGGGGGGGGAGGGGGTATAAGAAAGTGTGACAGTTTGTGACGGGGGGGGGGAGGGGGTATAAGAAAGTGTGACAGTTTGTGACGGGGGGGGGAGGGGGTATAAGAAAGTGTGGCAGTTTGTGACGGGGGGGGAGGGGGTATAAGAAAGTGTGACAGTTTGTGACGGGGGGGGAGGGGTATAAGAAAGTGTGACAGTTTGTGACGGGGGGGGGGGGGGTATAAGAAAGTGTGGCAGTTTGTGACGGGGGGGGGAGGGGGTATAAGAAAGTGTGGCAGTTTGTGACGGGGGGAGGGGGTATAAGAAAGTGTGACAGTTTGTGACGGGGGGGGGGGGGTATAAGAAAGTGTGACAGTTTGTGACGGGGGGGGAGGGGGTATAAGAAAGTGTGACAGTTTGTGACGGGGGGGGGAGGGGGGTATAAGAAAGTGTGGCAGTTTGTGACGGGGGGAGGGGGTATAAGAAAGTGTGGCAGTTTGTGACGGGGGGAGGGGGTATAAGAAAGTGTGGCAGTTTGTGACGGGGGGGGAGGGGGTATAAGAAAGTGTGACAGTTTGTGACGGGGGGGGGGGGGGTATAAGAAAGTGTGACAGTTTGTGACGGGGGGGGGGAGGGGGTATAAGAAAGTGTGACAGTTTGTGACGGGGGGGGAGGGGGTATAAGAAAGTGTGACAGTTTGTGACGGGGGGGGGAGGGGGTATAAGAAAGTGTGACAGTTTGTGACGGGGGGGGGAGGGGGTATAAGAAAGTGTGACAGTTTGTGACGGGGGGGGAGGGTATAAGAAAGTGTGACAGTTTGTGACGGGGGGGAGGGGGTATAAGAAAGTGTGACAGTTTGTGACGGGGGGGGGGGGTATAAGAAAGTGTGACAGTTTGTGACGGGGGGGGGGGGGGTATAAGAAAGTGTGGCAGTTTGTGACGGGGGGGGGAGGGGGTATAAGAAAGTGTGACAGTTTGTGACGGGGGGGAGGGGGTATAAGAAAGTGTGACAGTTTGTGACGGGGGGGGAGGGGTATAAGAAAGTGTGGCAGTTTGTGACGGGGGGGGGAGGGGGTATAAGAAAGTGTGGCAGTTTGTGACGGGGGGGGGGGGGGATAAGAAAGTGTGACAGTTTGTGACGGGGGGGGGAGGGGGTATAAGAAAGTGTGACAGTTTGTGACGGGGGGGGAGGGGGTATAAGAAAGTGTGACAGTTTGTGACGGGGGGAGGGGGTATAAGAAAGTGTGACAGTTTTTGACGGGGGGGGGAGGGGGTATAAGAAAGTGTGACAGTTTGTGACGGGGGGGGAGGGGGTATAAGAAAGTGTGACAGTTTGTGACGGGGGGGGAGGGGGTATAAGAAAGTTTGACAGTTTGTGACGGGGGGGGAGGGGGTATAAGAAAGTTTGACAGTTTGTGACAGTGGGGGAGGGGGTATAAGAAAGTGTGACAGTTTGTGACGGGGGGGGGAGGGGGAGGGGGGGTCAGGCCAAGTGTGACGTCACATTTTTAAAATATTTTTAATTTTATTTCTAATTTTATTTTTTTATTTTTTTAGTAAAACTTAATAGTTTTAAAAATAATTTTCAAAAAAAGTTGTGAAACACTTGAATTAGTTTTATGTCAAAATAGCATGAAATGCATATCTTTTCAATGTGTTGTTCACAATTCCTCATGCTATAGTTAGGACCGCTTATAAACTGTTGCAAAGCCTTGTTTTATCAGTAGCCTTACGGAAGTGTTATTATTTCTTTGTTGTCTGCTGCATAATTATATCACTGATAAAGAAATTTGGAATTTGTATTATAATACAAAAAATTACCGTAATTGAAGTTGCAATCCATCACTTCGTTAAAATAATATTGATGCCTTATTCCTTGCAACCAGTGCACCAGGAAGAAGTGCTTATAATCGCGTGGAACATCGAATGGCTCCATTTAGCAGCGAACTGTCTGGTGTCATATTGCCAAATGAACATTATGGCATTCACTTTGATTCGCAGGGCAGAACAATAAATGAGGATTTGGAAAGAACAAACTTCAAGTTTGCAGGTGAAACTTTAGCTGAAATCTGATTGCATGTGATTGTTGACCAATTTCCAACAATTGCAGAATATATCAACCCTGAGAAATCTGAATTGAATGCAGCAGGACTGAAGACGAAGGATAAGAATAGTTTGACCATCATGTTCTTCCTGAAATTTTCATAGCTTGTGATACATTCAAAGTTGATTAATTCCTGAAAATGTCAGACCATTTGGTCAAAAACTTTCCGAGATATTATTTTTTAAAGTTTTAAGGGTAGTCGCATGTTCGCGTGACATTTAAATTTTTTAGATATTTGAACGTGAATATTTCAAAAACTAAAAGAGGTATCAGGCTGAAATTTGAATGTACCACAAGCCATGAAGATTTTAGGAAGATCTGAGAGGGTTTGTTGAACACCACTGGTTGAGTTGACATGGAATGACCCATATATATATATATATATATATATATATATATATATATATATATATTGACATATTTGTATGTAGTTTCTTTTATAATGATCTTCCACCTTACTACCCTGTAGTGATCATGTGAAATGTTCAATTATTGCCATTGAATCTGTTCTAATCTTTCCCGATGCACTTCTTTCACCTTCCTTTATTTCCCCTTCGTTCCTTCCCTCCATCATCACTCACCCTGACCAAGAATTTCGACGCTAAATAGGTTAAAGCAACCTTAGCCAGTCCCCCCCCCCCCCGCCACCACCACCCCGTCCGGCTCCGCTCCTTCCTTCCACCCCCACCCACCCACCTTTTCATTTATTTCATCTCATCAGTAATTATTTCTGCGCAAACAAAGAAAAATGTGACATTTTAATGTTTCCGCTGAATATGTGGGAGAATGAACTCTTTGACTTTGGAAACAAAACAAATACTGACGTATGTAGAACAGAAAGAACGTTTATAAAACAACTACAGAAATCGTTCATTCTAAACAACAACAGAAAATATCAGTAATACATTTCAAAATTAATATTCTGTTGTTTGCAATGCGATCGTTAATTACTGATTTAGAATGTGGAAAAGGTGGCTACACAAACCAGTGCCAGGGGCCTAAGGCTAACGTGGGAGGGGAAAGAGATAGGGGGGAGAGAGAGAGAGAAAGAATCTCGCTACTTTCAAAATACATTTTTTTTATTTTGCTGCCCTTATAATAAGTCCTATTCCTAACCCTATTCCTAACCCTATTCCTAACCCTATCCCTAACCCTAATCCTAACCCTAATATAATTGCTGGTACCCGAAAAAAAAATGCGTACTCCCGCTAACCCTAATATAATGGCGCTTGATGTAACCGTAGCCACTTGATGTAACCGTAGCCACTTCGTTTGAACGAAATATGGAAAGAATTCGCATTTTAAAAAGATAAAACTCACTCAAAGGTATTTATAGATTTGAAAACAACTATATTTAGTCTCAATATACTTTATAACTCCGCCAAGTAAGATCCCAGGCCCGGCTGAAAAAAAGAAGAAGGTTGGGTGTTGGGGCTAGCAACCCCACCCTGTAACCCCAACATGTAACCCCACCCCACCTCCTTGATACAAAAACAAGAATAATAGAAAAATCAGACATTTTTGTCATACACATTAAAGATGGGTCACACTTAAAATCAGTTGGAAAAAATGCAAAGGACAGGGGACTCTGGAGATTATGTTGGTGGTGGCCCCATACCCAGACAGAGGATAGAGAGATCTGTTGCTGGTAGCCCCACACCCAGACAGAGGATACGGAGATCTGTTGCTGGTAGCCCCACACCCAGACAGAGGATACGGAGATCTGTTGTTGGTGGCCCCACACCCAGACAGAGGATATGGAGATCTGTTGTTGGTGGCTACACACCCTGCAATGGGTCAAGTACAATGATAATGATGAATTTATTGTTTGCAATATATTGATCTTGCATTTTGTCAAGTTCAATAAGCTTCATATCTCAGTAACTTCTTACTTTTTCTATTTACATCATTTGTTGATTGTTCTGATGGAGGGAGGAAGGTGGGGGGAATGTATCGAATAGATGTTATCTTTATATGTGTCATCGTGTGAGTTTGTTCTTTTTATTTACTGTAACCTTTCAACATATCGGCCGATAGAATTTTAATAACAAACATGCCGATGTATAAATGTATCACCGAATAGATTTTAAGAACAATGTACAACACTATATAACATTATCGCCCGTACGGTCTTAGAGCAATCCACAGCACCGTATAACATTATCTCCCGTACGGTCTCAGAGCAATGCACAGCACCGTATAACATTATCTCCCGTACGGTCTTAGAGCAATGCACAGCACCGT